>JAVIAB010000041.1:49515365-50115365 GCA_032433765.1 Megaustenia siamemsis | reverse complement strand
AAAAAAACGGTTACAGATATAATTGTTACATAAAATCTGTTACAGATGCAATTGTTACATATACACTTATTATATACAATTGTTACAGACACAGCTGTTAAAGACACAAGTGTTACAGATAAAGGTAAAGCAGTGACAGTCTGCAATGATATAGCTGAATGTAATACAATGATACATTACAAAAAATATGCAGTTGTTGATGTTGTTTGCCAGTCGATGATAGTGATGACAATGTTGTCGTAGGTCTCTGTTAAAGAGAGTTTACCGATGTCTGACAAGGCTAAAAGGATCGCCAAAATGGCTGCTGCAGTAGGTATATAAATGCCTTGATTTGAATTCTCAAACAGCAGGATGATGATTCTCTGTTGAACTTTGATATACAATTCATCGTAACGAATTTATGTATTTGCTTTCTTTCACATATTGTTGCATTCACTGCATACTTGCTTCTTTATTCAGAGCGCGCGCATCAATGTTCTCGCTGATTAAGATTCAAATATTTGTCTAGGGATCAGCATGCCAGCTAAATCTAATATTTGAATATGTCTGACAGTCCCAATTAAATCACGACATTTGTATATGTCTGACAGTCTCATATAGATCTCGACACTTGTATAAGTCTGACAGTCCCAGCTATATCTCCACATTTGTATATGTCTGACAGTCCCAACTATAAATCCAATATTTGTATATGTCTGACAGTCCCAACAATATCTCGATACTTGTATATGTCTGACAGTCCCAACTATATCTCCACATTTGTATATGTCTGACAGTCCCAACTATAAATCCAATATTTGTATATGTCTGACAGTCCCAACTATAAATCCAATATTTGTATATGTCTGACAGTCCCAACTATATCTCCACATTTGTATATGTCTGACAGTCCCAACTATATCTCCACATTTGTATATGTCTGACAGTCCCAACTATATCTCCACATTTGTATATGTCTGACAGTCCCAACTATATCTCCACATCTGTATATGTCTGACAGTCCAAACAATATCTCCACACTTGTATATGTCTGACAGTCCCAACTATGTCTCCACACTTGTATATGTCTGACAGTCCCAACAATATCTCGACACTTGTATATGTCTGACATTCTCAACTATATCTCCACACTTGTATATGTCTGACAGTCCCAACAATATCTCGACACTTGTATATGTCTGACAGTCTCAACTATATCTCCACACTTGTATATGTCTGACAGTCCCAACAATATCTCGACACTTGTATATGTTTGACAGTCCCAACAATAACTCCACACTTGTACGTGTCTGACAGTCCCAACTATATCTCGACACTTGTATATGTCTGGCAGTCCCAACAATATCTCTACACTTGTATATGTCTGACAGTCCCAACAATATCTCTACACTTGTATATGTCTGACAGTCCCAACTATATCTCCACACATGTAAATGTCTGACAGTCCCAACAATATATCGACACTTGTATATGTCTGACAGTCCCAACTATATCTCCACACTTGTATATGTCTGACAGTCCCAACAATATCTCTACACTTGTATTTGCCTGACAGTCCCAACAATATCTCTACACTTGTATATGTCTGACAGTCCCAACTATATCTCCACACTTGTAAATGTCTGACAGTCCCAACAATATCTCCACACTTGTATTTGCCTGACAGTCCCAACAATATCTCTACACTTGTATATGTCTGACAGTCCCAACAATATCTCCACACTTGTATTTGCCTGACAGTCCCAACAATATCTCTACACTTGTATATGCCTGACAGTCCCAACAATATCTCCACACTTGTATATGTCTGACAGTCCCAACAACATCTCCACACTTGTATATGTCTGACAGTCCCAACAATATTTCCACACTTGTATATGTCTGACATTCTCAACTATATCTCCACACTTGTATTTGCCTGACAGTCCCAACTAGAATACTATAGATTGCACCTAAAATTTACACGGAGAGGCATTTACGCATCATTCGGTCACGTGACTTAACCGCGTATTTGCTGCATTCGTTTTTTTTTTTGGTTAGAGAGAAGATATAATAGTGAATTTGAGAAGATTATTTTGCTTACGTCATTTTTTTTTACAATTACCTCAGAAAAGAAAATGAAATTCGTATAGAGAAGTGATCGCATGCGTAAAAAGACATGATGATGCTTTGCTACATATTCTTAATATATCAGGTTTTTCGAACGTTCCACAAACAACAAAACATATCATAACAAATATACGCTCACAAACTGATGATAAATTTGCTTACTTTTAATTTCTTGCAGATATAAAGTAAATAATATATTTCAAAATGACATTTGTATAAATCACCATTACAGAGTTCAACTAATTTAAAATCATGATTCTTTTGATAACAACATCGAAATGATACGATAAGCAATTCATAGAACTCCAAGATAGAGCATTAAAAACTGGGAACATAAATGCTAACACAGTTCTAAAGATCAGTGAAACAAAATATGTATTGTGATGACGGCAACAATTTCATAAAGCAAAAAAAATAATTCTATATATTTACGACATAGGAATAATTGAAGAACTAATTGTAGTAGTATTTGTTTAAATCTTTGTAATTATGAAGTACTTTATACAACAGACTATAGTAATGAGTTACTGGTATCACCTGAGGTCTCTCAGCTTTGACAGCTCCAACTACAAGTAGTACGTTCACGTGGTGGTCATTGTCCAGCTTGTCTAGAAGGAGAGACAAGACACACACCAGCCCGCTGTACTCGGCACCATTTCTACACATATACACAACTCGACCGCCACTCATCAGGCTACAAGATCGTTCCTCTTGCATTAAAGTCAACAAATCTGACGGTGTCTGGTTTGTCAAAGAACCTTTATATGTTATTGAGTTATTTGCGGGTCATCATCATTGCACTCCGAACATGTCCATAGGTGCTCAGATCCCCTCCTCAGCAATTCCCTCAGTGTCCAGCGACTGACGACTCCAGTTCTATGTTGGTTGATAAGTCTTCTTACACGGCCACCAAGTTTCTCATTTCTGGCCGTGCCCATCTTAACTCCCATCTCCATCATCCGAAGAAGTGACGTTGATCTGTGTTTGTCGAAGTCCTGTGCTCTTCCCACATCTCGATGTCCGCCCGATCCATCGGTTGCCCGTCCTCAACGACAGCGCAGCTAGCCAACCTGACCGCTCTCTCATTTCCCCGTACTCCCGCATGTTCAGGGACATAGACAAAGGGGACCTTACGTATTTTGGATTTCTGCAACGACTCTACCCATTGCATGCGTACAAAGCCCGCCTCCACTTTTTTTATCATGCTCATCGAATCACTCAGTATACATGCGTGGATGTAGTCTTGTGACTCTAACCATTTGAATGCCTTGGTCACTGCCATCACCTCCATTGTCATGCTACTCGTGGTCATGGCGTATACACCACTGTCTTCCTTGGCTATTCTGCCTGTCGAGCGTGCTGTAAATGCCCATGCACTTCTTTCGTGTCGTCTTACAGATCCGTCTGTATATATGACTGCATCTTTCTCATCGGTATTATCGCAGATGAGACCTTTGACCTCAGCATTAGCCACGACCGGGTTCTGTTCCTTACTTTTCCTGTCGAGTGTGATAATACATGAGAAAGTCCCCTAGAATGACGTAGGCACCGGTATCCACTCCTCACCAACGCTGATATTGGTAAGCCCACAGACATGTTTGATGACATCTTCTGCCCGGCCCACCCATGATTTGCCTCTTTTTAGCCTGATACCTTTCTCTGTGTTGAGCACGTGGTGCAATGGATGCTCTATATCTGTACTAATCTTCAGGTATGTTTGTGCTCTCCAGATCTTGATTCTGTCATCCATGGTTGGAAAGTCAAGAAGATACCTCATTGCTACACAGGGAGTGTCCCTCGTACATCCCAGGATAATGCGCATGGCTTCATTTTGTATTTTCTCCAGCCTATCAATTTGAGTCGTACTGACAGTAAGAATGGCCAGGGCATACTCGACACTTGTTTATATGTTATATATGTTGTTAACCCATGCTCATTGCCTGGAGAACTTGAAGGTGCATTTGCTCTTGTTTCTATTGGTGTTTCTATTGTTAAGAAAAACAATCCACATGTGCTGAATCTACATGTGCAAAACCCACGTGTGCTGAATCGACATGTGCTGAATCCATATGTGCTGAATCCACAAGGGCTGAATCCACATGTCACAATTAAAATATTTCATGTGATCATATTGTAAAAATAATGTAAAAATCTCTTTATTCTCCATACCTCCAAGGAAAGTAATAACCAATGGAGCAGTCAGCGATCATGATGTCCACCTCAAAAGCAACCACCAAAGTGACCTTGTACTGTGTGACCATTCGCCAAAAGTCATTGACAGTGGTTTGAAGTGGGATCTGTGTCAGAATTTGCTGTTTCTTCCTTCTGAAGCTTGGTATGAAGACAGCATTGATGTAATCTCCCAGACCGTCATCTCTACCTCCCATCAGTTATACCCTGTAGTCCTCGCTTGCTAAAAGTTTGTTCATTCACAAATAAGTTCCTAGATTATTCTGTATCCTCGTCATCAAAATGGTGAATGTTACTATCACATATATCACATATTGACTCGAACTCTTGGTCCACAGTGGACCCTCTTAATTCTATTGCATGTTTCATTGCCTCAATTCTCAATGTGATATTGCTGGATACAATTATTGCTCCCATACAGACAACTGCATCCACAGCTGTTCTACCCAAGAACTCGTAATTATCTGATGTCTGTAGTATGAAAGTCCTGCCCTGACTTAGTACTGCTGTAAAGAAGTTAATTAAACCAGGCTTTTCGTTTGAAGTAAACAATAAAGCATAGAAGTAGAGATCGTTCAGAAGACAATTCGATTGTAAACGTTATCTTCTGAAGTATTATCACTTTGATTTTATAGATGGGGTCACCGTACACAGCATATATATATATTACAAATCGCTTTTTTTGTTCTTTTGCATCCAGTATAGTTTTTTGTGTAATATTGTTTTCTCGATAATAGTTGATTCACTGTTTGATTTTATTTATGTTAATTCCCCATGTTGTTTGAGTTAATTAGCTCCAGTTTATTGCTCTCTTCTTCTGGACAACAATCACAGATCTCTTCATGTCTATTACTTACAATTACAGTGGTCAAATCTTTATTTAAAGTTTTGAACAGCCTCAAAAAAAGGGACTCACAAAACTGTCACCATGATCAAGTTAACGATAACATCTTCAGGGATTACAACAGTAACAGAGATATTGCCTTCATTGGACACTGTTATTATGTTCTCTCACTTAACACCTTGCCAAGCACTTTAATAAGCATCTACACATGAGCCATTATCATGAAAACATGGTGACTGTCTAATACTGGTCGCCACACAGAACTGTCGCAGCTTAAGTTACAATCACTTTTTACAAAATGTAAAATACATTATCATAAACACATATTGAACAGCTTATCGAAATGCCACAATAAGAGATCACCGACAGAAATTACGACGTGCAAGGAGGACTAAGCGATGGCAGTTAACCAACGAGTGTCAACGAGTGTTGACAAATCATGACTCATTCTTTACATCACATTTACATGTGTACTGACATTCACGTCCATACATTGATGGTGGACACGCTGAATCTCCGTATAGTTCTACCTCACACATATTGAGAACTCCACCTTTAACTGTTCTATTAGCCTGAATGTTTGCAATAGAAACAGGGGGTGTCTTTATTGCGCTTGTTATTTTGCAAACAGAAAGTGCTTCATCTTTCATGTCAGTGTAGTTGAAGACCATCACATGATATTTTTTTTTTAATATCTGAAAATAAATCCATTAAACCTTCTATGGGATTATTCTTTTCTGTTATGTACAGTTTATCTTTGTATTATGAATTGATATACCACTGTCACATTCCAAATTGGATTAAGGTCTAATACACAAACGGTAGATGTAAAAATTTAGACTATTCAAATCAAAATACTACCAAACCCTTACGTATGCATGTGAGAGCTAGAAAACAACAACAGACATAGAAACAAAATTGCAATAATAAATGTCTAAGGAAAATACTTGCTATAGCGTGGAACGAATTAAAAACAAACGAGGAAATTAGAGAAATCGCCAATCAACTACTCATATCTTCAGTAATCAAGAAAAAACAATGTTTATATGTTGGTCATGTGATGAGGAGAGATAATAAACGAATAACAAAGCAAGTCCTCATGTGGGAAACAAATAGGTAAGAGGAAAAGAGGCTGATCCAGAGAGACACTGAGAATAACATTGGTCAGAGAGGCAAGAGAAGCAGGAATCGGCTACCTCAATTTTCTGCTTGCACAGAACAGAGATAAATGGCGAGATTTGATAAAAGATCTTTACAATGATTGAAAGCAACTAGAATATAAATGTAGATAAGAGAAAGAGTATCTGGGTCTTTGCACTATTTGCCGGCTGCGGATCGAAAGGTCAATATACAGACAGACGGACAGACAGACAGACAGACAGACTGACAGACAGAGAGACAGAGAGACAGATAGACAGATTGATAGATAGATAGATAGATAGATAGATAGATAGATAGATAGATAGATAGATAGATAGATAGATAGATAGATAGATAGATAGATAGATAGATAGATAGATAGATAGATAGATAGATAGATAGATAGATAGATAGATAGATAGATAGATAGATAGATAGATAGATAGATAGATAGATAGATAGATAGATAGATAGATAGAATAGTAAGAAAACAGAAGCAATGGTCATATCGAAGAAACAATCATCACCATCACGCGTCATAAAAATAAACAGGACACATGAAACAAGATGATGATGATGATATATATATTTGAATGGGTACACAGGTTATTAAGGGGACACAATTCTAGATGTCTCTGACCATTATTGTTCATTTTACCAATGTCATGATGACCCCGGCATGGTGGTCATGAATGATGGTCAGATTGGTGGCAAAGGTACCTCACAGCAGCATAGCATGTTTTAAAACTTTCAGATCGCCTAGCACGTAAATTTGTTCTACTCTTTGTGATTTAATACAAGGTAACTGAGCATCTCATAACGTTTATCTTTATCTTCTGTGATTGCTGCCATAGTTGGTGCTAGACGCTGATGAAGTTGATTGTTCCAGGTTTTGAATGATTTGTAGCGTTATATTCCCAATTATGGGAGCGGAGAGAATAAAACTGAATACAGGGGAGATGATTTTATCATCAGAACACCAGGAATCAGGAGCACAATATAGCGAAGGGGTAGCTATAATGCTATCAAAGAATGCACAGAAGACATTAATAGAATGGAAGGCAGTAGGACCAAGACTGGTGAGAGCAACACTTAAAACAATCAAAAACTAAATAAAATAACACATTATACAATGCTATGAAGCAACCAACGATAAGGATGATTCAGTTAAAGATGATTTCTATAAACAGCTACAATGTCAGATGGATGCAAGACGAGCCAAGGATATTATAATCTTGATGGGAGACCTAAATGCTAAGGTAGAATCAGACAACAGAGGCTTCGAAGAGATTATGGGAAAACATGGACTTGGAGATATAAACGAGAATGGAGAGATATTTGTGAATTTCTGCGCCCTTAATCAAATGAGCCTAGGAGGAACAATATTCCAACATAAAAGAATACACAAAGAGCTACATGGGTGTCACCAGATCATAGAACGGAAAATCAAATTGATCACATATGTATTAATAATAAGTTTAAGTCATCCTTACAGGATGTAAAAGTATATAGAGGGGCAGATGTAGCTTCTAATCATCATCTTCTGATAGCTAAACTTAAAATTAAACTAAAACTAAAAAGGTATACTACAACGAATAAGGGTAGAAAGTATTTCAATGTAGGGTTTCTTAAAAAACAAGAAATTAAAGATAAATTTGCAGTCACAATATCAAACAAATACCATGTTCTCCAACAACTAGAAAATACAATAAATATAGAAGATCATTGGAAACAGGTAAAAAATATATGGAAAGAGACATGCGAAGAAACACTGGGAAAAGAGAACGCCAGAATAAGGGATGGATGACAGCAGAGACCCTGGATAAAATTAAAGAAAGAAAGAACAAGAAAGCAGACATAAATAAAAGCAAAACGAGAAGTAATAAAGTCAAGACACAGGAAGCTTACACAGAGGTGAACAAAGAAGTGAGAAGATGCATTAAAAGGGATAAGAGGAAATATATAGATGAACTAGCTAAAGAGGCAGAAGAAGCAGCAAATAAAGGGAATATGAAAGAACTGTACAACAGGACAAAGAAATTAAGTGGAAAATACAAACAGATCAACGCCTTTATCAAAGATAAGAAAGGAAATCTGCTTAGTAATATAAGGGAACAAATGAAGAGATGGAAAGAGCACTTTGAAGAACTTTTGAACAGACCCGGCTCAACTAATCCTCCAGATATACTACCAGCAGAAGAAGAGTTACACGTTAACTGTGGAAAACCAAGCAAAGAAGAAATAATGGAAGCCATCAAACTATTAAAAAATGGTAAAGCCACAGGACCAGATGAAACTCCTTCGGAACCCATCAAAGCAGATATATTAACACCTCTACCAAGATGGTACATAATCTATTAGATACAATTTTGGAGAGGGAAGAAATACCTAAAGACTGGAGAGAAGGTTATATGATCAAACTACCAAAGAAAGGAAGTTTACAGGAATGCACAAAGTATAGGGGAATTATGCTACTATCAGTGCCAGGAAAAATATTAAGCAGAGTCAATCTGGAGAGACTAAAGGAGGATATAGAGAAACACTTGAGAGATGAACAAGCAGGTTTTAGGAATAACAGATCATGTGCTGATCAAATAACTACTCTACTTATAAAAGTTGAACAAAGTTTAGAACTAAAATCCCACTTTATATTGGATTCATAGATTACAAAAAGGCATTAATAGTTTAGACAGAAGAATGCTTTGGAAGTTGCTGAGTCATTGCGGAATCCCCATAAAGTTTATTAACCTGATAGAAACAATGTACGAAGGAACAAAATGTAGTGTGGTGCATGAATGACAGCTTACAGAAGCATTTGAAATAAGAACAGGAGAAAGGCAGGGATGCCTTCTGTCCCCATTTCTCTTTCAACTGGCCATAGATTGGATAATGAAAATAACTCAAAACAACAGAAATGAGATCCAGTGGTCACTGACCAAACAACTTGATGATTTAGACTTTGCTGATGACATAGCTCTCCTATCACACAGCCATCAACAGATGCAGGATAAAATGAGTATATTAGATGTGAGATCACAACAGCTAGGACTAAAGATTAATAGAGATAAGACCAACATTATGAGAATTAATGCAGTTGGCAATAACCAAATAAAACTAGGAGAAATACCTCTACTAGACGTACAATCTTACATATATCTGGGCAGTAATATAGATACAGAGGGAGGAACAGCAAATGATACCAAAATAAGGATATCAAAAGCAAGAGGAGCTTTCATTGCACTGGGAAACATATGGAAACCCAAAGAAATTAGGTTAAATACAAACATAAAAATGTTCAACTCAAATGTTAAGTCGGTCCTATTATATGGCTGTGAAACATGGAGAGTAACAAAATTGACAATCACGAAGGTACAGACTTTCATTAATGGATGCTTACGCAGAATAAAAGGATGGAAATGGCAGGACAAAGTCACTAATATAGAATTGTGGAAATGTACTAGTCAAATACCAGTGCATAAAGAGATACAGCGAAGACGATGGCGATGGATAGGACACACACTACGGAAGCCAACTGAGAGTATTACACAACAGGCCCTTTTTCGGAATCCCCAGGGGATAATACAAAGAAGAAGACTAAGGAATTCTTGGAGAAGACAGATTGAAGCAGAGATGAAGATGATGGGGAAGACATGGAATGATCTTAAAAGAATGACAAAAAACAGAACGACTTGGAAAGTGTTTGTTGAAGACCTATGCTCCACTGGGAGCTAAAAGGTAGAAGAAGAAGATATGGAACAAGTGCAACGTGTCAAATACTACGGCACAATAATAGCATCATATGGATGATGCACTACATAAATAAAAAGCAGAATAACTCAGGCCAAAATAGCATTTCAGAAAATGAAAAAAATGTTTATGCAACAAATCTATGTCAATAGAAATGAGAAAGAGAGTTCATCGGTGCTATATAGAACCAATTCATACCTATGGAAGCGAATCATTGACAATAGACAAACAAATGAAAAGACGATTAGAGGTCACAGAGATGCGATTTCTCAGAAGAATGTTGAAAGTTCCCTGGACATTTAAATGACCAATGAAGAAATTATCAAGGAGGCCGAAACAAAAAGTGAGCCCCTAAAAAGCATCATAAAGAAACAATCAATATTTTTCGGGGACATCATGAGAAAATACAAGTTTGGAATACTTGATTACAACTGACAACAATAAAAGGAAAGAAAGATCGCGGACGACAAAGAGAGAAAATACTGGATAGCTTGGTGTCATGGCATGGAAAACATTCAACAACAGAACTGATACGATGCATTGTAGATGGAAGATTGTGGAAGGACATGATCACCTACGCGAACCGGTGTGGCACATGGTGATGATGATATCATAATAACAATGAATGTTTTTATTTCTGAAAACGAGGCATCCTTTTGGTTTGATTGGCGAGACGTGTTGTCTTAACTTGCATCCGTTAACACTCGAGAATAAATTGTAATGCATACAAGATAAGAAATAAGTTCATGATATGACGTTGATATAATAGAAGTGTAAATCCGTTAGATAAGCTTTAGATTTACAACATTTAAAGACAGTTAACAATTATGGCAATCTGCACCATCAAAGCAATAGACAGAGTGGAATGGCGCTCCATGATAGCCAACTTCGATGCGGAGACGGCACTCAATGATGATGATGAACAATTATAAATGCATCAAAAGAAATAACATTTCATTTATAACGGATTACATTTTTCCTTTGCCGCTCCTTGTAATAGATATCTGGATCTTATAAAGTTTAAAATTATTTCCTGTAGCTTTCTGTCTAGACATGTTTCGTGATTCCCATTCACGATGACTCAGATTAGGTTTCTCGTGAGCTCTCACCATGATTCTCGGTGTTCTATCTTTGAAATGGATTTGTTAAAATACCTAGTTAATCAAATGGAAAGAGAGTAACAACATTTTGAGGGATTTAGAACCGCATCTGTACCATTGGAACACTGTATTTTTAGAAAGGAAAATAGAGGTATATATAAGCTTAGTAAAGACAAGCCTAACAGAAACCATTCTTAATCAGACAAGCAGGATAATTTGGATCAACCGTGTTCATGTTTATACAACCATCAACATTATTCTCGGACAGTGTCCATAAGGACTTGTCGATCTGTTGTCAAATTACACAGCAAGATCTGCAGAACAATGCGCTAGTACAGTAACACCGACAATATACTTTTCTTCTTTATTCATATCTCTTAAAACACGTTTCTTTGTTTTGATTATATTTACCAGCAGTGATTAGTTGCAATGAAATTAACACTCTTTTATTTAACACCAAATTAACTCGCATAAAGGACACATCTTGAAATAAACGTTTGTAGAGATATTTTGTAGATTGGTGTCATGGCATGGAAACAAGTCAACAGAACTGATGCGATGCACTGTAGATAGAAGATTGTTGAAGTACATGATCGCCTACGCCAACCGGTATAGCACATGATGATGATGATGATGTTGATGATGAGATCTCTTAATTGACGGCGTCACAACAACGGAGGGATTAATGAGCTTGTTTACTCACCACGCCAGACGGGGTTCAAGGCCCACGTAATTCGGATTAATTCTTGCACGACAAGTCTTCGGGATTCATCATCCCGTTTAAAATGTGTATAATACATTTTCTGTTGCCAAAGTATGGTAGTCAGGCGTGATGCTGACCAGGTCATTTTAAAATGAGAGACTTAACAAATGTATACCAAGCACAAATGTGGTACACCAGTGGACACCACACAAGATGACTGGGGACCACACAAGATGACTGAAGACCACACAAGATGACTGGCGACCACAGATGCGACCACATTTGCTGCCGAATTATAAAACAATTCAAGACGTGTCGGCCATTAACTGTGTTCTCGTTCGTAGAAAGGAAAAAGGAGAATGTTTCAGATTAATAACAGACAGACATGAAGTAGAAAACTCGTTAGATGAGAATGCACAATGGAGCAACAAAATTAAAGTCACATGTACTGACTGTCATTGCTCAAAACGGGAAGGAGAGAAATGCAATCATCATCATCATGACGTACCGGGCCTGCTGGCGTAGATGATCATATCTCTCCACACTTTCGATCTAGACATTTATTTATCATTTCTGTGGTTGACCTTCTGCCAAGCCATTCTCTTAGTCTGTCTCGTATTTTTTCTCTTTGCTTCCCTCTATCTCTTCGTCCCTCAATTTTCCCAGTTGTTACAATATATTCCAGTTTTTATCTTCTCATTACATGGCCAAAAAATGATGATTGTTTCTTCCTAATATTGGAAATTAGCTCTCTTTTGCTTTGGCCTCATTCAGAACATTTTCATTACTCTTCTTAGCTGTCCATGGTATTTTAAACATTCTTCTGTAAAACCACATTTTAGTTATTTTCTTGTCTTTTGTCCTATTGTCCATGATTGACATCCATATGTTAAGACTGGCTCTACATAACATTTAAGAACTATTTTTCTTGTTTCAATTGTCAAAAATGGATTGCACAGTATCTTCCTCATTTTTTGGAAAGCTGCTTTTGCATGAGTCATTCTCCATCTCAGAAGAGAGAGAAATACAATACTTGGTTAATACTGACAAAACACACAATAAACTGCATCAGGAGGCAGTTACCTTCAGACACTTCACTGATATTGTTAGTCGAATAAGGAAGGAAATAAAGATGCGACTAGTGCATGAAGAATTTATGTATAAGGTCTTGTTGCTTGTAAGTGTACACACCTGGAGCTGCATATCGGAAAGGGCGAAGGGGCGATGTAGGAATGTTGTGACTGCCGTGAAGCAACTCATGAAACCAAACAAAGTCTTTCACGCGGCCCAACTGAGTCGCGTTGCACTTTTCCTTTCATCCCTCGGCACAGTCTCGGCACAGTCTCGGCACAGTCTCGACACAGTCTCGGCACAGTGCATTAGCCCCGGCACTTATTGATTCCATCCATAGCCTTTAACTATCCTTGACCTTCATGCAAAGCGGCAGCTCTTTATATCCAGAATTTTCTCTCCTAACAATGCAGACCAACAAGTTTTCCCGCCACTGAGTTATGTCTTTTTTTCTATCGCTTTTGTAGATTGTCTGCCAGAATATCACGAACTTATGCATCAATTTTGTTTTACTAATTATTTGTATTACCTTTCGCTTTATCAGATTCGCTCACATTTGATGTGAATGTGTGTGCATTGAAAGATCAGGTTTGTTTCGGTTTTCCATGTCGGTATCGCTGCTCTTTATTAACGAAGCTGCCGTACACGCTGACCGTTCCTGATACATGCTGATTGGGAGTTGTTCATTTCAATCCGCAGAGCTTGTTTGTCCTCCCATTATCCAGTTTCAAACTCACACCGGGCAGGTCTATACGTCGTTCATATCTGTGTCGTCTACTAATCACGTAAAGCTTTTACCATACCATTTTTTCTTGTTTTTTTTTTCAATTTTCCCTCACATTCAGCTTTACTGCAGCTTCGTATTTTTATGCATTCATTTGCATTTCTTTGCCTCAACCCCTGTACTGACCTACTTGTCTGGAAAACGTTTCAGTTTAATAGAGTTCCTTATTTTTTATGCTCCAGTTTTTCCAAAGACTTTGCCATAGACGGTTTGCATTGTGATAATATGGTAGTCATTCATCCTAGATCTATCTACACTTGGTTTAAGAAGGAGTCTGTGGAAACTATATAGCCTCTCTTCAGGGATATCACTCGTCAGAACGATTTCAATATATTTGTCGGTCATGTTTGTTATCAGTTCGTCATGAACGATTATTTGGTAACACCATATTCCCTATACGCCACTTGGCGTGACGGGAACTCTTTGCTTTTGCAGATGCTCATTGCTATAACTCTATTCTTTTTTCATCCTCACTCGTGTACAGATTATATTTCGCTCTCACAGTTGCTATTACTTCTCTGTATCTGCCAAGACGGTGATAATTACCTTTGGCTGGCTCATTTTATGCCACATTTCTCCAGTCTCTAGCCTAAATATATCATCCAGTCTTTCCTTTTGCGTAAAAACCATACCGTCTATCCACCCCTCCTCTGACAAAAATATACTCACCATAAACAACACTCACAACGTGATAGCAATGAGGGCATTGAGCCGTAACCGTCATTACTTCCATTAGCTAACTCTGAACACGAGATGAAACATCTCAAGATTAAGATGCAACATTTATAAGCATCAATCATTCCTTATCTCTCCAATGCGCTGTGCCGAGGAATACTGGTTCGATCCTGCTTCGGTCCATATATTGTTCTTTGTTTTTGTTTTTCTGTTATTGATTATTTGTCATTTTTTCCGGGTGCTGTAAACATACCACTTCCTCTGAATTGATTCGCTGATTATCGCCTCGGAAGTTTCCCTCTATAATAATATTCATTTATTATTATTTGTCTCCGGTCTAAGCCACTGGAAACTACTATTCGTGCTGTTTCGTCGTAAATGTTTGTCTGCAGCGCAAGTATTCAGCCCTACCCTATCCGGGAGACACTTGTCTTAATAGGAAAAATACAGATACACAATATATTTCCGAGCTGTGATCGCAGCCTTATGCTATAGTCATGTGAACACCTGCGTGAAAAACACTTACACGATAGCTAATTTTTTTTTTATTTAGCTGAGTGACAGTGTTCCCTAGCGTTTGGCTTTTCGTGGCAAGGCGCTGTGCCACTGAGTACGGGTTCGATCCTGCTTCGGTTCATATAGCGTTATAGAACGCTCTTGTGTTTAATCAAAATTAATATTGAAGAAACATTTTTACAACCACTATCAAGTACCGTCGCTGCTGGTTAGACCAGTGTTTCTCAACCGCGGGCTGTATGGTTTCTGGGTTGGGGGGTCAGGGAGCTGGTTTGGGCTGGGAGCAGGAAATTTCAAGGGGGCCACGGGTAAAAATCCCATAATTGTGCGGGGTGTGGCACAACATGAGACTGAAGGGCGACGACACTCGACTAGGAGGGCACGCATAAAGATGTATATGTGTGTACAATACCAGCGCACTGATATAACTTTTTTCCACTCAGTGAATTGTTTCATTAGCAACGCATATAAGAGAAGTAGAGACCCATGATAGCTCAGTAGTTAGTGAAATGGACTACAAAGGACAAGAGGTAGGGTTCGATCCCAACTGCTTCCGGGTTCACCCAGACTTAAATGGGTAGCGGATTTTTTTTCTGGGAAAGTAAAGCGGCACGGGCGTAATACCGACCACACTACCCCAAAAATCATGTGCTGAAGGTCTGTAAAATGTATGGTCACTAACACAATATTGCCTATACGCCATTTGGCGTGACGGGGCTCTTTACTTTTCTTTATTTATATATATAAGAGAAGTCGAAATAAATACTACGGAGAACAAGAATCAAGAAGGTTCAAACATGGGACTAAAAGAACAACAAAAACATATGTGAACTAGGACACATCAACTATGTTGATCTATGATTTCTGCCCTAGGTCGGGAAGAGGGAAAAATGAATAAGAAAAACTTGCATCAGAAGTATTGGGCAGACCGTACCACTGACCATCCTCTAAGGACGTATGCCAGTTGATGACTGAGGTAATATTATTTTCCTTTCCAAACTCTCTCTCTACCCCCACCTCCTCCCCATGCGACCGTTGACTAATCTGGTCGGCCTGCTCTGTTTAGTGATTTGTACGGTGTTAACGAAAGTTAAAGAAATTATCAACAGACTTTGACAAACAGAAAATTTAAGAACTAAAATAAAGGTGAGACGAAGATTACGTCAGTCCTTTCGCGTTTCCTGTGTTTAATTTCTTAACATCGTGTTTGCTGTGTTTAATTTCTTAACATCGTGTTTGCTGTGTTTAATTTCTTAACATCGTGATTGCTGTGTTTAATTTCTTAACATCGTGAGAATACAGGGTAATCCCTTGATTTGTGAGTATATACAAAGGTATGTAGTAGTATATTGTGCAAATAGAAAATGTAACGATAACATTATGATTATGCACATACAAAATGTAATTATAACATTATGGCACTTAAATTATATAGCTACTGAGTAACATAGCTATGTCGGAAAAGAGGAACTACAGAAAATCTTCCCCTAGTTACGGATTTATCCAGTAATTCAAGACAAAACAAATCACATACGCTTTATTTGCAACATTATTCTTTCCATTGAAAACATGTGAACCACGTCATTGTGACAGAAGCTATTGGAAACATCAAATAAAGACAAAAAAGATAAACCACTATAACATTTGTATGCGTTGCGAAATCATTTTGAAGCTAGGCAAACCATCACTGAAGAATATGTTTGTTCAGAAATCTACAAATTGTAATGACAAAGATTAATCGCTTTTTAAGAAATATGGAAACTGATAGCCAAAGAAGGACAACCACGCATAGTATTGGGAAACCTTGAATTTGCCAGCTGAGTTTATGGTGATTACACCCCTCAAATGTTAGCATACATTTCTATGAAACTATACTGTGTATTTGATGTATATAAATGTATACCAATATGTAAAATATTTACACACATTTATGCAAACAAAATTATGTAACAACGTTGTATTATGGATTGCTTAAATTAGTATACTTCTGAAGTACTTGGTACAACAGATTGTACTGATAAGCTGTTGGTATCACTTGATGTCTTACAGCTTTGACAGCTCCAACTACAAGTGGTACGTTCACGTGGAGGTCATTGTCCAGCCTGTCTAGAAGGAGAGACAGGACACACACCAGCCCGCTGTACTCGGCGCCATTTCTACACATATACACAACTATTCCTGCACCCGCCGAGCTACACGATCGTACCTCTTCCATTAAAGCCAACAGATCTGACGGTGACTGGTTTGTCAATGAACCTTTATTTGTTATATGTGTTAACGAATGCTCGTTGTTTGCGGAACTTGAAGCTGTGTTTGCTGTTTTTCCCTTCGACGTATCAGTTGTCAGATAAAGCTTGTGCCGAATCCACAGATCACACGAAGACGTTTCCTGTGACGTTATTGTAAAATATGGGGTAGAAATCTCTCCATTCTCCTTCCAAGGGAAGTAATTACCAATGGAGGAGTCATTGTTCATGATGTCGACCTCAAAAGCAACCACCAAAGTGACCTTGAACTGTGTGACCATTCGCCAAAAGTCATTGACAGTGGTTGGAATTGGGATCTGTGTCAGAATTTGCTGGCTCTTCCTTCTGAAGCTTGGTATGAAGACAACATTGATGTAATCTCCCAGACCTTCATCGCTACCGCCCATCAGTATTACCCTGTAGTCATCGCTCGCTAAAACGTTTTGAAACCTGTTCTTCAGTTTGTTGCTAAGAGATTGTTCATTCTCAAATGTGCTGCTGGATTGTTCAGTGTCCTTGTCACCACAGTGACTAATGTCGCCATCACATACGTCACATATTGCCTTAAACTCTTGTTCCAGCCTTGACTCCCCTGATTCTGTTGTATGTTTCAGTGCCTCGATCCACTGTGTGATATTACTGGATACAATTGCTGTTCCCATACAGACAACAGCAACCATAGCTGCTCTATGCAAGAACTCGTACTGGTCTGATGTCTGTATCACGAAAGTCCTGTCTTGTCTGAGTTTCTGTACTGCTGTAAAGAAGTCAATATAACCAGTGTCCTTGGCTTCCAATATGACGTCACACAAAGCAATAAAAGTCCCCGTACGACCAAAGCCATCACTGCAGTGAACAACAATTGGTTTATCAGTGGAGACTGAGGCAAGGCGCTGCTCAAAGTCTACGAGACTCCAGGCAGTTGTAGGGACATCTTTATCAGGCCAGGCTGTGAAGTGAAACTGTGTCAATTCATGTACACAATCCCCATATCTCAGGAGTTGAATTCTACGGATGCTGTAATCTGCAAACTCTTGGGTTGTTATCAATTTAACTTTGATATCACCAAATTTTATCACATCGTCTTCAGGCCAGTATCTTTCACACATTGTTTTCCCATTCTCTGTAAGTTTCGTTAGCATGACGACTATCTCGACGTCTTGTTCTAACAACATGCGAAAAAAATCTTCAAGAGTATTCTTTGAAGGACCTTGTGACGCAATGAATTTCCGTTGTCCTTTGTAACCACCGATGTATGAAGCGCTGATGTAATCTCCCCATATCATCGAAGTTTTCAGTAGAACTGGGGAATTGTCATAAGAACTGATGTTATTGTACTGATCTTTTTCTTTGTTCTCCTTTCTCATTCCAGCACTATTTGAATCACTGCCATATTCGAGCATGGAATGAAACTGTTCTTGAAAGAAAGATTTATCCTGTGAAGTAACAAATCTGAGCAGATCTCTAACCTGAATAGAAGTAGAGCTGAAGACAAATTTGTTGTAAATGTTATCTTCTGAAATATTTTCTCTTAAATCGTAGATGTGTTCATCGTAGAGAGACATATACAAATAGTCACTTTCTTCTTTTATATCCAGCACAGTTTTATTTGATGTATTTTGCCTTCCCGTTACTATTTTATTCACTGTTATAAGTTGTTTATATTCAGCCATCGTATTGTTTGCGTTAATTACCTCTAATTCAGCGCACTCTACTTCTGCGTCAGAATCACACGAGTCCTCATTTCCATTACGATCAACAAGAGTGGACAAGTCTTTATTTAATGTTTTGAACCTTCTCCAAAGAAGAGCTCCTAGAAATGTCACCATGACCACGATACAGATGAAAAGCAAAGGAACCACAACAGTAACAACATAGCTAATGCCTTCATTTGATATTGCTATTAGGTTCTCACATTTTCTATCTTGATACCCACTGACACAGCCAAGAACACATGAGCCATTATTGTGAAAACATGAACTTTGAGTTTCATTTATCGCGACACAGAAATGGCTACAGTTGGAGTTACAACCATCAACATATTTTTCAAAACTACAAGATTGTTGACAGTCCTCACCTTGGTAACCAGCAGGACATCCTGACGGACACCCTCCAGTGCTGACAAAACATGACTCATTCTTTACAGCACAATTACATGTGTACTGACATTCACGACCATACATTGATGGTGGACACGCTGAATCTCCATATAGTTCTACCTCACACATATTGAGAACTAGCTCTGCAAAGTTTCTATTAGCCTGAATGTTTACAATATAAACTGCGGGTGTCTTCGGTGTGCTTGTTATTTTGTAAACAGAAAGTGCTTCATATTTCATGTCGGTGTTGTTGAAGACCATCACAAGGTCTTTTGTGAAACTTCTGAGTGAGAATCCTTTAATCCTTTGATTGTTTGATTTTCTATTATAAATAATATACCTTTGTATTATGTGCGCAGGTGACAACGTCACATTCCAATTTGGATTCTGGTCTACTTTATAAATGGTAGACATACAACTACCATGGCTCCACTCACTGTCTACATTACCATCTACGGCATTATCAGAAATAAATAAATTTGGACTGTACAGTTTGTCATCATATGTGCTGGACTGTGTAGTGTTCTGGCGCAGTGCTACATTACGACCTCCACTGATGTAAAGAGAACAGAGAGACTTGACCCCGCCCCCTTCTAGAATCACAAACTGAACTACCTCATCTATATCACAGTGGATGTCCAGTGTTCTTTCATCAACGATAGCACTCCTCATGTTCTTACACGACATTTTTCTTTCATTTCTCTTGTCAGTAAAAGTTACCTGAAACTCTTGCAGTAATGAAGGCTGATTTACCTGTAACCTGAGCCAGGTAAACGGAAACTCGGACGACAAATTTACTGTAACTGTTAATGATTGGTCAGGATTGCAGGTACTCGCATTACCATCATTTAACCAGTTGATCTGCTGTGGATCTTTCGGGAACAATAAATTAAGATATTGACATTGTGGGCCAAACCAACCACTTTCACAAACACCACCAGCACACAATCCGCTTCGATCACAAGCCCTGCTGTTACAACGACATTTGTACTGGCAATTTGAACCGAACCATCCAACATCGCAAGCTGGAACTGGAACATTCTGAGACCACGTCAAGGTCATTGACATCGTCCAGCACAGACAAACCAGCAAATACCCAGTCAGTGTAAGTGCCATTGTCATTTCTGAGCTTTACTACCTCGATGCGTTTTTAGAAATGGGTAGGTTATTTGTTGTTATGAGTCGCATATATCAATATTGATATCATAGTCGATACATATGTATTAATCACACATTGTATGTTGTTTGTGTCACATTTCAGTTTTCTTTATTCTGATTTGAACAATTGAGCCCACATACTAGGTCATTTATTATATCAGGTACTCTATTCCTACGTTATTCTGCAGATTTGTAGTGGAATTTTAGATACAACAATTTTCATAACAATTTTCATCTGGAATAATGACCTATTTCAAATAATTAAATGTCATTTGTTCATCTCCTAAAGTATTAATTTATTCAGAGCCAACTGGGAATTATTGAATCTTGTCACGGCGGTAAAGCGCCTCTTTAATGATTCTACAATTTCATGACATCAACTGGAAAGTGTATCCCAATGTTGTTTGTTTAGCTATATCTATCTATCTATTGACCTTTCGAGCCGTTGCCGGCCCATATGGCGTAGACCAAGATACACCTTCTCATATCTGAATTTTTGTTCAAGCAGTTTTCTTTTAAAGATATATTTTATCAAATCTCGCCATTTGTCTCTGTTCTGTGCAAGCAGCTCTATCTCATAGTTATAGCAAGCCTTTTATTAATTTTGTATTGATAACAAATGTCACGTCTAACTAATACTGTGTCTATAAAGAAGTCCTGAAAACGTTCACAGAATGGGAGAATCGCGGGTACTGCGGCAATAATAATAATATTATCTATTCACAGAAACCTAAAATGTGCACACAAGTTCATAAACCTCATTTGAACTAACACATGGCAACCACAATTTGTGCTCTTAGTACAAGATGTTTTGTCATTCACTTAAAGTTTATGAACGTCACTGCGTCTTGAGAGCAGGTGTTTTCACTTTTAAATATGTGACATCCGTTTGTCTTGAAGATGGACACTTATTGTCTTGATATCTCTTATTGGACAGCTCTTCAGCCTCTTGTCTTTTGTTTCACTAATTAGTTTTGCTAGGAAACAAATTAAAAAGAAAGAAAATATAATGAAATAACGGACAGTAGTTTTTTTTTTGCGAAACAAACATAACATTTATTCATATAAATGCAACTGACATTATTGTAAATAAATTGTAGTGCAAACAAATTATGAAATGTTTCCATGATATGACGTTGATATTTTAGAAATGCACATACATCGGAATAGCTTTTGAAAATAAAAATGTTTCCCGACATAATATAATTGTCACGATGGAACAATGTTAAAAAATGTACACTTACTTTGTCTTTACTGTAGGCTATAGGAGCAGATAAAGTGAAGTACGAGACTTGAACTGGCGTCTTAGCACGCGAGTTTCCACCCATATGTGCTCGGCCGCCTATCCAGAAATGTTCGGAGATTTCTGGATAGTGTCGCCTCAAGCATTGAAACTCACGTGCGAGGCGACATTCCTCACCTTCCCACGCAATACCCTGGTACCCATTTCTGCCAACGGCTGGGTCGACCGTGGGGTATTTTTTTTTCTCCAACCACGAGTATAACTCACACTGCCTCCAGCGGGAATCGAACACGGGTTGTCCGAACGGCGGTAGTCTAGTCGAGTGCTTTTCCCAACTAGGATACCGAGGCCCCCGAAAGATATTGGAAGAGAAAATAGTCATGCCACGTTTACCAATAATGTGCACTTTAAAACCAACTTTTAAAAACAGTTCACAATTGTAGCCTCATCAAATTGAGGAACATTAAACAACATTATTATCCGCATTGGAGTTATCGTTCTTTAATAACATTTATCCTGACTATTTGCATTCAGAATGACTCACGGCTTGTGAGGTTTTCAATTACATTCGATGTTTATGTATTGTCTTTAAAATGTAAACAAATAAGCATACAATTGTAGGTTGAAGTTTTGCTACAAGAAGACAACACAAAATAATTAAATGTTTCCGGACAATATCTTCATCAGTATGACAAGACAACAAAACAAGTACAAGACAGCTACATGATTACGTGGGTGGACATGAGTTTCTACTTAGCTGCAGATGGTCAAAGTCCCTGTGACCAGATAGCTTTGAAATCTGAACAGGAAGTCTTTAAACGATCTTATGTGTAGCAGTTGCTTTGTAAAGAGACACATAAAGTGACATCAGTTTTAGTTTGAGGGATTGTGAAGAGCACCTCTACAATTATACATTCTATTTGGGGAAGGGAAATAGAGGTGTATGTAGGTTTAAGATACGACTAATAAAAGCAATTTTTATTTCCACAAACCAGAAAATATAAACCGGAGTCAATCGTGTTCATGTTTATAAAAACATCACCATTATACTTGGGCAGTGTCCGTTAGCACTTCCCGATCGCTTGTCTATTTACACAACAAGATCTGAGAACTAAGGGCTAGCTCTCTCCGACCATCTCCCATTTTTCTTTGTTTATATATCTATTAAAACACGTGTCTTAGCCTATATTATATTTATAGATTGATGATAAAAATTGTAAGCAAACAAATATGGATTTATTTAACATTACATTCGCTAAGACCGGCGGGACATTTTGAAATAAGCTAATGAAGTCGCAGCAGCGAAGTGGTTCGTAGGCTTGCAAACTTGCCAGGTAGGTTCAGGTACCAAATATGGTGTACCATTTAGGGACAGATACAACTTCGTGAGTAATCGTTCCATTTTATGTGGTATCTGAAACTTTCTCTGGGAAACGGAGGCGGTCTGGCGTTATACTGACCACTTCATTCTCAAAGGAGAAATTAAAGAGATGTGGACAAAGCACAATTTTTGGTACAATTGTTGACATCGCAAAATATGACGACGGGCCGGGCAGAGTGATGAACCTTTGTTGTTGAGCTAAAAACACTGAAAGCCGTGTCGAACATTAACTGTGTTCTCGTTCGTGGACAGGGAAAAGAAGACTGTGAAGAATGGACAGACATGAATATACGTTACATGCCCTGATTGTCTTTAGTCAAAATGTGGATAGAAAAGGAATATATAATACGGGAGGTCAAAAAGTAATGCACACCAATTTTTTTCTCGGAAACTATTCGGGCAAAATGTGTGACATTTTCACAGATTGTAGCTGAACATCCCCTTTACACTACCTATTTTTCAACATAATCTCCGTTCAAGCGTATTGCCTTACGCCAACGCGAAACTAGGTCATGAATGCCTCGTTTGTACCAAGTTTTGTCCTGCTCGCGTAGCCATTTTTTAACTGCACGGATCACATCCTCATCATTGTCAAAGTGTGTCCCACGCAGGAATTTTTTGAGTGGTCCAAACAGATGGAAATCTGAGGGAGCCAGATCAGGGCTGTAAGGAGGATGGGGCAGTACAGTCCAACCAAATTTGTTGATTGCTTCCCGTGTTACCAGACTTGTGTGAGGGCGTGCATTGTCATGTTGAAGCAATAAATCTGCAGATGGCTTATTAGGCCGAACTCTGTGGAACCGATTTTTGAGTTTTGTCAGTGTATTGATGTAAGCTGTCGAGTTGATTGTCTCACCTCTTGTCATTACATCAACAAGAATCACACCATCAATGTCCCAGAAGACAGTGATCATCACCTTTCCGGCTGATGGAGATGTTTTGAATTTTTTTCTTTTTGGTGACTGCGGATGATGCCATTCCATTGACTGCATTTTTGTTTCAGGCTCATAATGATGTGCCCACGTTTCGTCACCGGTAACAATTTTTGACAAAAACATTTCTCCTTCAACACCGAAACGCTCCAACAATTCAGAACAGAATGTTTTCCTTTGAACTCTGTGATCATTTGTTAGGCACCGAGGAACCCATCGAGCGCAAATCTTTGAATATCCGAGAGTTTTAAAAATCGCGATTGCACTTCCCTTGCTGACTGTAAGCTGCAATGCCAATTGCTGACTAGTGATACGCCTATCCTTACGAATAATGGCATCAGCCCGGTTTAACATGTCTGTGCTGGTAGCCGAGGCAACACGTCCAGAACGCGGTAAATCATGCAGCTCCACTCGTACACTTTCTGCAGCTTTAATTCTCTGAACCCAGCGACTAACTGTGCTCCTATCGACTGCAGAACATTTGTACACTGCACACAGTCGTTTATGAATGTTTGCCACAGTTTCTTTTTCCGCAACCAGAAATTCTATGACAATTCGCTGTTTGTAACGGACATTGTTGACAAGCTCCATTTTAACGGTTCATAGATTGCGTAATATTTATCAGAATGCTGTGCAATTTGGTACACATAATTGGAACATGTCATATTCCAAGTGTGCAAAATTTCATATTCCTATCTTTATTATTAGCCGAGAAAAAAATTGGTGTGCATTACTTTTTGACCTCCCCTCGTACATAACATTTTAAAAAAAAAATATTATACAGACTCTCCTCATTGTCCAATTCCCCGCCATTCTCGGTGTTAGTCAAACAAGGAATGAGATATGGATACGGCCAGCATGTAGATCATTCGTTGTTTGTCTAACTCTATGCTAAGGTTTGCTCGAATATGTACATTAGTTTTGTTATTTTTTCTAATCGGTGTACCAAACTTGCTCTAGTTGAAGGAAAAAAACCAACGAAACGGATACGGGAATCTCGTGCCTGGATTGAAGCTATCTCGTAAAACAAAAACAAAAAAATGTCCCTCGCTGCCAGAGTGAGTCGCATTGCATCATCTCATTTCACACCTCGGCACAGTCTCGGTTCGTGCATTAACCCCAACACGCATTGATTGGAATTAAATTAATAATTATTGATATAAACAAAATCTCTTGATACAAACAAAATCATAAAAAAAAATCATGACCATTATTTGATACAATTAACATGAGTGAAGAGATAATCAAATGACAGGCAACATCACTGCCCTCTTTGTGATGTTGCCTGTCATTTGATTATCTCTTCACTCATGTTAATTGTATTAAATAATGGTCATGATTTTTTTTGTTTCTGATTTTGTTTGTGTTGTTGGGGAGAACTTTAAAAAAATATACTTTTGGAATGAAATTAATAATTATTGACTAGTAATACGATTGAGTATAGATTATAATGTACACTTGATGTACAAAAGAGGTGAGATGCAGAATGGGTCAGGCAAAAGCAGCTTTCCAAAAAATGAGGAAGATACTATGAAATCCATTTTTGACAATAGAAACAAGAAAAAGGGTTTGTAAATGTTATGTAGAGCCAGTCTTAACATATGGATGTGAATCATGGACAATAGGACAACAGACAAGAAAACCACCGGAGTCTGTAGAAATATGGTTTCACAGAAGAATGTTGAGAATACCATGGACAGCTAAGAAGAGTAATGAAAATGTTCTGAGAGAGGCCAAAGCAAAACGAGAGATAATTTCCAATATTAGGAAGAAACAATCATCATTTTTTGGCCATGTAATGAGAAGAGAACAACTGGAATATATTGTAACAACCGGGAAAATTGAGGGACAAAGAGATAGAGGGAAGCAAAGTGAAAAAATACGAGACAGACTAAGAGAATGGCTTGGCCGAAGGTCAACAGCAGAAATGATAAATAAATGTCGAGATCAAAAGTTGTGGAGAGACATGATCACCTACGCCAGCAGGTCTGGTATTTGATGATGATGTGATGATGATAGATTATAAGAATGTCTCACATTAGCATTTGGTGAGCGTTGTACTAGCAGACTATACCCAAAGATGCATTGTTTCTTAACCCAAGATTATGAATCCTTTGTGTTATTGTTGCTGTTATGGATCCAGCGACCTTTGAGCTGATGCCCTTTGGCCCAATGCCATGTAGTAGTATCTGCAGCTATTTTTAAGTTCTGCTGTATGATTCCTTTGTAAAAATTACCATTTCAAAGTATATTTTATTTGGAATTTGACAGTTTCCCCATGGTCAAATATTCCCTCCTTCCTACACCTTCCAAATTATCACTTCCGGTGACCCCTGAGTGTTTGATTTCTTTCCCTTTATGTTGGATTTTTTTCCCATTCTTGTAGTAAAAAGTACTACAGTATCATGAAAAACGCAGCTGCTTTTCATTTAAAATTCTGCCAATTTTTAAGAAACTATTGGTTTTTTTTTTTTTTGCCCTTTTTTTTCATCATGATGAGGGATATCTCCTTGGCCGTCGGTGTAAAATCAAAGAAACCTTTGTAACACAGGATAGTCAGCGAACAATGCAAAGATGTCGCAGAACATACGAACTGAACAGACGCCAGACTGTCTCTGTGTGAATACACAAAGTAACACATCCCAGTAGCCAGGAGGCCATGTGTTTGAGTTTTAAGCTAAAAATCAAACGTAAATCAGGAAATGATTACTGGATGCAATCCCCATGTCTCGTCATGGGTAAACATACAGCTGTGTAGCAAAAGTTAAAAAAACATTTGATTTTTCAAAACTCAGAATGTTACATTTAAGTGATAATAATTTTTATGACAGAATCATGCAAATGTGAGTCACATGTAAGTAAGTATTTTAATCTAGGGTTCAACAAATCGTCTCTATCTTCTAATATACAAATCCAGACCAATGTAGTCATACAACTTTAATTTTGTCTGAACTTCCGGTATATGGTGGATAGGCGGCAGGAACCATTGAAGGCTATGTCTGAAAAGTGTTCCTTGTTGCAGTTTCCTCATATTCCAAGTCCGGCTTGTTGCAGGAGCTACTGAGTTAAGTGCTCTTTGCACACCGTGAGCTGTGTGTCTCATCCGTTTTGATGATGTTTCAATATTCTAATTGTTTACGATGAATGATGATATCGTATGACAGGGAACAGTTGGCTGTGTTCACTTTCTGCGCGGTTTCGCCTTATGTCTTTTGGCGTGTGCTGAGACTACTACGATGGGGACTACAGTTACCTTTCTTTGTTTGGGAGATGAGTTAGCAATTCGGATGATTCCACTGGCACGGGCGGTTGGGCGATTATGGATTTTAATTCGTTTGCAGTGATACCGAGGCCTTCCATAACCAATAACCAATAACGCATTGATTGCTCCCCTAGCCTTTTAATCTTCGTTGACATTCTCGCAAACTGGAGCTCTTTATAGCCAGAATTGTCTCTCCTGAAAAAAAGAAATCTGACCAAACTATCGAGTTTTCCCTCCCCGGATGTAGGTCAATTTGTCTATCTTAGTTAGATTGTCTGCCAGACTAGCATGATCTTCGTCATGTGTATTATTATTATTATTAGAATTGTCTTTACCTTCTGTTCGTGATTTAGTTGGCGACGTTAAATAAAAACCTGTTTTACAGAATGGTTGACTATTTAATAATAGAACACGTGGTCACTTTGATTTTTAAAAAAATTGTCACGAGGTAAATATCAAATTTAAAGTAAATGTTGCACGCAGGTGATAAGAGTATCATTCTCATTACCGTGTATGTTCACCTGTAGCTGTTATCAAAGGTTTCTGATCAAGCCACTAAGACGCTAGAGCGGATAATGAGGCATGTTATTCCATTCTCCTTGCAAAGGTAACGTTAAATGGAGGTGACTTTCAGAGTGATTTTTATTTCCACTGGGCCTGCTCGCTAGTTCGTCCCATAAAATGTAAAGTACCCCCGTCAGGCCAAGTGGCGTATAGGGAATATGGTGTTAGTGACCATAAACTTTACAGACCTTCGGAACGTGATTTTTGGAGTAACGTGGTCGGTATTACGACCGTGCCGCTTTACTTTCCCAGAAAAAAATCCGGTACCCATTAAGGGCTGGGTGAACTGAAGCCGTCGGTTGGGATCGAACCCTATCTCTTGTCCTTTGTAGTCCAGTTCACCAATCACTGAAGCTCGCCCCATACCTCCACAGAAAGGTCTTTTTGCAGAGGTGGTAACTCGATGTCGTCTACATATTTGGCGAGCAGCAGTGGATCCAGCCTGATGGTAATGAGCTTGAATGCTTGATAGTGTTCCAGTGAATTATGAAATGTGGTGCAACTGGTATAGTCGTTCCAGCAACTAAAATGTTACAACTATATCTCTCTGTTGCTGATTGTTTCTTTTTCAACGATTACGTTTTCCCATGCGTGTGATTATATACAAACACTTACATTCCACTTATCTGTGATATCTCCTCCCCAACGAAACATTTCACATAATGCCGCGTGTTCTGTGAAAACTTTTCCATGAAAAGTGCGATACACCTTTAACTGCACGAGTAAGTGTCACAACGCACACGGAAACGTGCAAAACGTTTTTATTTCATATCGTCCGGAGGTGAAGGCGCGCCTCACAGCAGCGGAGCTGGGATTTATCAGCGACCCACAGCTGATGGCTTGCGCCAGGATCGGTGAACCAGAACCATCTAGACCCTGCTCCACCTCTCCGTGGTGCCTCTAGTAACAGACTAACCTGTTTAGTCTGGCCAAGCGAGTAGGGATCGAAGAGGAAAGACAACCTCAAACATGTCGTGCTGAAGTCGGATGTGTTGGGCCGAAAGGCGCAAATATCACAGTTTTACTGCAAACTACAATACAACGCAGACACGCCCACTTAACGTCCTTTTAAGGGCGGATGATGAAGAGGTACACTCCTTTAGTCATCGGGCGAACGCAAGCAAGCAAGCATTTCATATCGTCCAAGAAATCAACGCTCAGTGACATATAGATGCTGCACAATAGCTTTATTCCCACGAGTGTACAATAATTCTTACAATGACCGGAAATATACCAAATCAACTGTTAACTTATTACCAAATAATCTCATGTTCTACTGCAAAGACAAGGACATTGCATCTAAACAGAGACGCGGTCCTAATACAAGTGTCTACACATAACATTGTAATGGCAAAAATAAAATAATAATAATAATAACAATGTGCACACGTTCTGGCCCTGTAGACGCTCATAAAAGTCATTCTTTTCATCTTCAGCTGCCTGTTCATTTGGGGCATATCCATTGAAGGATGGTTGTCTTTGAGAACATTGACTAGAATCTAGCTCGTATTATGCGTGGATTTATAGGTTCCCACTTTAAGAGGTTTTTCTGCGCCTGTTTTTTTTTTTTTTTACAACTATTGCATCTCCTTCAAGATGATCCATCACTTCTCCCAGAATATACACGGTTTCTCCAGCTCCTCTTCTGTGTCTCCCATTGTCTGTACATCTGTCTTCACTTAGACCAGAATATCAAGGCTGTAGATCTACTATCATCTGAGTTGTACTGCCTATTTCATACATTGTTCTTACATTCCATATAGCAATTCTTGTTAGATGCCGTGGGGTGATCAAGGAATTTGTCCACACAGAGACTTCCATTTGGCTTTCATCTTTGTCCGTCCTGGACGGCATTCCTACCTGAATCCAAGCTCGTTCCACAAAGACTTGATTGGGTGTTCTTTTGTAATTTTGAAGCATTATGTTTCTGCAGCAATTTATATTTTTTTCAATGTTTGAATCGCTGGTCCGAAGTCAAAACCTCCAACGTGGAGGAACAGTGTATCTCATTGTCTGGCTCCTATCCCTTGATCTGTCCGACTTGGAAGACATTGTTGGTAGCTATGTTAGAGCCGGCATAGTTCTCAGGATCATTGGAACACTCAAAACTCGCACCCCGATAATGTGGTGACAACTCGAGAGGTTTGAGAATGTTAGAAAATTGAGTGATCTGTTTTAAAAATGTTAGTTACCAGAAACTATTGGAATTGGTTAGTCAGTGTCTTAGATAACATAAAATATTGGAGTTGGCTGTTGAGTAACTTAGATCAAATAAAACTATTGGAGTTGGTTGTTGAGTATCTTAGATAACAGAAAATATTGGAGTCGGTTGTTGAGTATCTTACATAACATAAAATATTGGAGTTGGTTGTTAAGTATCTTAGATAACATAAAATATTGGAGTTGGTTGTTGAGTATCTTAGATAACATAAACTGTTGGAGTCGGTTGTTGAGTATCTTAGATAACATAAAATATTGGAGTTGGTTGTTAAGTATCTTAGATAACATAAAATATTGGAGTTGGTTGTTGAGTATCTTAGATAACATAAAATATTGGAGTTGGTTGTTGAATATCTTAGATAACAGAAAATATTGGAGTTGGTTGTTAAGTATCTTAGATAACATAAAATATTGGAGTTGGTTGTTGAGTATCTTAGATAACAGAAAATATTGGAGTTGGTTATTGAGTATCTTAGATAACATAAAATATTGGAGTTGGTTGTTGAGTATCTTAGATAACAGAAAATATTGGAGTTGGTTATTGAGTATCTTAGATAACATAAAATATTGGAGTTGGTTGTTGAGTATCTTAGATAACATAAAATATTGGAGTCGGTTGTTGAATATCTTAGATAACATAAAATATTGGAGTTGGTTGTTAAGTATCTTAGATAACATAAAATATTGTAGTTGGTTGTTGAGTATCTTAGATAACAGAAAATATTGGAGTTGGTTGTTGAGTATCTTAGATAACAGAAAATATTGGAGTTGGTTGTTGAGTATCTTAGATAACATAAAATATTGGAGTTGGTTGTTAAGTATCTTAGATAACAGAAAATATTGGAGTTGGTTGTTGAGTATCTAAGATAAAATAAAATATTGGAGTTGGTTGTTGAGTATCTTAGATAACAGAAAATATAGGAGTTGGTTGTTGAGTATCTTTGATAACAGAAAATATTGGAGTTGGTTGTTGAGTATCTTAGATAACAGAAAAATATTGGAGTAGGTTGTTGAGTATCTTAGATATCAGAAAATATTGGAGTTGGTTGTTGAGTATCTTAGATATAAGAAAATATTGGAGTTGGTTGTTGAGTATCTTAGATATCAGAAAATATTGAGTTGGTTGTTGAGTATCTTAGATAACAGAAAAATATTGGAGTTGGTTGTTGAGTATCTTAGATATCAGAAAATATTGGAGTTGGTTGTTGAGTATCTTAGATAATAGAAAATATTGGAGTTGGTTGTTAAGTATCTTAGATATCAGAAAAATATTGGAGTAGGTTGTTGAATATCTTAGATAACAGAAAAATATTGGAGTTGGTTGTTGAGTATCTTAGATAACAGAAAAATATTGGAGTAGGTTGTTGAGTATCTTAGATAACATAAAATATTGTAGTAGGTTGTTGAATATCTTAGATAACATAAAATATTGGAGTTGGTTATTGAGTATCTTAGATAACAAAACTATTGGAGTTGGTTGTTGAGTATCTTAGATAACATTAAATGTTTGAGTTGGTTGATGAGTATCTTAGATAAAAGGAAAATATTGGAGTTGGTTATTGAGTATCTTAGATAAAAGGAAAATATTGGAGTTGGTTGTTGAGTATCTTAGATAACATAAAATATTGGAGTTGGTTGTTGAATATCTTTGATAACAGAAAATATTGGAGTTGGTTGTTGAGTATCTTAGATAACAGAAAATATTGGAGTTGGTTGTTGAGTATCTTAGATATCAGAAAATATTGGAGTTGGTTGTTGAGTATCTTAGATAACAGAAAATATTGGAGTTGGTTGTTGAGTATCTTAGATAACAGAAAATATTGAAGTTGGTTGTTGAATATCTTTGATAACAGAAAATATTGGAGTTGGTTGTTGAGTATCTTAGATAACAGAAAATATTGGAGTTGGTTGTTGAGTATCTTAGATATCAGAAAATATTGGAGTTGGTTGTTGAGTATCTTAGATAACATAAAATATTGGAGCTGGTTGTTGAGTATCTTAGGTAACAGAAAATATTGGAGTTGGTTGTTGAGTGTCTTAGATAACAGAAAATATTGTAGTAGGTTGTTGAGTATCTTAGATAACAGAAAATATTGGAGTTGGTTGTTGAGTATCTTAGATATCAGAAAATATTGGAGTTGGTTGTTGAGTATCTTAGATAACAGAAAATATTGGAGTTGGTTGTTGAGTATCTTAGATATCAGAAAATATTGGAGTTGGTTGTTGAGTATCTTAGATAACAGAATATATTGGAGTAGATTGTTGAGTATCTTAGATAACAGAAAATATTGGAGTTGGTTGTTGAGTATCTTAGATAAAATAAAATATTGGAGTTGGTTGTTGAGTATCTTAGATAACCGAAAATATTGGAGTAGATTGTTGAGTATCTTAGATAACAGAAAATATTGGAGTAGATTGTTGAGTATTTTAGATAACAGAAAATAATGTAGTTGGTTGTTGAGTATCTTAGATATCAGAAAATATTGGAGTTGGTTGTTGAGTATCTTAGATAACAGAAAATATTGGAGTAGATTGTTGAGTATCTTAGATAACAGAAAATATTGGAGTTGGTTATTGAGTATCTTAGATATCAGAAAATATTGGAGTAGGTTGTTGAGTATATTAGATAACAGAAAATATTGGAGTTGGTTGTTGAGTATCTTAGATAAAATAAAACTCTCTCTACACCTCTATTCCTCACTCCGACGGCCACCTGGCTGTACGGTTATTTCTTGACCAGATGCAACACCTGTCTGTTGATACTGTCACACTTCTCCGCCTTACTGAGCTTGTACTCAACCTCAACACCTTTGAGTTCAACGGTAACTTAATGACCAAGTTAGTGGAGTAGCCATGGGCACCAATATGGGCCCCAGCTATGCGGCCTATTTATGTGTTACCTTGAGCACCAAATTCTCAATTTATATCAAGGTCTCCTTCCCATCATATACCTCCGGTACATTGATGACTGCTTCGGACTTACCGATCTATGTGAGGATGACCTCTCCAGGTTTATCGACTACATTGGTAGCTATCACAAAGCTATCAAGATCACATCTTGTATATCCACTTATTCTGTTACCTTCCTAGATCTTATTGTTTCTTTAGGTACTTCTAGCCTCCACACCTCGGTTTTCTATAAACCCACAGACGCCCATTGTTATCTTCTCTATACTTCATCACATTCACCCTCTTGTCGTGATTCAATTCCGTTCTCACAGTTCTTGCGTCTCCGTCGCATCTGCCAGGATGACCAAGATTTCCTCCAACAGGCTCACCTCATGATAGGTTTTTTTTCAGCCGTTGGCTTTATCCAGACTCGAATCTCCAGTCTGCCCTCAAGCGGGTCCTCCTTATCTCCCGTCCAGGTTACTCACTTCTTCTAACACCGCCTCCTCTGAGAGAACTATACTCACCCTCACCTATCACCCTCACAACTTAGCTGCTGTGAAGATACTCAACCGCTACCGTTCCATTCTCCTCTCTGATCCCACCACCCGTCTACTTTTTAGTGATCCCCCGATGATCGTCTTCAAGCGCGACAGGAATTTGGGAGACATTTTGGTTAGGAGCCATCTCCCTCGCTCCGACCCTCAACACTTCGGGACGGCCCCGGGTGGTCGGAGCTGTATCACCTGTGCCTATGGACTCGGTCTTATTCCCTAATGGACGGTTCGAGATCAAGCATGGCTTCACATGTGTGTCCCGTAACATCATTTATGTCATCATATGCCAACGATGCCACATGGCCTATATTGGCGAGTCTGGAGACGATTAGCGGACATTTTTTGTGAACCTCTACTAGACGTTAAACAGAATACTGGCACTCCAGTGTCTTCCCATTATTTCAACTCCTCAGACCACAAGGGCAAAGACGACATCCGTGTCACTGGTATTGTCCTTTGTCACTCTGGCGACAGCAGCCGATTTGCTTTGGAGAATCGCCTCATAGTACAGTATGGTTCGCTGACCCCACGAGTCATGAATGTATCACACTCGTACACATAGTTTCCTTTCGGTTACCCCATTCCCTTTTGCATAGCCTTCTCTACTGCCCATATTTGGGCTCTTTAGTCTATATACTATGTCATGCTATTCATAGTTCTCCTCCACTAGTCCCCATTGAGACACTTCAATGATCTCATATACACCTTTTTTCTGTACTACTTACCCCATATATGTTTTTATTGTACCCCACTCTCAGACATCTCACTCTTTCCGCCTTTTGAGTACCTGTTAGTCTACTGTTCTATTCTTTCTCCCTTGTGTTTGCACACTGACCCCGGTGTGAACTCCTCTGGTTATGTGTGCGTTATGCGCAAATTTCTGCACATATATGATTGGCCCCGTATGGATGTGCACATGCACGTATGTGTTCATATGTATGGGCATGTATATATATATATATATATATATATATGTCCATGTATGTGTGTGCTTGCTGTTATGCATACATATGTATGTGTATGTATGTATATGTGTGTGTTGATATGTATAGGTATGTTCATGTCTGTTTGTACGTGTATATATGTATACACGCATCTGTGTGTGTATACATGTATTTATGGGCCCTTAGATACTTTCAGACATTGTCAGTGTCTTTGCAGTCGAGGTAACCTAGACAGCGTTCCCCTTACCCGTGTATTTTTAGAACCCTTCACCTGACCTGAAGGTATAATTACAGCTACACTCGTGGGACCATTCCTTTTCCATTGTGACCACGGTCCACGACACAGAGAAGTCATTTTTCTTTTCTTTAATCAATTTCGATTATTTTTGGTTTGGATGTTTCGTTACTAGTTAGCTATGTAGGATCAGTTTTTTTTTTTTTTTAATTGTGTGTGCTTTTTTTTTTTGTTTGTTCCTGATGAAGGCCTATTGATCCGAAACGTCGTTCAAATCTGTGTCGTCTACTAATCAGGTAAAGCTTTAAACATACCATTTTTTGTATTTTATTTTTCAATTTTCCCTCTATTTTAAGAGGTCTGTTAACGTGTCAGACTCTCAGTTCTTTTTTGAACTGGTCCAAAATGTTGCTTCCGCTTGGAGGGGATGGTACACTAATTCTTAATTAATACCTTAATAAGATAAAACGTTCGCAAAATGGAGGAATTTGTTGTCGTCTTACTAAAAACCACACTACGAGAGTAGTGTATAAAAGTGTTTTGAGCCTGAATTTTCATCGCTATGCATCGTGCCTGCATCGTTATGGCAGTATTGTTGGCACCATTCCTGCATATTTCTGGTACGATGCAATCTTGTTGTTGTTATGACCTGACACGGTGGTCGGGTGACCGCTTATCTCGTGGGGGATTATCTCGAGTGGGCAGCACGCCGGGGCTTATCTCAAGTGGGTTCGTATCTCGCGGGGGGGGGGGTCTGTCGCTCGCTGGCTATGGACACCAGTGGTTCTAAAACTTGTGTGTGTGTCAGCGGTTCTAAAACTTGCGCGCTCACGCCGGTTATCTCGGGCGGGGCGTGCGGGTGGGGAAAAGGGGGGCCTATATTGGTCAAATTGTGTTATTAGTATCATCATGTGCCAGGATAGCGGTTCTTGGGGGAAAAAGGGGGTGCCTGTTCGTAGACGATGACTTGTAGGGGAGTAGTTGTGGGAGCGGCAAACTTGAGTTCTATTAACAAGGGTCCGCTTGTGGCTAGCTCAAAATGGGAGCCGTCCAGTAGACTAGACGAGAGGTCAAAACCAAATAGACAATATCCGTCCTTGAACTCTCTATAATCAACGTTATTCCCGGCGTCTTTACCAAAATGACCCATGGCGAGATTTGTGCCGAAAAAAGCTCCATAGTTAGAGGCTTTCCCGAGATACATTTCCCGTCGACCGTCAGGTTCATATAAATCAGACCAAAGTGTTGAAAATTGAACGGGTTAGCTGTATAAACACCATTAAACGCACTGGCCGTAATCAGACCTATCACTTTACGGGTCGGTGTTTGAGAGAAAAATAAATTGTCTTGACTGTGGGAGAACATCCCGCTAGCTATGGAAAATGTCTTAATGGTAACCCTCTTGATCGGGTACCGCGCATTCCCGCTTAAGAGAGCCTTTTCGTGGGCCAGAGAAATCGCGGGGTTTAGCTTAGCTTTCCTGACCACGAGCGCGGCGTAGGTGATAACACTCTTATAACCCACAGAGCTATCGTGAGCCACGAGGCTGAACACATCCTTAGAGGGCGTGAGTTTTATCTTTACATCGACTCTGTTTAACATGTAACGATCCTGCACAAAGACATCAGAGTGCAAACGACCCATCATTTCAACCTCTTTACTACTCGAAGTCAAATCGCGCCGTGTTTTAAAACCCTCATTTTCTTTCAACTCGTCATGGTGGCCAGCTGTGTCTTTGTAGAACAGAGCGGCCGTCAAGTATCCCGTTTTCGCATCCTCCCCGTAGTTTAGCGTAGCCTCAAACACTGCTCTAAAAGGATAGGTATTCTCCGACGGTGTAACCAACGTGTCGTTTAGCGATACGTCGACTTGTGAAAATAGACTGTGAAGGTAATTGTTGACTGGTCCTACCTCAGCATCGGGTGGTACACTATCACCATTCGGGAGGGTGATCTTGACCCGCAGCTGCAAAAACGTGTTGAAAAGATCTAGATACTTCTCGCTGTTTCCAGAAATGAAAAACTCTATCGGTGCGCTATTCGACAAGGCTGCGATCGGACGAATTTCAATAAACTGGCCAGAGTCTATAAATGTCTGTGTGGGTGGAACACTCAATAAATCCAAACCAGAGTGAAGACATTCACACGATTTGACGTGAATGAGGGACATTATTTGTCGAAAATATCCTTTGACACCCTCGTCTTCGTCTTCTTCTTCTTGCTGTACACCGAATGAAGGGGGAACTGTCTAGCTGTCGGTTTTATCCTCTTCGTAACTGGTTCTCCTGGTGGGGGTAACTACATAACTCGCTTTCTGATGTGTCGTAAACCACTTCCTGATTGGCTGTTATCACTCAGGTGGTCTACGGCCCCGTGTATTAACCGCTGACCGACCTCCTTAGCTCGTTCTTTGAAAGCTTCACCGACATTTTTCCCGGCTAATGCGTCCTGTGCGACCTGCAGACCGGTCCCCAATCCTTCTCTGAGCAAGGCCTTACCGCCGGTTTTTAACCAGGGTAAAATAGTCCTCCCGATTCCACCAAAGAAACTACCGATTCCTCGACCGCTCTGACTTCGACCTCCTATAAACACGGGCATTCCATCACCCGCCTGACAACAGTAAAAGTTTTCGTATAACTCAACATCTCGATGAAGGGGGTGTGTCTCACCATTATACCAGCTCGAGATTTTTCTTCACTCGAAAGTGTACCGTTAGCACCGACGTCCCGCTGGTGAATGGAATGGTTTTTCCGTGTTCGTTGGCTAAAAGGATTTCCATGGTATCGAAGGAAAATCTACTCAGGGGTAGGTAGTGAGGTTTATCGTAGATCTGAAACACCGAGGTGTGATTTATATTGAGAACAGGCACGCTCCTGAGAAGAGGCACCATCACATCCCCGACCGGTCTGGAGGAAACGAGATTGCAGAAGATGTAGACATTCTTCGCAACACTTTCCAAGTCCATTACGCCCACGCTGAAGATATCGGGAGTCGTGTCTGATATAGAGGTCGTGGGGAAGGCTAACATGTTTTTCAAAGTGTCGCTTATGGTAACACTCCTTTTTCGTAAAGTTTCAAGATGGCTTTATTGACCTCTTTTGCGTAAATGAATTTCATTTTTTTCCTTTCACACCCCCGTTCGACTCATCCTCCGCTTTTATGATCGACGCATTCAACGCGCCGATGAACGCATCGGGTTTCGTGTATAACCCAGGCTCTAATGTCACGTTGAAATGAAATTTAGCGTCGCAAATATCGTCGTTAGCGAGAGATTCGTACTGAATCCAGACATCACCCTCTATTACATTGAAATAATTTAGCGGAAACTGTATCTGCACCAGTGCGATCTCATACTGCGTCGAAATGTCAATGGTCTGAGGAGTTTAACGAAAAAGTGGCCGGGGTTATTATCCTTAAAAAGTTCCATAGATGCATTGCTGGGTAGGGTGACATAAAAACTCATATTTTTTTACTCGTTTCACCGTCGCCTCTCCAAGTTTGGATTCGGTAGCATGTAACCCAAGCAGCTGGTCAGTAGGGCTATCCACAGTTTTCCCTCCTTTGCGTCCGGCTTTTCGGTGGTCAGACTGAACAGCGAAACCGCGACAACGGTATATATAACTACCACTTGACAAATAAAGACAAGTTCTAAGTAGAGGGAATTTTTCCCAAACACCGATCCCCTGCGTGGTTCGCTCTCTCTTCTCACTCCCGAGTTTTCGGCTCGCAAATCGGGCTCTCCACCAAAAGTTTCCACTTCTTCTTTTTCTTCTCTCATCTCTAGTTTTTATATCTGACAATGTCCTTGGACGGTATCCAACTGTTAAATGAGGAATCGTACCCAAACCATTTGACTAAACTCTCTTTTCGCCCAAATGATGTGCGACGCTCGGTTATGATACTCTTGATTCTGTACTCGTGCTTGTCTCCAACTTTTTGAATTTCCGGTGTGTAGAATGACCCCTCTATCTCATCGCCCTTATCGTCTTTCAACACATATGTAACGGGGTTTGTTTCATTTACTCGACTGATGGAAAACAGTTCCTCCGTCCAAGCCGGGGCATAACACTTTTTAAAATTGGCTCTGCCCAGGACCAGTATAACTCGATCACCAGGCTTATACAGGGGTCTTTGAAATTTAAAGTTGCGTTTGCTATTATACAACGTCTTCCATACCTGTTCTTGATTGTCTGCGTTGACGTCGACCGGTGCCATTTTTATACTTCTGTGATACGAATGGTTATAACTTCGAAGTAGGGCGGGTAGGACTCGGACATAATACAGTTTATTGGATTTCGTGAAATATCGCCACATCCGTTGTTTGAGAGTCCTATTAAAGCGTTCCACCACGGCGGCCTTAATATCTTCGTTCTGCGTAGTGAAAAAGTGAACGTTGTTGTCAGCGAGGAATTTCTGAAATGTTCTGTTCAGAAACTCTGACCCTTATCCGTTTGAAAACTCGCGGGTTTCCCATCGAGAAATATCTTACCGACGGCTTCCACTAAGGATTTCCCCGTTTTGGTTCGTATCGGTACAGACCACGCGAATTTACTGAAAACGTCCACGCAAGAAACCAAATAGGAATATCCGTCGTTATGGTTTTTCAAATGTCTCAAATCAATTAGGTCTGCGTGAAATTGCTGTTGGGGGCCACTCGTTATAATGGGACGCCTTTCAAATCTGCGACGAATTGGTTTATGAAGGGTAAAGGTATCCTGATGACTCAACCATTGTTTGATATTTGCGAGTCCCAGTTTGATGTTACGTTGCAGGGCCTCGGCACCACTATAAGCCCCTGGTCGACTAGGGTCAAAGTAAAGACGTCTCAATATTTTCTCCACCGTTCCCATTTTGGTGTTGGGATTCCGCTCTTTCTTTTTTTAGGTCTCGGTTTATACGTGGTTACGGGTGGAGTGGTTTCATTACCTAGCATTGGGGTTTCCGCTGCTGGTGGTGGTGGTGTCTTGGTCTGCTCTGGTGGTACCTCGATTGATGGTGGTGGGGAAGGTGTTTTTTTCTGTTGCCGTGTTGTGTTGAATGAGATCGACCGATCCCAATGAGCGTCGTTTATACTGCTACACTCTAGTTAAATATTGATGCAGGGCACGTTGGTACACTCTGGCCTTATCGGCGGGTGCTAAATCATCGCGGAATAGGATACGTTGCATTTTATCATCTAAATCTCTCAAGTTGTCACCGATTGCCTCGGGTGGGCTATACGACGTGCTAGTAGTCTGTTTAAGACCCTTGAGGAATCGATGATCCATCAAGATAACTTTTTTGGCCATTGTTACGCACCTAGTACTCCACCGAGAATACTTAGTATAGGACGGAGCTAAGCACCTATGAACCCACCGGTTTGTAGAATGTCTTTCCGCCGCTTAAGATTCGGTTTCTTTTAAGTGAGAAGTCTCAACTTGTTCTTGTGTCGACGTAGCTCGCACTTATGTCGCTGTGTGAGTCTAACATTACCTTTTAATATGTTATGACAACACTCGCACACAAAGTTAATGAGTTTGGAAGAGGCTGTTTTTAATATGGCTCTTAACCCGCTCGGCGAGGCGGCGCGCATAAATTTCAACATTTCACCGCGTCGTCTAAGTAATTCATCACACATGATTCTCTACTTTGGCACGTAGACGCTTTGTCTCTCCCCTGGGAATTTTTGTGTTCTCAACCTAAGATTATCAGGTGTGTCCTGACGAAGATCAATCAGCAAATAACCGTGAAGAGACGCTGTCGCGTTCTTAAAACTACCTTGGAGGTACCCCACCTGTCCTGGGTACATTTGTTTAGCCAGATTGATAATTTGACTCCCGTCTCTGGGGTTCTTGAAAAGGACTAAATAGTGCGTATTGAGACTTATGGTTCGATATTCTTTATTTTTCCGAATAAATTTTGAACAATGTACATCACACTAATATCTCTGTGATGACTACCTTTGGTGAATGATTTTGTTACCCACTCGTCCGTCTCAGACATCAATTCATCGATAACGATCATTCTTCTCTTCTTATCACTTTCCAATTTATCGACGTCTGGTAGACCCTCGATAAATCTCACTGACCCCATAGTCTCGTATATCGGGTGCCATTCCGCATAACACCATATAACTTCCTCCGGTTCGGGGACAGCTAACTCGTGAAGGTTTTGTATAAACGTTTGCACAAATACCGTTTTCCCACACCCGGTAGGACCGGCTATCATAGCTATGAAAGGATGATTCCATCGGGGATCCATCCTCACAAGTGCTACCAACTTTAGTGATTATACCACCGACAAAAATAACAACGAGTGATTTTATGTCAGCACGCCAGGTTTCCCCTCCTCAACTAACACTTATTTTAAAAACAACATCCTATATAAACAGTACAGGGGGAGTTTCCTAGTCTCAAGCCGCATTACCTGAGACCGATTTGTTACACGCACATACATACACAATTATTTCACACATCATATTTCCCACATATCACCCTGTTTGGTCCGTTCCAGAGGTCACTGAACTTGTCGCAACACGACTGATAACGCATTACCTCGCCTGATAACGTATTGCGTTAACTACTATAAATAGACGGTCCTCGACCCGATAAACGTAACGGGAAAAAACCCCCCAGTCGATCAGTGTACACGCACACACACATAGATAACCAGCGTCTATTACCAGGTGGCTTGTGTTGGTTTTCTTTGAATATGGAGTCGTGTAGCTTGAATACGCCAATTTCGTTTGATGTCAGTGATCAGAGCATATTTATGTCACGCGGTAATGAGACTGTAGTTCCATTGCCTAAAGATGGCGTTAAGGCAGTCTCGGTTTGTGTTTTTCGTAACAGACCATTGATAAATATAAGGACATGTAGCGGTGAGAGTTTTTTATGTTCCCTACCAGAACTGGGATAACACTATCGAGAGAGAAATTTATCACGTTAGTTGAGATGCGAGAGGACACTTTAACCGCTTATGCTAACCTCAACTACACGCCACCTCTCGTTAACCAGATCAACTACACGCCACCTGTTGTTAACCACCAAAACTACACGCCATCTCTCGTTAACCACCAGAACTACATACCATCTCTTGTTAACCCGAATCTCATCAACTACACGCCCCTTTTTTTAACCAAGGGAAACTCACTCTTGTTAATCAGACGACAGATCCGGCAGCCAATATGGATGCCCCGGGTGTTTCAGCAGAGTCAACAATTACCTATTCCAGCTTTGATCAAGGTTTTGTCAAAATGGAGTGGGGTTGTGTTTTGAAGGCTAATGAAACTTTTTATGCACCTGTGTTTGATAGACATTTAACACAAACAGACAGTACCGCCAAAACAGGAGGGAGGAAACCCAGACGCTTAAAATTATCAACAATCGGACAGTAATATATATATTTTCTCATATGTGTTGTATATTTGTTGTATTAATAAAGATGTGAAATATAGAACGAATTTTGTTTTGCTTTACCATGAATGTGAAAGAGAGAGAGAGAGAGAAAGAGAGAGAGAGAGAGCGTCACTATTTAATGTTAGCACACCTTACTACACATGATGATGTTGCCCGAGCGGACCCGCGCCGACGCGACGACCCCCGCGCCGACCGACGACCCCCGCGCCGACCGACGACCCCCGCGCCGAGATGGCACATGATGATGACCAAGGTGGCACATGATGATGATAATGTGTCACTAAAAATCGCTATAATAACACCTGGTATATGATGTTAGCGATACTACAATAACACACCCTGTGCCGACCAACCCCGTTCCCCCACCCGCGTCGCACACGAGATAGTCGTATTTACCTTTTCCTAACAATACCCCCTTCAACGTCATTGCTTGTCAGCATTTTTTTTTTTACATGTCGCCTCCTGTTGCCTAATACCCACCTCTCGCATGATGCTAACGATACTAATAACACACACTCGACCAATAAAGGCACCCTTTCCCCCAAGAACCGCTATCCTGGCACATGATGATACTAATAAAAAATTTGACCAATAAAGGCATCCCTTTTTCCACCCGCACGCCCCGCCAGAGATAACCGGCGTGAGCGCGCAAGTTTTAGAACCGCTGACACACACACAAGTTTTAGAACCAGTGGTGTCCATAGCCAGCGAGCGACAGACCCCCCCCCCTCCCCCGCGAGATACGAACCCACTTGAGATAAGCCCTGGCGTGCTGCCCACTCGAGATAATCCCCCACGAGATAAGCGGTCACCCGACCACCTGACCATCGGGTCATGTCATAACAACAACAAGAATGCATCGTACCAGAAATATGCAGGAATGGTGCCAACAATACTGCCTTAACGATGCAGGCACGATGCAATGCGATACAAATTCAGGCTCAAAACCCTTTTATAGACTACTTACGAGTACGCCACTGAGTACACTACGTAAATAAGGAGAAGATAATTGTTTGGAGACTTGTGTTTTACCATATAAACTCAGATCAACATAAAATCACATACTTAAAGGCCCAGCTTTGATCAGATCTTTGGAATATTTAACATTTTATATCTTGAATTGATGTTTAATCCTGACATAAGAGTTATATCTACTAATATACGTTAACTCTTGGCATTTCATAATAACATTAGAGTTATTCTTATTCTACTCTATTCAACTCCCTGTGGAGCATGGGTCTTCAACAAATATTTGCCAAGCCGTTCTTTTAAGTTCCATGTCTCCCCCACCCTCTTCACCTCTGCTTCCATCTGTCTTCTCCATGAATATTTTGGTTTTCCTCTTTGTCTTTTCCCTTGGGCGTTCCAAAAAGGGCCTGTTGAGTAATACTCTCAGTTGGCTTCCGCAGAGTGTGTCCTATCCAGCGCAATCGTCTTCGCTGTATTTCTTTATCCACAGGTATTTGACCGGTACATTTCCTTAATTCTATGTTAGTGATTGTGTCCTGCCATTTAAATCATTGTATTCTTCATAAATATCCATTAATGAAGGTCTGTATCTTCGTGATTGTCATTTGTATGTTGTTCTCCACGTTTCACATCCGTATACATATATATAACAGCACTGATTTAACATTTGGGATGAACAATTTTCTTTTCTTATTCAACCTAATTTATATGGATTTCAAAATGTTTCCTAGGGCAATTTCTTGTAGGCTCCCATTGCTTTTGTAAACTTTCTTTTTTCGTGGTATCGTTTCCTATTTCATCTACTTTGTCTGTATATATATACATATATATATATATATATATATATATATATATATATATACAAACACTACTAGCATAGCTCAGTAAACTATTTATGCGAAAGAGTGATCCTCCATTAGTTTACGTCACAACAGAGCTACTGTGGTTCTCAAATACTGTCACAAATTTGATCGTTTCTCAATTCAGATGCTTTTAAAAATTAATTAAGCGTGTTTAGTTAGTTGATGCATTGCGACCTATATTAACTGCCTGCTCGCGGTAGAGGACCACGAAGGTTTATGACGTTTTTAATCTCTAGAATTAGGGGCCCTCTAATAACAGATTGAGAACCACCGAATAAAGTGCAATATTTACTCAAGGGGACCCCACTCTTCTACTAAATGAAATAATTTACGGAACTAAATATTTATCATTACATTATGTCATAGCTTGACAGCTATACTATTGACCAAATTCTATCTCAAGATTAAAATACAAAATTTCAAATGCCACTACTTTTCACATTTTTTACTTTTAAAATCCTCTTCCTGCCTTAGATTTTCTGTCCTCCCGTTCCTGGTTTCTATTAATGATCAACTTTTACAAGTCCTTATTCTTCAGACAATTAAAGATAAAGTTACCTGCACCTTTTATTACTCTATAATGCAAGCATGCGTTTTTCATTTTCACTTGTTATATTAATTCATTTGTTTCTTGTTTGTGAGTGCTCTAAAACTAAGAATATCAAACGATTATATCTTCTTAACATTCCTGTATGGTGCAGTATACATGGATATTATACAAGAAAACAGAACAGAAAATTAAGGTTTTAAAATGTGGATGTGGAGAAGAATAGGAATAATTGAATGGAAAGAAAATAAAATAAACGATGCAGTCTTTAAACAACTAAAAATGAAACGATTACCACCAAACACAATCTAAACCAGACAAATTTAATCTTTGGGGCATGTTACAAGAAACAGCAGTCCACTAAAAGTAATGTCAGATGGGAAAATACAAGGTAAAAGAGGCAGAGTCAGACCAAGACTAACATGGACAAGTAACATCAAAAGATGGATAAGTCGGTCTATGATAACCTGTACTATCACAGCAAGAGACAGGGCGGAATAATCCTCCCTGGTAGTCAGCCTTCGATGCGGAGACAGCACTAAATGATGGTGATGTCTGTGTCCATTCACTTAGGCAGCTACAGTGGTTGATGTTAAAGACATCAATTGTGTAAAACTTAGGAAATTTGTGTTGTTTTGATGAAGTTACTTTAAATAAAAACTTCATTGTATATAATGATGATTCATGTGATTGATCAAAGCAGGGGATTCGTGACTTGCTGGAACATTCTGAAGGACATTAATTGGAGAATGTCTTAGTATTTAATTTGTATCGCTAATGCCACAAACGTATTTGTTTTCTTCCTGTGTGTATTGCTTTTATGACGGTCAGAGCGGTGTTAGAAAGAAACAAGTGGAACTAGTCACGTGTTTAGAAGTTCTCGCGACGTGTTGTGTAAGAAATGTGCCCCAGATTGGGGGGGGGGGGGGGTGGTTATAATACATCATCATTGAGTGCCGTCTCCGCATCGAAGGTTGTCTACCATGGAGCGCCATTCCACTCTATCTCTTCCTTTGATGTGCAGTTTGTCATAGGCTGATTTGTCCATCTTTTGATGTTACTCGTCCATATTAGTCATGGTCTCTATTACCTTCTATTCTCCCTTCCAATATTATTTTTAGTAGGCTGTTATGTGTTTTAACATGCCCCCCAAAAATTGCATTTGTCTTGTCTAATTGTTTTTAGTAGTTCTATTCTAATTTTTAGTTTGTTTTTAAAAAAAACTTCATCTAGTACATAGCTATAATACAGTGATGGTGAATTATATAAACGTCCATGATTATGTCGATGATACAAGTGAAAGGTGCTGAGGTGGTGGATGATACAACTGAAAGGTCAGGATGTCGTAGATAATATAAATGAAAGGACTTGGTGGTAATGATACAATATAACTTATTGAAAGTTCACAATAAAGGTCCCAGATCATCGGGTGTCAAAGTTTCAACCATAAGCAGGAATCAAAACAAAATTCAAAGTCAAAGAATGTCAGAGAAATATACAGAAATGAGAGGCAACAATGAAACATAAAGAGAACGATTTATAAAAGTGACCTCAATAATGATGTGTAGAGCAACTATGGACTGGACTAGAACAGGATTTGAGAAGTTGTTGACCTGGGCCACTTTTTATGAGCGAAAACTTTCCAAATTAAAAGAGAAGAGGAGTAATAATAATAAATAAATAAAATAACAGATTAGGTGCAATAATTATCCCGGCCTCTGGTAGTCTCAGCCATGCTACTTTATAAGAATACATATTCTTTGTAAGTGGAAGAGTATAAACTGAGTATATATTAAAGTAACTGAAAGAGTATAAGCAGAGTATATTCTCAAGTAAGAGGGAGAATATAAATAAATAACCTCAGCCGTCATGAGTTATGAACATTTTTATATTTCAAATTTACCAAGAGAATACCACTGTAGTTATTTGAGTCATATGCGAGTCATCATAATTGCACTCGGAACATACTGTAGTTATTTTACTGGGAGATTAGAGCACAACACAAGTTAGAGTTTAGTGAAAGAGAAACTTGAAGCTATGAGACTGACTGATAATACCCGAGAGGTAGATTATGGGCAGGAAGTGATGACAGTATTATTATTGAGCAGCTAAAGTGTTGTTATATTTTTACAACAATAAAGCGTGTTATCGTTACAGTTTTTTGTTAATACTTAAAAGACTTGACAAGAGAAGTAGCTGAAATGTAGTACAGAAGTCACTTCCCGTCGACCAGACAACAAAAGGTCCACCGTCGACAGGAGCTATCAAATTTTTTCATGAAAATGAACTCCTGTGACTCACCCAGTCACCAGGTATAATGCAGCTCTGACTTGACAATAGATCTTGGCAAAAGTAGATCTATTTGGATATATAGAATGAAAGGAGGAATGAAGGGAGGGGGATGGAAGGAAAGAATTATGAAAGGCAGGGAGGGAGGAAGAATCAACGATAATTCTTCACTGAGTCTACTATGAAGGTATGCAATAAATGTTTGCGTAATCCGTTTACCAAAAGCTACAATTATTTTCCTCTTTACAAACTTTATTTTAGTTTATTTTATTCACTTGTTCAAAAACAATGTAACATGAATTGAAAACTGTATTAGAAAAATGGTGTACTTATTCAAAGTTTTTGTAATTTTATTTTCTATTGTAAAACCATTTGTAACATTAGAAATTTTTCGAAACTGATTTATCCAAATAATTAAAATAATCAATCTTTTAAACATGAAACTGAAAATTTGCTGTGGCTTCCTCGTCATATTCTCTGAGATTACAGAAGTTACACGTTTAGATCATAAATACTAATGTGAAATAAAATCATCATTATCATTTAGCATGTCCTTTACAGAAAGTTGCATTCATTGCAGCCCGTATGAAAGAATCTCAATCTCAAGTCAGATCTCCTCTTTCTTCTGTTGTCATTTTCAAGATCTTCTTGATATCATGAAACTACCTTCTTCTTGGTGTGCTCCTCATGCGTCGCACAAGAACCATGTTCTCCATTATTGTTATTTCCCGCCAGCTACATCTTTTGACGTGCCCATTGTATTTTAATTATATATATATATATATTTATATATATATATATATATAAATACGGAAGGGAGATCAGTACGGAAGACAGATCAATTATGGATCATCATCGTGTACCATACCGGTTGGCGTAGGCGATCGTGTCCTTCCATAATCTTCTATCCAGTGGCGTATTCTCTATGTTTGCCGCAGCTAGTGCCGGTAGCCTTGAACATATTAACGAATTGGTAAAGGAAATGATAATTTAATTAATTTTTTAAATAATTATATTACACATTTTTTAACATTATATTACACATTTCGTAGGCCAATATGATTTATTTGCTTTGATTTGCATTTATTAAAGCAAGGTTTACCTATGACCACTATAACATTTGTTAATTAAACAGAAACTACTCTACATTGAAACCTTTAGTAGCTAGCGGTACATTTTTCCTCTACCCGGACCTAGTATTAACGACCTTAACATTCAAAAATGGGAGTCAAAATAATACAGCGGGACCTACCGCTAGAGGAATGCGGTTTTATTGGATATTTTTAGCTCTAGCCAGTTAGAAGCGTCGAAAGTGAAAGTGAAACTATGACTCATTACCGGAACTACCTTAGCTATTTATAACTATGTTATGCGCACCAGCATCTGTTGAAAGAAACTTTTCTGTGCTCAAGAGAATCAAATCTTATTGTTGCTCAACTCAGACACAAGAACGTTTATCTGGTTTTGCATTAATGTCCATTGATAAATCATTCCCTCCGTAACTTAGAAACCAACCCAACAGTACTTTCAATGACAAAGTCAGCAAGACAATTTCGTCCAAAAAAAGACGGTTATAATTAACATATAAATATGTAAGTAATTTAAAATGTAGTGATGTCATTAAAAATATTACTTTATTTTAGCCTACTGAATATAATGTATGTTTTTATTTATTATGTGTATCGGTAGCCCAGACCTCAAAACCAGTATACGCCTCAACTTCTATCTACATTGCATCGTATCAGTTCTGTTGTTGACTGTTTTACATGCCATGACACCAAGCTATCCACTATTTTCTCTCTTTATCGTCCGTGATCTCTCTTTCCTTGTATTTTGCCTGTTGTAGCCAAGTATTCCAACTTTCTTCTTTTTATGATGTGCCCGAAAAATGTTGATTGTTACTTTCGGATATTTTTTAGGAGCTCAATTTTTGACTGTCCAAGAAACTGTTAACATTATTCTGAGAAATTCCGTCTCTGTGACCACTAATCTTTTGTTAATGTATTTGTTTACAGTCCATGATTCCCGTCCAAATGTCAGAACTGGCACCTATGAACTTTCTTTCTCACTTCTATTGACATAGATTTTTTGCATAAAATATATATTTTTTCATTTTCTGAAATGCTATTTTGGCCTGCGCTATTCTGCTTTTTGTTTCTGTGGTGCATCTTCCATCTGATTTTATTTATTAGTGTGCCCAAGTGTTTGACACGTTACACTTGTTTCAGATTTGTCCTGTTTATTATTATACTGAATGATGGTGATGATTGTTTCTTTGATGTGACAATTATGTCTGTTTTCTTACTATTCAGACTGACTTTTTTGTTGCTTTCACATACTATTATGTCTATCATTTCTTGTAGTTCATTCTCTGTCTCTATTATTAAGACTGTGTCATCGGCATATGGCAAATTATTTATGTTGTGACCGTTGACTTTAATTCTTCTTTTGTCTACAATTGCCCACATAATATATTTGTTGTAAAGAAATTATGGATAGAAGAATATTAGGCGACGGTGATTAGACGCTAGACAGAAGACAGAGCAGAGACACAAAGCGTAGAGTTTAGCAGAGAAAGATAGAGATAAGAATAGTGGTAACGAACAATAATTAACATAGCACAATTAGTAATGCTTCGATTAGTAATGAGAAGCTAATAAATATCAGATGTAGTCAGCCCACGACAGGATTAGTGTTAAGACATCTAGAAATGTGTTCTGTGATTTACTAATTCCAGGATAATGTGAGTCCGATGGTTATCCAGACGCCTGATAGTTTGATGATAATATATGTACTTATTTATGTGATGATATATAACTTATGACAGTAGAAATAATAATACATCATAATAAATCATAATAAATACGACACCCAAGTATAGTACGGGCATTTAGAGCACGCACGGCAGCCAGAATAGTCAAGGAAACAGTGGTTCATATGTTATGACCGCGAGTAGCACGACAATGGAGGTGATAGCAGGACAAGCTCACTCATCTGGTTAGAGTCACAAGATCACACCCCCGCCTGCATACTGAGTGATTCGATGTGCATGATAAGAAAAGTGGAGGCGTGCTCTTTACGTATGCAATGCGCAAATTGCAGAAGTAAAATAAAAAAACGTAAGGTCACGCTTGTCTACGTCCCAGGACATGCGGGAGGACGGGGAAATGAAAGAGCGGACATGTTGGCTAGTTGAGGACAGTCAAGGATCGGGTGGACATCATCAACGCCCTCCGAGATGTGGGAAGGGGACAGTACTTCGACAACCATCAGTCCACGCCACTCGTTCGGATGAAAGAGATGGAAGTTAAGATGGGCACAGCCAGAAACGAGAAATTTAGTGGGCATGTAAGAAGACTAATCACCCAACACAGAACTGGAGTCATTAATCACTGGACACTGCGAGACTTGCTTATAAGAGGATCTGCTCATTTGTGTACATGTTCATTGTGCAATGATGATGACCCGCAAATAAACTCAGTAACTTATAATAAGTAAAAAAATATATGTGCACGTGATGAAACACCTAAAGAGTTTGTTTGGCTGTCAGTAGTATATGTTAATAGACAGTTTTCAAAAATGATGAATGACCTATATCAGTGTATAAAGTAGGAACAAGAACGGTACGAAAGACATTACATTATATTCAAAATACAACGTAATTCAACAAACGATAAGAGTTAAAGTATCATGAACAAAAAAACCCCATTTACAATTGTAGCACATGGAGAACAAAAATAAATAAAAAACAGCAAGGCAACCTTGTAGGCAGTGCTGATATCAAATTCAGAAGACAAAAGACGCAGGAGAAAGAAGACGAGAACAGGCACAACAAATGCATCTTGTCTTTCTGCGGTGTGATCTGTCCACTCCAATAATTAACAGATTCATCCAAGAGAGAGGCTGTTCAGGAAAACAACATCCAGCATAAAACACTAATGTTTTACCAAACTATTGACTTATCATGATGGGTTGATATCAATCGTCTGTCAAGACTCGAAAGGCCATATATAAGTTCAACTATTTGACTAGTCTAACTGTAAGAGTCTCTCTAAGCAATTACTGACAGATTCCTCTCCAGATGATGCCACTAACTTTCTTTACAAGCTGTATCCTAGCAACCATATTTCTAATTTAAGGATAAACCATTTATTGAGTGGAAGTCAATCTGAGCAATATAAAAGTTCCGCTCTCTGGTTTCTACAGTTATGTTTATACTCTCTCTTTGATATAAAAAGATATAAACGAATATAAAAGCCATCTAAATACAATAAGCATGATACTTGCGTAATTAGCAAACTTTTAAATAGGTTTAAATCTGGAATACAATCTGCAAGTCGTGAGACATATAAAATGGCTTAACATCGTAAAATAATTAACGGCATCTAGTTTAACACAATCGGCGGACCATAAAACACCTGCAAACAAACAAATAATTATAAGATAAAGTGCAAAGAGATGCCGTCATATTTTCACAAAAGTGTTCACATTTATATCATAAACACTAAAGGGACACAAGTTATTATTTGTTGTTCTTTAGCTTAGATGCACACAATAGCTGCTGTTTTAATAATTTTCGAAATTTTGGATTAAATATCGCGTAGATGAACACATTGCATGAACTGTTAAATAGTAGTAGAAGGTTAGATCCGAGAATGAACAAACGGCTACTAAAATAATTGGCACTGTAACCTACATGTGAAATTTGTACCTGAGGCAGGAATGCAAACAGCGAACAAACGCGTGTGATAAAGAAGACAAAACTAACCATAAACAGAGTTCTTGTTCTTGCTGATGATTTCCTTTCTCTTGTGCTGGACGTTAACTTCTTCCGTCGTCGCATTGTGATCGTTATTTTCAAACCAATGAGAACACAGCCTATTGAGACAATTGTTGCTGGAACAATCGGTAATATATAAATGTTCGTATTTCTTGCAAAGAATTCCATTCCACTACCTACCCAGCTTTCCCGCAAATATGTGACCCCTACCCATTCACCAATCTCTTTATGATAAAGTGTGCGCAAACCGTATTTAAATTGATTTATAACCGCATTGGGCATCGCCATAAAGAAAGAGAGGATCACCACAAATGTTGCTCGTTTAGGGGTGACCAGTCTAGGAAACCTGAGAGGTAAATAAACAGCAACAATACGCTCTAGTGTGATGGACACTGTCAGTGATGTTGACATTCCCAAAGTCAACACGGAAACAGATTGCATCGCCATCAAAAGCCTGTAGCAAACGTGGATTGAATCTAAATCCATGATCCAGAACCCATTTACTACAGGTGCGTACGTCATCAGACGTGGAACGTTCACTGTGTGAAGCAGTAAGAGAAAGTCCGACACAGCCAATCCCAGTAGTAGAATATTAGATGGCTTATGTAACCCGTCCTTGACCATGATGACCCCACTAAGGGCATTCCCTACCAGACCTACAACCCTATTATAGGGAGAACGACAAGCTCTGTATATCTTTCTAAATTTGGAAATATAGTTTCAAGTAAATAATCACCTTTGAAGTTATATTTATCTTTAACAGTAGAGTTACCGATCTTTGAAATTCTATTACCGTCCATGTTGTCCGATTTTTGGAAACCTCTTCCTTTCATCAAATGATTAGAACAGGCAGGATTTCCAACCCTGTCATCTGAAATGAGTGTTATTTCCTGTGTTATATATTTGCTTTTGAGAAAATGTATAGATTTCTATATATAACAATAATTTTTAGAACTGCGAATTGTCAACAACTTTCTTTTCATGACACAGCTTAGTCAATAGAAATATAATACAAACGTGATGATATAGTTTGATATTCTGCTTGCAAGCATTGCTAAAACCATCGTGTGGAGAAATGTGAATGGGTGGACGAAATAAAGACAGGGTTACAAATGGGAAGAAAGATCGAAACACAGGCTCCTATTCCGTCAATCATCATGCGAAGAGTGCGAAACAAAATCAATCCAGAAATTAGTGATGTACAGTGTGGTTTTTTTACAGGTAAAGAAACGAGCAATGTCATATATATCATAAGATCTTTAGTAGAAAGAGCCATAGAAGTGAAAACAGATCTATACCTATGTTTCATAGATTATACCAGAGCATTTGTCAAAGTAAAGAACCAAGAAATAATCACAAATTTAGAAAGCATAAACGTAGACAGCAAAGATATAAAATAATAAAGAACATGTACTGGCAACAACCAGCGGCCATAAGAACTAGAAATCAATTGGGAATGTTTCAAAAAATAAAACACGGTGTTAGACAAGGTTGCGTGCTGTCACCAGATTTGTTTAATATATATAGTGAGATAATCTTAAGATCCAATCCAAAGGGGACAATAGGATAACGAATAAGAAAATAACTGGAGTCTGTAGAAACGTGGTTTTACAGAAGAATGTTGAGAATACCATGGACAGCTAAGAAGAGTAATGCAAACGTTCCGAAAGAGGCCAAAGCAAAAAGAGAGCTAATTTCCAATATCAGGAAGAAACATATGAGGGGAGGTCAAAAAGTAAAGCACACCAATTTTTTTCTCGGCTAATAATAAAGATAGGAATATGAAATTTTGCACACTTGGAATATGACATGTTCCAATTATGTGCACCAAATTGCACAGCATTCTGATAAATATTACGCAATCTATGAAACGTTAAAATGGAGCTTGTCAACAATGTCCGTTACAAACAGCGAATTGTCATAGAATTTCTGGTTGCGGAAAAAGAAACTGTGGCAAACATTCATAAACGACTGTGTGCAGTGTACAAATGTTCTGCAGTCGATAGGAGCACAGTTAGTCGCTGGGTTCAGAGAATTAAAGCTGCAGAAAGTGTACGAGTGGAGCTGCATGATTTACCGCGTTCTGGACGTGTTGCCTCGGCTACCAGCACAGACATGTTAAACCGGGCTGATGCCATTATTCGTAAGGATAGGCCAGCTTACAGTCAGCAAGGGAAGTGCAATCGCAATTTTTAAAACTCTCGGATAGTCAAAGATTTGCGCTCGATGGGTTCCTCGGTGCCTAACAAATGATCACAGAGTTCAAAGGAAAACATTCTGTTCTGAATTGTTGGAGCGTTTCGGTGTTGAAGGAGAAATGTTTTTGTCAAAAATTGTTACCGGTGACGAAACGTGGGCACATCATTATGAGCCTGAAACAAAAATGCAGTCAATGGAATGGCATCATCCGCAGTCACCAAAAGAAAAAAATTCAAAACATCTCCATCAGCCGGAAAGGTGATGATCACTGTCTTCTGGGACATTGATGGTGTGATTCTTGTTGATGTAATGACAAGAGGTGAGACAATCAACTCGACAGCTTACATCAATACACTGACAAAACTCAAAAATCGGTTCCACAGAGTTCGGCCTAATAAGCCATCTGCAGATTTGTTGCTTCAACATGACAATGCACGCCCTTACACAAGTCTGGTAACACGGGAAGCAATCAACAAATTTGGTTGGACTGTACTGCCCCATCCTCCATACAGCCCTGATCTGGCTCCCTCAGATTTCCATCTGTTTGGACCACTCAAAAAATTCCTGCGTGGGACACACTTTGACAATGATGAGGATGTGATCCGTGCAGTTAAAAAATGGCTACGCAAGCAGGACAAAACTTGGTACAAACGAGGCATTCATGACCTAGTTTCGCGTTGGCGTAAGGCAATACGCTTGAACGGAGATTATGTTGAAAAATAGGTAGTGTAAAGGGGATGTTCATCTACAATCTGTGAAAATTTCACACATTTTGCCCGAATAGTTTCCGAGAAAAAAATTGGTGTGCATTACTTTTTGACCTCCCTACGTATATCATTTTTTGGCCGTGTAATGAGAAGAGAAAAACTGGAATATATTGTAACAACTGGGAAAATTGAAGTACGACTAGATAGAGTGAAGCAAAGAGAAAAAAATTGCCAAACAGCTTAAGAGAACAGCCTTGCGGAAGGTCAACAACAAAGATGATAAATAACTGTCGAGTTCGAAAGTTGTGGAGAGACATGATCACCTACGCCAGCAGACTTGGTACTTGATGATGATGATTTCGTCAATTCATAGTGAGCAACCACAATGAGTGTGTGTGTATAAAAGAGAGAGCGACAGAGAGAGAGAGAGAGAGAGAGAGAGAAAGAGAGAGATACAAGTACAAGAATGAATGGAGTTGGCTGTGGTAGTTAATGCTGCCCTAAATTGTCACCAGACATGCATTAAAAATACGAAGTGTCACTTCTTTTTTTTATGTATTGAAGGAATACCTGGATGGCTGTCATTTGGCAGAGGCACTGCTGTAATTAGATACAGTATAGGACAAATAAAGACAGAATACGATCGAATGCAAAACATACTATTCAACAAATCAGTGTCAATTAATGTTAGTAAACCTGTTATAAAGTGCTACATATAACCTGTTCTCGTATATTTAAATGAGTCATGGACGACAGGCAAGAAAAATACAAAGAATTTTAGAGGCAGATGATTTGTGTTTTATCAGAAAAAAAGGCTACGAATTCCTTTTATGGAAAACAAATTACAAAGAAGGTTTAAAAAGAGCTGGAGAAATCAGAAATATAATCAAAACCATAAGGAAAAGACAATCTACATTTATAGAGCATGACATTGAAAATTAGGCAATTGAGAATACTATAACAACAGGCAGAATGAATGTAAAGTGTACAGAGAAAAATTACGAGAACAGATATTGAACAGCTGATTAAAATAGCATAATAAAAGATCGCCGATTGAGATTATGGCATGCATGAAGGACCGAATGATGTGCAGAGAGACGATCGTATAAGCAAACCGGCATGGCTCCTGGTGATGGTGACAGAAGGAATGAAACCTTCTATAAGCCATACATAAATAATTACTCAAAACGTCAGTACTTATAGTGTTTGCATTAATAGCAGAGAGCGAGTCACAGCTGTACACAGGTATCAAGATCACAATTGAGCAAGATCCTATTCCACCACCCGTGGAGTACGCCAAGTGCAGTCACCATATTGTATTGAACATATGGTTTGTATCTCACACTGACAGAACTCTCGAAGCCATGCACACCTTAACTGGAATTATTCGCTTCGGCCATCGTCTATGTACTACAGTAAAGTCTCGATTATCCGGAATGCTCGGGGAAGAACCCATTCTGGATAATTGAATTTTTCTGGATAATCGAGAGTAAGAAAACCAAACTCAAAATTTATGAAAAAACATGATTGAAAAATTGCAATGCTCAGAAATATTTAAATTCGTGTGACATTCACTAGCTTTCTCTATCAACATGGGTCCTGATATTGGCATTCCTTTTCTTCTGCTTTCTAAAAACCACACATAAAGGACGTCGTCGAGTTTTTCAAATTTTGGCCGTTTCATACTTCGTCTCTGGTGTATATTGTTGCTGCTTTCAGACTCCGACGCAAACTTAAACAACTCATCTTTTTGATTTCGTATGTCATATAATGTTGAAGAGGCTATGCCAAATTCAGTCATCAAAACGTTGCGATTAACGCCTTTTTCAAGTCTACTAGCGATTTCAATCTTCTGGTTCAGTGTCAATACAGTTCGCTTGCGTTTACCTTTGCGGGAAATTGAGGTGTGGTTTGCACTCGCAAAGGCCATTATTTAACACAAAAATGTATTCCGTTAAAAAGTATGCACACATGCGTTTATAGCATATCATGTATAATTTATACTGATGGAACGAATTTCAGCTTGCACAAATGTCTGAGACAAACTAACGTCAAACTCTGTATCTTACTCTTTTTGAATTTCCAGTCGGTAATTTTTGAACCCCTCCCCCTTTCTTCTCACCATCTCTATGTCACTGCACGCCGGCTGCTCAACCTTCGATTTATAATCATCAAAGTTATGGGCTCTTCAATTTTCACAAACAATACGTCTGCTTCTAATGTTCGGTCAGACTGTCAAACGCCATATTTTTGACAAATTCATGACCAACTTTAGATCTAAAGCAGGCTATGAGAAAATTAAGCAAATTTGTAAAATCATGTAGATAAGTGTTTTTGGCACGACTAAGATTTCCCGACAAAAACATTTAGTCGGGGGAAAAAGTGAAGATATAGACTGTCTGTCGCTTTTACTTGGAATATTTGGAGACACAATGTCTGGATTGAATAAAATATGTTCGCTCCTATTTGAAGTATATTACTGTAAATACACTATTGTAAACGCAATATTGTGTAATGATAGAGCCTGTAGAAGTAAGCGCAGCGCACAAACCGTGTTGTAGCGTTTTCGATTTCCGGATAAAGGCATTTAATTTAACTGAACAAAACATGATTCAAGCTTTCTCCCTATAATAATTAAAAAAAAAAAAAAGTCCGTTAAATTGAGAATTCCGGATTATTGAGGACCGCATAATCGAGACTTTACTGTACTTTCAACTTAAAATAGTTCCTACTCTTTGATCCGTTATTTTGATCAAATCTAGAGAAGTGGTTTTACTTATCCCAGATCAGACTTTGCAAAAAAAAAAAAAACAAATGTAATTTCTAAACGTTGGAAGAACTAGTTCACAATTCTGTGAGCAAGAAAATTACATCGCAGTTACACTATTCTATTCCAACCCACCTTAATTGTATAAGTTTGTCTGTAAATATTTACTAACTTCTTCTGCCACAAATTAGATTGTTTACAAAAGTTGTTCGAAATTTTAATTCTAATTGTGCAAAAGTGGTATTTTAGTTTGTGCTTCTGGAAATGTTGCTGTAATGAGATAATTCAAATGAAATTAGTTTCAGAAAATATAACTCTTATGTCAACTGCAAAAAAAAAAAAAAAACTTCGATCGTCAATTATATTTGTTTCACACAAAGAAATAATTGAAGTCAACAAGAATGATATTTTGTTTTCATGGTCAGAAAAATAGCCATGAATTTGGATATTCAGATTGCACGGTTGACTTATCCAAATTTGCAGAAAATGTTTAATGTTATAGCAACTTAAGTGATGTTCCTTTGAAGATATTACAGCACTGTTATTTTGCAAATCGCTAGACAGTTTAGTTTAAAGGAAAAGAACCAGTGCTTTTCTTCTAAACAAAAAGTTTACTATAACATTATCGTCCAATCAAATAAAACACAAAATCATAACGTCTGAAGGACGTACGCTTGTATTACTGTATTAACTCTTAAGAGTTTAAATGTTTTAACCTTTAAAGTTTACCGAAATGCCTTACTGAGAATTCCAACTATAATTGATGTTCTCTGAATACAAACATCTACGTTCAATAACGCAATAATATTGCAATCTAATTTAGTTCCAAATGTTTCCTTCATTTCTGTCATGCGTAAAGAATAATTTTATTTTTTTCAATAAACTTTTTTTTGCTTCTTTCACGTGTTTCCATTTATTTTGAACGGTGAAGAAATTTTCTACCATTTATTTTTTACCGATTTTTTCGGTAAACTTTAAAGGTTTAAACATTTAAACGCATGTTGGACAACCGTTGTTGTAGGGTGAACTATAATGTGATAATAAATCAATTATGTAACTAGGTTTTGCTTCAGGAAGAAACGATTTGACCAATAAATATAGAGAAGTTCAAGCACTTTACGTCCGTGTATGACAAGGTCCAACAACATAACACACGGTACTAGAGTGTCTGCTCTCCCGAAAAGAAAAAGTAAAAGGTAATCTCCACAAGCGTCGATGATAAATATGCGATCTACTATAAATATTTGCAATAGTTGGTGACGTAGCTTCATACTTGAAATATTTCACGTTTCAAATAGTTATATTATTCAGTAATATATTCGCTTTTAGTTTGACAAAATATGAAGTTTCTTACTTGTCTGTCCACACAACATGTCCTATCAGTCGGACATATCGATTATACTTGTTTATAATTATGATTATATTAGATGAGATTGATTTTGCTGATATCGAATCACCCTTCCTATCCTTCCTATCCTTCCTAACCTTCCTACCCTTCCTTCCTTCCTTCCTTCCTTCCTTCCTTCCTTCCTTCCTTCCTTCCTTCCTTCCTTCCTTCCTTCCTTCCTTCCTTCCTTCCTTCCTTCCTTCCTTCCTTCCTTCCTTCCTTCCTTCCTTCCTTCCTTCCTTCCTTCCTTCCTTCCTTCCTTCCTTCCTTCCTTCCTTCCTTCCTTCATTACTTCCTTCATTACTTCCTTCATTACTTCATTACTTCCTTCATTACTTCCTTCATTAATTCCTGCATTACTTCCTTCCTTGCTTCCTTCTTTCATTCCATTCTTCCTTACTCCCTCCATCCCTTCCTTCCTGCCTTATTTCTTTCTTTTCTTCTTTCCTTCCTCCCTCCCTCCCTCCCTCCCTACCTCCCTCTCTTCCTTCCTTCCTTCCTTCCTTCCTTCCTTCCTTCCTTCCTTCCTTCCTTCCTTCCTTCCTTCCTTCCTTCCTTCCTTCCTTCCTTCCTTCCTTCCTTCCTTCCTTCCTTCATTACTTCCTTCATTACTTCCTTCATTACTTCCTTCCATCTTTCATTCCATCCTTCCTTACTCCCTCCCTCCCTTCCTTCCTGCCTTCTTTCCTTCCTTCTTTCCTCCCTCCCTCCCTCTCTTCCTTTCTTCCTTCCTTTCTTTCTTCCTTCCTTCCTTCCTTACTTCTTTCCCGCCTTCATTCATTCCTCCCTTCGCTACTTCCTTCCTTCCTTCCTTCCTTCCTTCCTTCCTTCCTTCCTTCCTTCCTTCCTTCCTTCCTTCCTTCCTTCCTTCCTTCCTTCCTTCCTTCCTTCCTTCCTTCCTTCCTTCTCTCATTCCTTCCTTCTTCATTCCTCCCTTTCTCATTAAGTTCTAATTTGACCCGTCCTGTCCAGTGCCTCCCTTGATCATTTTTACACCTGAATCTGGATCGTCTAGAGACAGAACGGCAGCCACTAGATATCAATGTCCCGGTTTGGAATCGTGCCAAACATGTCAGAAATACTTATTTTCGAATCCCTGGATTATTTGCCCTTTACCCACCCACGTTCTTGGTCTTTGGCTCGTGAGTTTTGATGTCTAGCCCTCTCTGATAACGGCAAAATTTAGAACGATTAGTGTGCATACTGCTCATGTTAAAGAAACCTTCGTAGTTAAAGTTTGAATAGAGTAGACCAAACGGCCACTGTTTGAGCAAAAATACTGAAGGATCAATACAACTAAAACATCCCCAATAATGATAACAATTCCGACCTGACCAATGAATTTAACGTAAGAGCGATCAGTCAAAGATCACTCTCAGATCAATGGCTTCAGAATTATTATCTTTCAAAGTACTGCTGGCTAGTTCTTGGAGAAAATCACAAATGAAAGACTGTCTGGGGACTTAGAATAGCGTCAAGTTTTTCCTCCCACGTTAAGGGGTTTTCAATGTAATAAACAGACATGGCTGAACGCTGCAGTCTTTGCCTTTGATGTGTATGAAGGAATTCATTCTCGTGATGAGACTAGCGCGGTGGTGTTACAATCAGTGATGCTTACAACACAGTGTATCATTTGGTGATCCCATACACATGCTAGTGAAGCTTGAGGTACATCCTCTCATTATACGATAGATTGGGTGCCCTTGTTGTATAGGAATGTGGGTCTCAGATTTGTCAGCTGGTCACATTGAGCAGATAGACATTTGACCAAGACTACATCAAGGCCCTGCCCTGTCGCCAGTCCTGTTCAATGTATACACTGTGATGGTCACTGCTAAACAACCTGATGGAAAGAGAACACTATCCTTCGATTATGGTATTTTGGTGTATCGGCAGGTGAAAGTCAGAAATAAGAACAGTTATTGTCTACAAAGCGAACTTGATCGCATCACTTCATTGAGTAATAGTTCCAGAACACGCGTCAACCCAGGTGAAGCAACAGTAACAAGATTCTCCCTTAACAACCATATTGTTAACACAATTAGCACATTGTTGGGTTATGTGGTCTATCACATAAGTAATCCCATTTTCTCAGAGAGACACAATCTGTTACCCGATTTCGGAGGGAGAATGCATTCAGAGGCCATGTCGAACAGAAAAAGTCCACTCAACGATTGACATGAATTTAGGGTTGTAAATTTACATTGGGAATGTTGATATTTATAAAACTTTGTATTTCTTTATTTTTTCTTTCTTTCCCTCTTTCTTTCCCTCTTTCTTTCTTTCTCTCTCTTTCTTTCTTTCTAGTTTTCTTTCTTTCTTTCTTTCCATCTATATATCTTTCTTTCGTTCTTTCTTTATTTCTTTCTCACGTTTCCAAGACAACTATAGGATGAACTGGATCTATTCGTTGTGCGCACTCATAAGGACATCAATTTTGACACAGATGCGATATTTTGCTCGGAACAGAGCTGTGATATTTTCCCTTTTCAGTCCACCATATCCGACTTCAGTACAGTTTTTCTGAGTACATGGTTAGTTCTCGATCCGTGCCCACTTAGACAAAATGGTTCGCCTGTTTCTTGGGACACCACGAAGAGGTGAAGAGAATCTGGATAGTTCTGGTTCACTGATCCTCAGGCAAATAGTGAGCTATGAGTCGCTCACCACTTTTATATATGGTGCTAACAGGCGTCATTGTCATCCAACTTGGCATTACATTTTCATCAATTCGGCGTCAGAAAGATTTCATAATAGCCTCAATACACAATATCATTGGATACAGGTTCGAAAGAGAATATTAAAGTTCGCTGGCTTTCTCGGCATGTCTCTCTTTCCAATACTACGCAGTTTTGATGCTTTGCCTTCTGGACAGAACAACAAGACTAAATAAATTAATACGAGAAAAGGTAAATACAAATACTTTAAAAACCATCTTTGCGGCATTTTCCCATTTCTGGAATCTGCCGGGGGGACGTATAGAATAGGAGAATAAAGGCCTCTTGGTCAGAGCATTCGCCATGAGGTGTTCAGGTCTGAGTTTTTGTTTCACCCAACACAGAAAACACTTTTGTTCTTGCCGGGATTCGAACTCGCGTTCTCCTTATTTGAAGCCCGGGGATTTATTGATTCCTCCACCCGGTCTCCGGAGAAAAAAAATGTGCAGTATTAAAAAAAAAAGCTGTAAAAATAACGATAACACTTGAATGTTGTTAAAGCATTAAAAATATAATCTGCAATTTTTCCGGTCGCTCGGGCCAAGATCTTAGAATGAATAAAATAGACTGTAGATAGGTTGTATACATCTAGCAACTACACTCGTGGAAACATATTGAACGAGTGCCCGGTGAGTTAAACTAAATCATTAACTATCCTGCGGCGAACTTAGGAGCATGAATATTGCTCAGATAAACTTTAAAACCCTGGAGATAGATTTACAAGATCAATTAAATACACTTTATAACACAGGCACCATGTATAGCACAAGCATTTACAAATGGTAGAAATAATTAACAACGGGAAAAAAACTGAGATTGAGAGGCCTGCCCTGAACAGGGACGTGTGGTGAGATACAATGCGGGGCATGTGCAAGGTCTGACACTGAAAAACAAAGATAATCAAACCAGGGGAGGACGATGTCTTTGAAACTCTAGGACGCCAGCAGACATGAGACCAAGCTTTTACGTTGACCTCTAACCTGATCCTTAGCGACATAAACATGACTGTAGTTTGCCCTATGTAATATAGTTCCTTCAAATAGTGCCTGTAATGAACATAATTATAATTACATCAGAATATCTTAGTTATTTACTTTATAAGTTACACAAAAACATGGTTTGGTGGTTAATTAGACTCTCTTACAGTTTTGTTATAAGGACACAACGCAATGATTTTTAATCGGCCATTCATAGATTAATCTCCCCATCAACATTACCTTTAATGATTCAATAAAACGTCATCTAAGTTGTCGTTCTTTTGTTACCACGGAAACAAGGAGGTAATCAATGGCCTACCTTGTTCTCATACACATTGCGAGGTCGATAGATGCCGTTGTACGGTTGTAGACAGTTTGACCTCAATAGATATTGAAATCTATTTATTGGTAAGGTCTTGGGTTATTTGAACTATCATCATCATGTGAGAAATCTGTTAGCGTAGGCAATAATATCCTTTCATAATCTTCTATTCACAGTGCATCTTATCATTTTTGTTGTTGACTGTCTTCCATGCCATGACACCAAAACATCTAGTTTCTTCTCTCTTTGTCGTCCCTTGTAACCAAGTATCCCAACTTTCCTTATCTCATGATTCTTTTTCTTCGTTCCTTTCTTATTTACCTTTCAGCGTCGAGAAGAGATATAATTTGCGATCTTTTGCTCTTCTGTTCGCCTCTGCTGCTGTTATGTTTCCTAGTGCTTCTACTTTAGTTATTTGGTTATGGAAGGTCCCTGTATGACTGCAACAAAATTAAAATCCATAATTACTCAACAGCCCGTGCAAGCGTAATCATCCGAATTAATAACTCATCTCACAAACAAGAAAGGTATCTGTAGTCCCCATCGCAGCAGTCTCAGCGCACGCCAAAAGACATAAGACGAAACCGCGCAGAAAGTGAACACAGCCAACTGTTCCTTGTCATACGATATCATCAATCATTGTTAACAATTGGAATATCGAAACATGATCAAAACAGATGAGACACACATCAAACAACAGACCGTAAGATTAGCGTACAGCCGGTCTAGGGATATACGATGAATATATATATGGCCCTTTTCGTCTTGTCAGACGGTCTAGTGGAGACTATTGCGTATTTTGTTTGAGGTATTGTTTTTGCCGAACAGCTTCTCTCGTGGCTAATTCTACCAATGTTTGACAAACACACGCGGTCACATAATGAACAGGTCAGGCTCGCTGGTCCACAGGGTTTACCATCCTTTTTCATGAGTCTCTTCTCTTCTAAGTCCTGTCTTAGCACAGTCTCAATGTTGTTATACCGTTCCTTATACATGCTCTCCATGATGTGCGATCACTTGCCAGATGTTGCCAGTCGTTTTCACAGATGGAGAAGTCTTTCAGAGATGATTTGCAGATATCTCTATATCGTAGTTTAGGTCTGCCGATTTGTCTTTTCCGTGTTTTAGCTCACCATATAGTATTTGCCTAGGAATGCGTTTTTCTTCCATCCGTTGGACATGCCCCAGCCATCTTAGCCTTCGACTTCTGAGCATCGACATGATTGTTAGGGTCTTAGCACGTTGCAGGACAGTTAAGTTGGTTATTTTGTCTTGCCATTTGATGTGCATTATTTTGCGGAGACATCGCATGTGGAAGACATTTAGTCTTTTTTCCTGGTTTGAGTATGTTGTCCAGGTTTCGGATCCATATAGTAGTATGCTAAGCACACATGTTTGATATATTAGGAGTTTAGTCTTTCGAGTTAGTTTCGTGTTGTTCCATGCCCTTTTTGTGAGTTTGCCGAAGGTCGTAGCTGCCTTACCAATTCGACAGTTTATTTCTTCATCAAGAGAGATGGTTTGCGTAACTGTGGATCCAAGATATGTAAATTTCTGTACTGATTCTAGTGGGCAGTCTTTTAGAGTAATAGATAGAGGTTTGAAGTCACCTTGATTTAGTATTACTGTCTTCTGAACATTAATTGACAGTGAAAAAAGGTCGCATGCTTTATCCAGGTTGTTGATCAGCGACTGTAGGGTGGCCTCACTATGAGCGACTAGGGCTGCATCGTCAGCAAATAAAAATTCTTTAAGTAGGGCAACATTTGTTTTGGTTTTTGCTCTTAGTCGTGCTAGGTTGAACAGTGAGCCATCTGGTCTAGTGCGAATGTAAATATCTCCTGAGCTGTTTTCGAAGGCGTAATTTAGGAGGGCAGCAAAAAATATACCAAAAAGGGTGGGGGCGAGGACACATCCCTGTTTCACTCCTTTGTTGACTTTGAAATTCTCTGATGGACTCCCATCAAAATGGACTTTGCCATTCATGTCTTCATGGAAGGAAATTATCAGCCTATGTAATTTAGGAGGGCAGCCTATGCCTTCTAACACCTTGTAGAGACCATCTCTGTTTACTGTATCGAATGCCTTTGTGAGATCCACAAAGGCAATATAGAGCGGCATATTTTGTTCCCGACATTTTTCCTGCAGTTGTCTAAGAGTGAAGATCATATCTATGGTTGATCTCCCGGGTCTGAAACCGCATTGGGACTCGGGAAGCACCCGTTCTGCAAGTCTATGCAGGCGATTAAGTACGACTCTAGCAAAAGCTTTGCCTGTTGTGCTTAGGAGAGAAATGCCTATGTAATTGTTGCAGTCGCTCCTGTCTCCTTTATTCTTGTACAGCGTTATAACCTTGGCATTTCTCATATCATGAGGTATTTCTCCGTTTCTCCAGCATTTAATTAGCAGTTTGTATAGGTGTGGAAGTAGTACGCTTAGGTTGTCCTTTAGTACATCTGTGGGAATGTTGTCATTTCCTGCAGCTTTTCCTCTTGAGAGGGCATGTATAGCGTCAGCAAGTTCGTTCATAGTAGGCTCAACATCCAGTTCAAACATTGTAGGATATTTGGGTATTGATTGTGCTAGAGCTGTGTTTGCTGGTCTGTCGTCACTGTATAGATTAGAGTAGTGTTCAACCCATCTTTGCATTTGTTGTCCCTTGTCAGTAATAGGTTCTCCAAACTTGGATTTTAGGGGGCTAATTTTGTTATTTTTGGTCCAAGGGCCTTTTTTATATTGTCATGCATGGTTTTTGAGTCGCCCCTGTCTGAGGCTTTCTGTATTTCAGAGCATAGATTGTTCCAGTATTCGTTTGCGCATCCTCTTGCTTGCTTCGCGTTGTAGGGTGGCTTGCGCATGTTTGAGCTGATCCTTGGTGATTTGATTGGATTATTATTGAAGTTCAGTAGAGCCTTTTTCTTATTAGCTATTAGTGGGTCTAGTCTTGCTGCATTTTCTTCGACCCAGTCGTTCTTTGAGAACCGTTTTTGGCCGTAGGTCGATAGAGCGCAGTTATAGATGTGTGTTCTCAGGGAGCACCAGTTGTCATCCACACTTGATGAATCTTCTACTTCTTCTACCAGTTCATCAAACTTGGATCTAAAAATGTCTTTGGTTGGTGTGGTTTTTGTCGCTGTGATGTTGATCTTGGCTGTTGCATGCTCTCTTGATTTGTAGATACGACTACTTCTGGCTTTGATCTTACTAATGACTACAGCGTGGTCTGTGTTGCAGTCTGCACTGTGATATGTTCGTGTTATTCTAATGTTATTTAAAGACTGCCTACGTGTAAGAACTAGGTCTAGTTGGTGCCAGTGACCACTTCTAGCATGACGCCATGTTACTTTATGCTTGTGTTTCACATTAAAGTAGGTATTTGTTACACATAGGTGATTATTTGAGCAGAATTCTAGGAGTCGCTGGCCATTTCCGTTGATTTTTCCAATGCCGTGGTGACCTAGACATGTTGGCCAATATTGCTGATCAGATCCTGTGCGTGCATTGAAATCACCGAGTAAGTATAATAGTTCCTCTTTTGGAAGTGAGTCAATGGCCATTTGCAGTTGTTGGTAGAATTTGTCTTTCTCTTCGTCTGATGCAGCCAACGTTGGTGCATAGGCACTAATGATATTTATTAATCCACTCTTCGTATGTAGCTGGAGTATCATCAAGCGTTCAGACACTCCTTTTGGCGTGGTTATGGAGTTTATGTGTTTGTTATGTACAGCAAAGCCTACTCCATGTATACGTGGTTTTTCGGGGCTTAGGCCTTGCCAGAAAAAAGTATAGTTTTCTTCCTTTACAGAACCACAGTCTGAGAGTCTTGTTTCTTGTAGGGCAGCAATATCAACATGTAGCCTATTTAGTTCTTTATCTATGAGTGCTGTTGTTCTAATGTGTCCTTCTTTCAGTGTGCTTGTTTTAGTAAGTCCAGGGCACATGGTCCTTACGTTCCATGTGCCAAGTTTAAACATTGGTGCTTTCTTCCTCATTTCACTTTGCCTACTCTGCCTGGGCACAGGATATGGAGATAGTGCATTACCCAGTCGCACTATCCCCCTCTCGACTTCGTTTCAAGGATTTCCGAAGGAGGGACTAAGTCCATACGTTCGGAATTGAAAGAAGGTGCAGGGGATGTCAGAAAGAAGGTGCAGGGGATGTCAGAAAGAAGGTGCAGGGGATGCCAGAAAGAAAGTGCAGGGGATGCCAGAAAGAAGGTGCAGGGAATGTCAGAAAGAAGGTGCAGGGAATGCCAAAAAGAAAGTGCAGGGGATGCCAGAAAGAAGGTGCAGGAAATGCCAGAAAGAAGGTGCAGGGGATGCCAGAAAGAAGGTGCAGGGGATGCCAGAAAGAAAGTGCAGGGGATGCCAGAAAGAAGGTGCAGGGGATGCCAGAAAGAAGGTGCAGGGGATGCCAGAAAGAAAGTGCAGGGGATGCCAGAAAGAAGGTGCAGGGGATGCCAGAAAGAAAGTGCAGGGGATGCCAGAAAGAAGGTGCAGGGGATGCCAGAAAGAAGGTGCAGGGGATGCCAGAAAGAAAGTGCAGGGGATGCCAGAAAGAAGGTGCAGGGGATGCCAGAAAGAAGGTGCAGGGGATGCCAGAAAGAAAGTGCAGGGGATGCCAGAAAGAAGGTGCAGGGGATGCCAGAAAGAAGGTGCAGGGGATGCCAGAAAGAAGGTGCAGGGATGTCAGAAAGAAGGTGCAGGGGATGTCAGAAAGAAGGTGCAGGGGATGTCAGAAAGAAGGTGCAGGGGATGCCAGAAAGAAAGTGCAGGTGATGTCAGAAAGAAGGTGCAGGGGATGTCAGAAAGAAGGTACAGGGGATGTCAGAAAGAAGGTGCAGGGGATGCCAGAAAGAAGGTGCAGGGGATGTCAGAAAGAAGGTACAGGGGATGTCAGAAAGAAGGTGCAGGGTATGCCAGAAAGAAAGTGCAGGGGATGCCAGAAAGAAGGTGCAGGGGATGTCAGAAAGAAGGTACAGGGGATGTCAGAAAGAAGGTGCAGGGGATGTCAGAAAGAAGGTGCAGGGGATGCCAGAAAGAAAGTGCAGGGGATGCCAGAAAGAAGGTGCAGGGGATGCCAGAAAGAAGGTGCAGGGGATGCCAGAAAGAAGGTGCAGGGGATGTCAGAAAGAAGGTGCAGGGGATGCCAGAAAGAAAGTGCAGGGGATGCCAGAAAGAAAGTGCAGGGGATGCCAGAAAGAAGGTACAGGGGATGACAGAAAGATGATGCAGGGATGCCAGAAAGAAGGTGCAGGGGATGCCAGAAAGAAAGTGCAGGGGATGCCAGAAAGAAAGTGCAGGGGATGTCAGAAAGAAAGTGCAGGGGATGTCAGAAAGAAGGTGCAGGGGATGCCAGAAAGAAGGTGCAGGGGATGCCAGAAAGAAAGTGCAGGGGATGCCAGAAAGAAATTACAGGGGATGCCAGAAAGAAAGTGCAGGGGATGTCAGAAAGAAGGTGCAGGGATGCCAGAAAGAAGGTGCAGGGGATGCCAGAAAGAAAGTGCAGAGGATGCCAGAAAGAAGGTACAGGGGATGCCAGAAAGATGATGCAGGGGATGCCAGAAAGAAGGTGCAGGGGATGCCAGAAAGAAAGTGCAGGGGATGCCTGAAAGAAAGTGCAGGGGATGCCAGAAAGAAGGTACAGGGGATGCCAGAAAGATGATGCAGGGGATGCCAGAAAGAAGGTGCAGGGGATGCCAGAAAGAAGGTGCAGGGGATGCCAGAAAGAAGGTGCAGGGGATGCCAGAAAGAAGATGCAGGGGATGCCAGAAAGAAAGTGCAATGGATGCCAGAAAGAAAGTGCAGGGGATGCCAGAAAGAAGGTGCAGGGGATGCCAGAAAGAAGTTGCAGGGATGCCAGAAAGAAAGTGCAGGGGATGCCAGAAAGAAAGTGCAGGGGATGCCAGAAAGAAAGTGCAGGGGATGCCAGAAAGATGATGCAGGGGATGCCAGAAAGAAGGTGCAGGGGATGCCAGAAAGAAGGTGCAGGGGATGCCAGAAAGAAGGTGCGGGGGATGCCAGAAAGAAGGTGCAGGGATGCCAGAAAGAAGGTGCAAGGGATGCCAGAAAGAAAGTGCAGGGGATGCCAGAAAGAAGGTGCAGGGGATGCCAGAAAGAAGGTGCAGGGGATGCCAGAAAGAAGGTGCAGGGGATGTCAGAAAGAAGGTACAGGGGTGCCAGAAAGAAGGTGCAGGGGATGCCAGAAAGAAGTTGCAGGGGATGCCAGAAAGAAAGTGCAGGGGATGCCAGAAAGAAGGTGCAGGGGATGCCAAAAAGATGATGCAGGGGATGCCAGAAAGATGATGCAGGGGATGCCAGAAAGAAGGTGCAGGGGATGCCAGAAAGAAAGTGCAGGGGATGCCAGAAAGAAGGTGCAGGGGATGCCAGAAAGAAGGTGCAGGGGATGCCAGAAAGAAAGTGCAGGGGATGCCAGAAAGATGATGCAGGGGATGCCCGAAAGAAGGTGCAGGGGATGCCAGAAAGAAGGTGCAGGGGATGCCAGAAAGAAGGTGCGTGGGATGCCAGAAAGAAGGTGCAAGGGGATGCCAGAAAGAAGGTGCAGGGGATGCCAGAAAGAAGGTGCAGGGGATGCCAGAAAGAAGGTGCAGGGGATGCCAGAAAGAAGGTGCAGGGGATGCCAGAAAGAAGGTGCAAGGGATGTCAGAAAAAAGGTACAGGGGATGCCAGAAAGAAGGTGCAGGGGATGCCAGAAAGAAGGTGCAGGGGATGCCAGAAAGAAGGTGCAGGGGATGCCAGAAAGAAGGTGCAGTGGATGCCAGAAAGAAAGTGCAGGGGATGCCAGAAAGAAGGTGCGGGGGATGTCAGAAAGAAGGTGCAGGGGATGCCAGAAAGAAGGTGCAGGGGATGCCAGAAAGAAGGTGCAGGGGATGCCAGAAAGAAAGTGCAAGGGATGCCAGAAAGAAGGTGCAGGGGGTGTCAGAAAGAAGGTGCAGGGGATGCCAGAAAGAAGGTGCAGGGGATGCCAGAAAGAAGGTGCAGGGGATGCCAGAAAGAAAGTGCAAGGGATGCCAGAAAGAAGGTGCAGGGGATGTCAGAAAGAAGGTGCAGGGGATGCCAGAAAGAAGGTGCAGGGGATGTCAGACAGAAGGTGCAGGGGATGCCAGAAAGAAGGTGCAGGGGATGCCAGAAAGAAGGTGCAGGTGATGCCAGAAAGAAGGTGCAGGGGATGCCAGAAAGAAGGTGCGGGGGATGCCAGAAAGAAGGTGCAGGGGATGCCAGAAAGAAGGTGCAAGGGATGCCAGAAAGAAGGTGCAAGGGGATATCAGAAAGAAAGTGCAGGGGATGCCAGAAAGAAGGTGCAGGGATGCCAGAAAGAAGGTGAAGGGGATGCCAGAAAGAAGGTGCAGGGGATGCCAGAAAGAAGGTGCAGAGGATGCCAGAAAGAAGGTGCAAGGGGATATCAGACAGAAAGTGCAGGGGATGCCAGAAAGAAGGTGCAGGGGATGCCAGAAAGAAAGTGCAGGGGATATCAGAAAGAAGGTGCAGGGGATGCCAGAAAGAAAGTGCAGGGGATGCCAGAAAGAAGGTGCAGGGGATGCCAGAAAGAAAGTGCAGGGGATGCCAGAAAGAAAGTGCAGGGGATGCCAGAAAGAAAGTGCAGGGGATGCCAGAAAGAAAGTGCAGGAGATGCCAGAAAGAAAGTGCAGGGGATGCCAGAAAGAAAGTGCAGGGGATGCCAGAAAGACGGTGCAGGGGGATGTCAGAAAGAAGGTGCAAGGGATGCCAGAAAGAAGGTGTAGGGGATGCCAGAAAGAAGGTGCAGGGGATGCCAGAAAGAAAGTGCAGGGGATGCCTGAAAGAAAGTGCAGGGGATGCCAGAAAGAAGGTACAGGGGATGCCAGAAAGATGATGCAGGGGATGCCAGAAAGAAGGTGCAGGGGATGCCAGAAAGAAGGTGCAGGGGATGCCAGAAAGAAGGTGCAGGGGATGCCAGAAAGAAGATGCAGAGGATGCCAGAAAGAAAGTGCAATGGATGCCAGAAAGAAAGTGCAGGGGATGCCAGAAAGAAGGTGCAGGGGATGCCAGAAAGAAGTTGCAGGGGATGCCAGAAAGAAAGTGCAGGGGATGCCAGAAAGAAAGTGCAGGGGATGCCAGAAAGAAAGTGCAGGGGATGCCAGAAAGATGATGCAGGGGATGCCAGAAAGAAGGTGCAGGGGATGCCAGAAAGAAGGTGCAGGGGATGCCAGAAAGAAGGTGCGGGGGATGCCAGAAAGAAGGTGCAGGGGATGCCAGAAAGAAGGTGCAAGGGATGCCAGAAAGAAAGTGCAGGGGATGCCAGAAAGAAGGTGCAGGGGATGCCAGAAAGAAGGTGCAGGGGATGCCAGAAAGAAGGTGCAGGGGATGTCAGAAAGAAGGTACAGGGGTGCCAGAAAGAAGGTGCAGGGGATGCCAGAAAGAAGTTGCAGGGGATTCCAGAAAGAAAGTGCAGGGGATGCCAGAAAGAAGGTGCAGGGGATGCCAAAAAGATGATGCAGGGGATGCCAGAAAGATGATGCAGGGGATGCCAGAAAGAAGGTGCAGGGGATGCCAGAAAGAAAGTGCAGGGGATGCCAGAAAGAAGGTGCAGGGGATGCCAGAAAGAAGGTGCAGGGGATGCCAGAAAGAAAGTGCAGGGGATGCCAGAAAGATGATGCAGGGGATGCCCGAAAGAAGGTGCAGGGGATGCCAGAAAGAAGGTGCAGGGGATGCCAGAAAGAAGGTGCGTGGGATGCCAGAAAGAAGGTGCAAGGGATGCCAGAAAGAAGGTGCAGGGGATGCCAGAAAGAAGGTGCAGGGATGCCAGAAAGAAGGTGCAGGGGATGCCAGAAAGAAGGTGCAGGGGATGCCAGAAAGAAGGTGCAAGGGATGTCAGAAAAAAGGTACAGGGGATGCCAGAAAGAAGGTGCAGGGGATGCCAGAAAGAAGGTGCAGGGGATGCCAGAAAGAAGGTGCAGGGGATGCCAGAAAGAAGGTGCAGTGGATGCCAGAAAGAAAGTGCAGGGGATGCCAGAAAGAAGGTGCGGGGGATGTCAGAAAGAAGGTGCAGGGGATGCCAGAAAGAAGGTGCAGGGGATGCCAGAAAGAAGGTGCAGGGGATGCCAGAAAGAAAGTGCAAGGGATGCCAGAAAGAAGGTGCAGGGGGTGTCAGAAAGAAGGTGCAGGGGATGCCAGAAAGAAGGTGCAGGGGATGCCAGAAAGAAGGTGCAGGGGATGCCAGAAAGAAAGTGCAAGGGATGCCAGAAAGAAGGTGCAGGGGATGTCAGAAAGAAGGTGCAGGGGATGCCAGAAAGAAGGTGCAGGGGATGTCAGACAGAAGGTGCAGGGGATGCCAGAAAGAAGGTGCAGGGGATGCCAGAAAGAAGGTGCAGGTGATGCCAGAAAGAAGGTGCAGGGGATGCCAGAAAGAAGGTGCGGGGGATGCCAGAAAGAAGGTGCAGGGGATGCCAGAAAGAAGGTGCAAGGGATGCCAGAAAGAAGGTGCAAGGGGATATCAGAAAGAAAGTGCAGGGGATGCCAGAAAGAAGGTGCAGGGGATGCCAGAAAGAAGGTGCAGGGGATGCCAGAAAGAAGGTGCAGGGGATGCCAGAAAGAAGGTGCAGAGGATGCCAGAAAGAAGGTGCAAGGGGGTATCAGACAGAAAGTGCAGGGGATGCCAGAAAGAAGGTGCAGGGGATGCCAGAAAGAAAGTGCAGGGGATATCAGAAAGAAGGTGCAGGGGATGCCAGAAAGAAAGTGCAGGGGATGCCAGAAAGAAGGTGCAGGGGATGCCAGAAAGAAAGTGCAGGGGATGCCAGAAAGAAAGTGCAGGGGATGCCAGAAAGAAAGTGCAGGGGATGCCAGAAAGAAAGTGCAGGAGATGCCAGAAAGAAAGTGCAGGGGATGCCAGAAAGAAAGTGCAGGGGATGCCAGAAAGACGGTGCAGGGGGATGTCAGAAAGAAGGTGCACGGGATGCCAGAAAGAAGGTGTAGGGGATGCCAGAAAGAAGGTGCAGGGGATGTCAGAAAGAAGGTGCAGGGGATGCCAGAAAGAAGGTGCAAGGGGATGCCAGAAAGAAGGTGCAAGTGGATGTCAGAAAGAAGGTGCAAGGGGATGTCAGAAAGAAAGTGCAGGGGATTTCAGAAAGAAGGTGCAAGGGGATGTCAGAAAGAAGGTGCAAGGGGATGTCAGAAAGAAGGTGCAAGTGGATGTCAGAAAGAAAGTGCAGGGGATGTCAGAAAGAAGGTGCAAGGGATGTCAGAAAGAAGGTGCAGGGGATGCCAGAAAGAAGATGCAAGGGGATGTCAGAAAGAAGGTACAGGGGATGCCAGAAAGAAGGTGCAGGGGGATGTCAGAAAGAAGGTGCAAGGGATGCCAGAAAGAAGGTGAAGGGGATGTCAGAAAGAAGGTACAGGGGATGCCAGAAAGAAGGTGCAGGGGGATGTCAGAAAGAAGGTGCAGTGTATGTCAGAAAGAAGGTGCAGGGGATGCCAGAAAGAAGGTGCAAGGGGATGTCAGAAAGAAGGTGCAAGGGGATGTCAGAATGAAGGTGCAAGGGGATGCCAGAAAGAAGGTGCAGGGGATGCCAGAAAGAAAGTGCAGGGTTGCCAGAAAGAAGGTGCAGGGGATGCCAGAAAGAAGGTGCAGGGGATGCCAGAAAGAAAGTGCAGGGGATGCCAGAAAGGAGGTGCAGGGGATGCCAGAAAGAAGGTGCAAGGGGATGTCAGAAAGAAAGTGCAGGGGATGCCAGAAAGGAGGTGCAGGGGATGCCAGAAAGAAAGTGCAGGGGATGCCAGAAAGAAGGTGCAGGTGATGTCAGAAAGAAGGTGCAGGGGATGTCAGAAAGAAGGTGCAGGGGATGCCAGAAAGAAGGTGCAGGGGATGCCAGAAAGAAGGTGCAGGGGATGCCAGAAAGAAGGTGCATGGGATGCCAGAAAGAAGGTGCATGGGATGCCAGAAAGAAGGTGCATGGGATGCCAGAAAGAAGGTGCATGGGATGCCAGAAAGAAGGTGCATGGGATGCCAGAAAGAAGGTGCATGGGATGTCAGAAAGAAAGTGCATGGGATACCAGAAAGAAGGTGCATGGGATGCCAGAAAGAAGGTGCATGGGATGCCAGAAAGAAGGTGCAGGGGATGCCAGAAAGAAGGTGCATGGGATGCCAGAAAGAAGGTGCATGGGATGCCAGAAAGAAGGTGCATGGGATGCCAGAAAGAAGGTGCATGGGATGCCAGAAAGAAGGTGCATGGGATGCCAGCAAGAAGGTGCATGGGATGCCAGAAAGAAAGTTCAGGGGATGCCAGAAAGAAGGTGCAAGGGATGCCAGAATGAAGGTGCAGGGGATGCCAGAAAGAAGGTGCATGGGATGTCAGAAAGAAGGTGCAGGGGATGCCAGAAAGAAGGTGCAGGGGATGCCAGAAAGAAAGTGCAGGGGATGCCAGAAAGAAAGTGCAGGGGATGCCAGAAAGAAAGTGCAGGGGATGCCAGAAAGAAAGTGCAGGGGATGCCAGAAAGAAGGTGCAGGGGATGCCAGAAAGAAAGTGTAGGGGATGCCAGAAAGAAGGTGCAGGGGATGTCAGAAAGAAGGTGCAGGGGATGACAGAAAGAAGGTGTAGGGGATGCTAGAAAGAAGGTGCAGGGGATGCCAGAAAGAAGGTGCAGGGGATGCCAGAAAGAAGGTGCAGGGGATGCCAGAAAGAAGTTGCAGGGGATGTCAGAAAGAAGGTGCAGGGGATGCCAGAAAGAAGGTGCAGGGGATGCCAGAAAGAAGGTGCAGGGGATGCCAGAAAGAAGGTGCAGGGGGATGCCAGAAAGAAGGTGCAGGGGATGCCAGAAAGAAGGTGCAGGGGATGCCAGAAAGAAGGTGCAGGGGATGCCAGAAAGAAGGTGCAGGGGATGTCAGAAAGAAGGTGCAGGGGATGCCAGAAAGAAGGTGCAGGGGATGCCAGAAAGAAGGTGCAGGGGATGACAGAAAGAAGGTGCAGGGGATGACAGAAAGAAGGTGCAGGGGATGCCAGAAAGAAGGTGAGGGGATGCCAGAAAGAAGGTACAGGGGATGCCAGAAAGAAGGTACAGGGGATGCCAGAAAGAAGGTGCAGGGGATGTCAGAAAGAAGGTGCAGGGGATGTCAGAAAGAAGGTGCAGGGGATGCCAGAAAGAAGGTGCAGGTGATGTCAGAAAGAAGGTCCAGGGGATGCCAGAAAGAAGGTGAGGGGATGCCAGAAAGAAGGTGCAGGGGATGCCAGAAAGAAGGTGCAGGGGATGCCAGAAAGAAGGTGCAGGGGATGTCAGACAGAAGGTGCAGGGGATGCCAGAAAGAAGGTGCAGGGGATGCCAGAAAGAAGGTGCAGGGAATGTCAGAAAGAAGGTGCAGGGGATGTCAGAAAGACGATTAACGCCGTCCACTGCCTTAGGGTCCCTCCCTCCGGATTTTTACTCTGGGTGTACTCCCATAACCTTCGATTCTAACTAGAAACTAGTCCACAAGGTAGTGGAGGGTTTTGTGGTCGAAGTTTCCCTTCTTCTAGACGGGTTGCCATACGATGAATAATACTCAAATTAAATAAAAACTTAAGACAATGGATGGACAATATAAGAACAATAAATCAAAAGAAAATAGAACCATAAAGCCAACACTGGAAAACACTGTTTATAAAAGGTCTTCAACAACAGCTGCAGTACACAATACTCTCTTCAAAAGCAACACAAATACTGAAAATCTGTAGGGGAATTACATTTTAAAAAATAAGCAAATTACTATTTTGTTATTCATCACTACCAGAGTTATATCAAACATTTTTCATTTTAAAAAGTGAACTTGTTCTAACAATGAAACGGATTTACCAAGCCAAGCTATCACAATTACAACTGAAAGCCACATTCACTCTGAGATCAACAATTTCATTGTAAGCCCACTCAAACATTCATTCATCTACAGAGCTTGATATAATCATAATATATGTACAGTAATGTTAGTGGCCTACTTTAACAAATGCTTCAGCAGGAATCTTGCCTTGAGCATTTAATTCTGTCAACATCTGTCCATCTCCATGGTAGTCCCATGCATTTTCCTGCAGACACTTTCATAGCAAATTGGGCATTCATGCCAGACTGGGCAGAGAAGCTTTCAACCATCTGGATCTGTGTTGGAGTGAGGAATGATGCTGGAGAAGATATGCTGGGACCAGTAGCAATCAGGTTGCTGTGCACAGGACTTGAAATGGAGTTGGAGCAGCACTTCTGAATGCATTTTTTTTTATCTGTTCAGCACTGGCATTTGAAATGGATAACGTGTCATTTATGATAACCATCCCTGGGCCAGATGGCACAGTTATGACGTACGGCTGAAACTTCTAACCAGTGGTCTGTCTGAGCGAACTTCATTTTCTTTGAAAACGCCATGTAGTACAAAGCACATCATGGTTGGCGCAGCCAAGCTGACGTCCACAATGAAATAGTTAAAATCATGAGTAGTTTTTGGGAGTGCTTCTAAACAAGAAACAACTGACAAAACGCCAGTTTTGACTTTCTTGGCTAGTTTGTCTGAATCAAAATGACCAATCTTTTTAAGATTGCGACTGTCATCAAAGAAACCGCCAAATCCAGATTGCCTTTCAAATATTGGGTTCTTTGCAGTAAAAAGTGAAAACTGGGCAGTGCTAACACATACTTCTTTGTTCTATAATTCCCTATTATCGCCTCGGAAGTTCCCCATATAATAATATTCATGTATTATTATTTGTACCATGTTCATGATAAGCTGAAACAAGCTCACGCCGTCTGTTAGTATCATACACTGTAAAATACTCTCTGATAAACAAAACAACCAATTACTGAACATCTTCATTTATAAAGTAACTTTATTAGTTTCTGGAAGGTTTACAGTATTCTCCAGATCAAAAGTTATTGGAGGAGGCAGGTTCTTTCCATCCAACTTGAAAACTTTTGGAAACTTTTTGCGAACAGCACTGATATATGTGTCTTCATTTGTGAAACTATTACATAAGTCATCGCCATCCAGAATCAGTTCTGCAATGTTAGTCTACTCTTTCAGTTTGTCCAAACTCATCCAGCGTACGAATCTGGTTCTTGCCCAGGTTGAGAGATACCACATTTGGTGCTGCCTTGATAAGATCACATGTGCCCTACAGATAAAATCTTGTTCTTACTCACATCCAGACCTGACAATTCAGGTATGTGTTCACCAATAATCTTTGTCACTACTGCTATTGTGGAAACTCTGTTTAAGGGTAGAAAGATATTCTCTTGCTAGAGGGCTTCATCCATGTAAAAGGCACTTAGGTTTAGAAGTTGAGTAGAATCATCATACTGGTCATTTATCCTTTTAAGTATTTTCGTTTATACTATTTTCTTGTGGCGGTTCAGAAGACGACACGTGCTAAACAGGTTTATGTCCATCTGGTTTGGTAATACGTCTGCTAATGCTTCGCAGACTTTCAGCCATTGAATTTCCTTCCACAAAAAAAAAATATGCTCGCAGATATGATCATCTGTTGAAAAATGAATAGGCTCAAATGGACCTTGAATGTCTGATGTTATTAGCCCAAATAGAGACTCTCAACCCAGGGATGATCGAAAAGGAACCATAGCTTTCTTTATTCGCTCTCCAATATTTAAACAGTTCTTATTTCCTTTCATCGATTAATTCTCTGATTGTTTCGTTTCACCACTGGGTGCTCTTTTTCCCTTCTTTTGTCGTTAGATGCGTTCTACATATTGTTTTTTATGATGTTGGTTACTGCTTTCTTAAATTGTTTCCACTCTTTTTCTACCGTGCTTACTTTGTTAGTGAGTTTCTTGAATTTCTCTGTTAGCTTTTCTTCTAGGGTTTTCCTTGTTTTTTTTAATATCTTTTAACTGTTTTACTTTTACTATCTTTTCTGTTTCCTTTTTTGTTTGTTTTCGTATATTCTCTATATGTATTTGGCTGTCTGAGTGTAATCATAAAATTTTTTTTTTTATTTCTCATGATGTGCCCGAAAAATGTTGATTGTTACTTTCTGATGTTTTTTATGAGCTCTCTTCTTTTGTTGGCCTCTTTGAGAATGTCCCCATTGGTCGTTTCAGCTGTCCAGTTAACTTTCAACATTCTTCTGATAAATCCCATCTCTGTGGCCTCTTATCTTCCGTCCATTTACGTGGCTCATGTCCATGATTCGCTTCCATATGTCAGAATAGGCTCTTTATATCACCGAAGAACTCTCCCCATCACCTGTATACGACGTTTTTCATTTTTTGAAATGCTCTTTTGGCTAGAGCTATTTTGATTTTTATTTCTGTGGTGCTTCTTCCATCTTATATTATTATTATGCCAACGTATATAAGATAGCGCGCTTGCTTCACATGAGAGAGGTATCGGGGTTCATTGCGCAGCAGCAAAATAGTTTTTTTTTTCTTAAAAGAATCAACTTTTAAAAAAATATTTGATTAATTCTTCATTAGATGTTCAAGGTTTTGAAATAATTTCTCAATATTTAATTAAGTTTAAAAGAAAATTATGGAAAGGTTCATTTTAGCATTTTCTTTGTCTTCGTTTATTAATTTCACTGAATATAGGTGTTCTAAAACAAAACTAAAAACAAACTTTCTATATGTTGATTTAATTTTGAAAAGAAATATAGTATTGGAATATTCATTCCCTTCCCCCGTATTTTTAATTTAATCCTTGTTTTTTTTCCCTTCTCTGAATGTAGGTTTTTCTCATGATGTTTTCAAAATAAAGATTTTGGAACTGAAGTATATTTTCCTCATCGACATTTACAAGTATATTTATATGTTTTTATTCTGTATTTATAATACGTTAATATATGCATTATATGGATATAGTATAAATGATCTCAATTTAAAAATGTACAAATGGTGTTCGCAACAACATTAAGTGCCGTGTGGACATGATGAAATGTTCGTCCAAAGTTGGTGCTCCTGTAATGTTGCTACGAAAACTGAACTCATCGTAAACTCTGCAATGGTATCATGTTGTTAGTGAGGAAGTTTCACAGAAACTTCAAATCATCAAAAACCGTCCAATGTTACTACACTGCAGGTAAAGGAGTTTCACAGAAATCTTATTCAGGCCACAATATTCACCGGTAGTGAGGGAAACAGAGTTAATTCCCCGGACACCACTAACAGTATCTGAGTATCATTTCCTATACCAGAAGCTAATGTATCCCCTCCACCGAAAGTCTCTGCCAGGTATAGTTCCTTAAACTTGCAGGTATTGACTCGAGGGAGGTCTGCTTCACATATGCTCCGTCGTCTTCTTCACCTTCAGAAGGAACACCATGTCTATAATGTCATGACGATCCTGTACCTTTTGCTCATTCAACAGCACAGCTGTGATTGCAATATGCCACGGAGCCTCGTCACAATAGTGACTATAAACTATTAGACCACACGGCCATTATGAATCAAATATTGCTGATACGAAATTCATGGGATAAGATTGAGGAACGTTCATGTTGTAACCAAATGACGAGGCGGAGAGTAGTTCTAAAATAGCGAAAACAATGAGCTGCAACAATAGCTAGATTATTAGTCTGTCTACTATCAAAGATGGTGCAGGTATGAATGGTGAATTTTATTTAAATCTCATCTTACTAACATTTCTTTTGAAACATTCAGATATGTTTACTGTTCTGGTTACAGGAAGCGAAAGTATGGTAGGTAATGATCTTTTTGCGGTGATAATGGTCTTGAATGGACGAAATCAACAACCGAACATCTTGCTACTAGGTTTGGCTATGGTGGACATCTGTACTGCGCTTGATCTAGTCCAACATCTGCTAACGTGTGCTTTTAGTTTTGACCAGTACGCGTTCATGGATCTAGCCGCAGCCATCGATTATACTTTAATAATAACGATCGATTTAATTTCTAATCATGGGGAACACAATCCGTCTTTTCATAACTTTACAGAAATTCCGTATATTTGTGAACTTTTCCATATTTCTGTTGCATCAAGTACTTTCGGACGCTCATTGATTACAATAATGTATACTGCTATCTTCAGGAACGAATCTATTGTATTCTATGTCGCTGATTTTCGATTATTGTTTTTATTTTCTTCATGAACAAGTTATAGATATAAATTATAATAGTTGAGGAGCACTTAATTGTGTCTCTAAGCTTTTCTAATTTTTAATTTTAGTTTATCTCTTTATCACGAATTGCTTGCCCTGTCATGTTGATATTTATATTTCCACAATTACTCGCATGATGATGTAAAATGTGATACGGTTAAGGAAAAAGATTTGTATATTTCTAATGCAGATTAATTGTCTCGATTACAGAACAGAAACAAAAAGAGAGCACATTTGTCAACAATTTGTTGATCTAGTTCAAATAATCACTTCTCTATTGTTTCTGTTCATAAAATGTGATTTATTAAGGATGTGTGGCAAGTCATCATGAAGCTGACGTTGGTGATCATGTCTAGCCACAAATTGGGGTCCCTTCAATACTTTTCAAACCTTTTAAAAATCCTTACTAAGTCAATTACGGTAAATTATGTGCTGCTTTTTTTACTACGAGCAAAAAAATAGAGCAAATTAAAGAGATGATGTCAGGAGACAGATCTCCAAAATAGTGGATCACGTTGCTGATTCACCATGGACATGACCAGATATAACCGACATTGACAGACTAATAGAATTGTTGAGTTCTAACTGGAACATGTTGACAAAATAAATATTGAGATCTAACTGTGATTGTCAGGCAAAAGAACATTTGGGGTTTAACTGGGATTGTCGGTCAAAAGCACATTTGAGATCTAACTGGGATTGTCGGACAAAGACACATTTGGGATCTAACTGCGATTGTCGGACAAAAACACATTTGGGATCTAACTGCGATTGTCGGACAAAAACACATTTGGGATCTAACTGGGATTGTCGGACAAAAACACATTTGAGATCTAACCGGGAATTGTGGGACAAAAACACATTTGAGATCTACCTGGGATTGTCGGACAAAAACACATTTGTGATCTAACTGCGATTGTCGGACAAAAACACATTTGGGATCTAACTGGGATTGTCGGACAAAAACACATTTGTGATCTAACTGCGATTGTCGGATAAAAACACATTTGAGATCTAACCGGGAATTGTCGGACAAAAACACATTTGAGATCTAACTGGGATTGTCGGACAAAAACACATTTGTGATCAAACTGCGATTGTCGGACAAAAACACATTTAGGATCTAACTGGGATTGTCGGACAGATACAATTTTGAGATCTAACTTAATCTTTCAGGCAAGATACAAATTTGGAATCTAACTGAAACTGTCAGGCAAGATACACATTTGGAATCTAACTGAAAGTATCAGACAAATTCAAATTTGGAATCTAAATGAGACTATCAGTCATATACAATGGTAATTATCAAAGTAAAAATATTAGTAACAATAACACTCCTCAAAGGCATAATCAGAATTAATGGTGATTTTGTTTTAATCTGTCTGTGTTTTAGTCTAACTAATTCTCTACTTCAGTTCATTCATTTATGTCTAATTGTGTGTTTTTCCTAGACCACGGTCTTACAAATCGATTGTGACCGTCACAGGTTGCGGCGTCGTTTAGGTGAAGACCAAAGTTTCCAAACCTCTTTACTATATTTTAACCGTGTCCCTTGTCAGGCTAATACAGTCTATCTGCATCTCCATATTGTCGTTGCCGATGTATCTCTTACTTTAAGAGTAAATAAGTGTCTTCATACCATTAAATTTATTTTTGAACTTTTCAGTGTTCACATTGAACGCTTGAAAATAGTTGATAAATTTACTTTGTCTCATAACCACGAGTTCGTATCCAGTGCATGCATAAAATGATGAAGAGAATATTACATGAAAATTTTGTCAGAAATAGATATGCCGGAACGGTCCGGAATAGGAAATGCAAATCCCACGTTGAAATCAGCTGGAGATATGGTTAGTAGGCCAGAATAATATCCCCATAGTAAACTATTTATTAGTTTTGTGAGTTGAATAAAGGCGCAGAAAACAAAATGTTGGACCAAAGTGAAGACTCAATGACACACTAAAGTCGTCACTAAAACATTATACTCTCAATCCTGGTTGATGGGATTCCATTGCAACAGAATTCCTCAGACAAGCCTAAGAAGATTGTAATTAACATAGTAATATATGGACAATTTAATGAAAGGGGGAAAGAGGCAAATAATTGTGCTGCGGTTAAGGAGGTGATAATAAAATAATGCAGATATCACGTCATTGTACTTATTTGGGAAATAAAAAAAACGTTAACACATCATCGTCCTGTTCCTCGGCCAGTCAAGAATTAAAACGTTAATGTCGTCATAACAGCAGACACTATAGGGGTCGAAATCTACATTAACAGAGACCAATGGTATCATCATAACAACTGATATACGAACAAAGTCTATAAAATATTTGGTTCCAATGTTTTTCATTGTACTATAACATCACAATTTGTCACTATTATTAATTTTGTGTATTACCAGTGTATTTGTATTGTTTATGTTGTATATATTTTATATGCCATTAAACATTGTTAATTCGTTATGAAAAAATACGACTACAATAAGTGTAACTCTTTTTTTTTCCTTTCTATTTTTTCTCTTTTTTTCTTACCTTCCCCTTTTTTATAGTTAGCAGTGTTCCCGTGCGTTTGGCTTTTTGTGGCAAGGCGCAGTGCCAAGGAGTACGGATTAGATCCTGCTTAGGACCATATATTGTTCTTTATTTTTTTTTTGTCCTTTTAAATTGCATGTGAAGTAGCACTCGTGTAACAGGTCATGGAGGAGAGGTTCATTACAAAATAAAAAAAATAAAAAACCATGGTGTTTTATGTGAACATGATAAACTGCATTTAGAACATGAAAACCTTCATTTAGAAAATGATAATCCGAATATAGAACATGAAAACCTGTATTTAGAACATGATAACCTGCATTTAGAACATGATAACCTGCATTTAGAACATGATAACCCGCATTTAGAACATGAAAACCTACATTTAGAACATGAAAACCTCCATTTAGAACATGAAAACCTTCATTTAGAACATGATAACCTGCATTTAGAACATGATAACCCGCATTTAGAACATGAAAACCTTCATTTAGAAAATGATAACCCGAATATAGAACATGAAAACCTGTATTTAGAACATGATAACCTCCTTTTAGAAAATGATAACGCGAATATAGAACATGATAACCCGCATTTAGAACATGAAAACCTTGATTTAGAACATGAAAACCTTGATTTAGAACATGAAAACCTGCATTTAGAACATGAAAACATTCATTTAGAACAGGAAAACCTGCATTTAGAAAATGATAACCCGAATATAGAACATGATAACCTCCATTTAGAACATGAAAACCTTCATTTAGAACATGATAACCTGCATTTAGAACATGAAAACCTTCATTTAGAACATGAAAACATTCCTTTAGAACATGAAAACCTCCATTTAGAACATGAAAACCTGATTTTGAACATAATAACCTGCATTTAGAACATGATAACCTGCATTTAGAACATGATAACCTGCATTTAGAACATGAAAACCTTCATCTAGAACATGAAAACCTTCATTTAGAACATGATAACCTGCATTTAGAACATGATAACCTGCTTTTAGAACATGAAAACCTTCATTTAGAACATGAAAACCTCCATTTATAACATGAAAACCTCCATTTAGAACATGAAAACCTGCATTTAGAACATGATAACCTGCATTTAGAACATGATAGATAACCGCATTTAGAACATGATAACCCGCATTTAGAACATGATAACCTGCATTTAGAACATGATAACCTCCATTTAGAACATGAAAACCTGCATTTAGAACATGATAAACTGCATTTAGAACATGATAGATAACCCGCATTTAGAACATGATAACCCGCATTTAGAACATGATAACCAGCATTTAGAGCATGAAAACCCTCATTTAGAACATGATAACCTGCATTTAGAACATGAAAACCTCCTTTTAGAACATGATAACCTCCATTTAGAACATGATAATCTGCATTTAGAACATGAAAACCCGCATTTAGAACATGAAAACCCGCATTTAGAACATGATATCCCGCACTTAGAACATGATAATCCGCATTTAGAACATGAAAACCCGCATTAAGAACATGAAAACCTTCGTTTAGAACATGAAACCTGTATTTAGAACATGAAAACCCGTTAAGAAATTAAGAACATGAAACCTTCATTTAGAACAAAAAAAACCTTCATTTAGAACATGAAAACCTCCATTTAGAACATGATAACCCGCATTCAGTACATGATAACCCGTATTAAGAACATGATAACCCGCATTAAGAACATGAAAACCCGCATTAAGAACATGAAAACCTTCGCTTAGAACATGAAACCTGTATTTAGAACATGAAAACCCGTTAAGAAATTAAGAACATGAAACCTTCATTTAGAACATGAAAACCTTCATTTAGTACATGATAACCTTCATTTAGAAAATGAAAACCTCCATTTAGAACATGATAACCTCCATTTAGAACATGATAACCTCCATTTAGAACACGATAACCTGCATTTAGAACATGATAACCTGCATTTAGAACATGATAACCTGCATTTAGAACATGATAACCTGCATTTAGAACATGAAAACTTTCATTTAGAACATGAAAAGCTTCATTTAGAACATGAAAACCTTCATTTAGAACATGATAACCTGCATTTAGAACATGAAAACCTCCATTTAGAACATGATAACCTCCATTTAGAACATGAAAACCTCCATTTAGAACATGATAACCCGCATTTAGAACATGAAAACCTCCATTTAGAACATGAAAACCTCCATTTAGAACATGATAACCTGCATTTAGAACATGAAAACCTCCATTTAGAACATGATAACCCGCATTTAGAACATGAAAACCTCCATTTAGAACATGATAACCTGCATTTAGTAACATGATAACCTGCATTTAGAACATGATAACTTGCATTTAGAACATGATAGTTATCCCGCAGAGGAAAAAAAAAGTACCAAGCGGGCTTTATCCCTCGGGTTCTATCGTTGTCCCCCAACATACACCAGCAATGGTACTATGTGTCGTAAATATAGTTTTAGAAATGTTTAGTTTTAAAAGAAGACCTTTCACAACTCGCAATGGATGTTGCAACATTCAGTTAGGTATGAAGTCCAACTTTCAGATCAGGAAATACATCATCCTCATACTAAACAATGAAGCGAAGCAGGTCCTCTGGTGTCGGCAGTTTAACATTTGCCCTTGCCTTGTGTAGCATTCGGCAGTCCATTATTTCATTGAGCATCTCCAAGCCGTTCAAAATTTGTACCATAAATGTTTCCCATAAAAAGCATATCTGTTTCAAAGCTATTCACATTATTTGTGAAGATCAGTTCATTTATGTCTAAAAGACAGTCCAACAGACCAACTCACTAACCCATGGCCCTTGGCTAAAAAAGAAAGGTTGGATCTGACATCGAATCTTACTACCCAGAAATCAAGGGAGGGAAATGCCATAAAGAAACCACAGATTCCAACAGCCTGTCCTGAGATTCGAACCCAGGACCTTGGCCCTGGGTAAAAACGTTTGGACCAGACTGCTATATAACGGGCGTCCATGGCTACCACAAAGGTGCTGATCATGATGCCGGGAGTTAGCTATGAATTTCGGAGACCTGATTGTCTAGAGGTAAAACGCCGGCTCTGAGCAGAAAGGTCTCGGGTTCGAATTTCAGTATAGGAGGTGGGAATCCGTGGTTGCTTCATCGTATTACCTTCTTGAACTCTGGGTAGTGAGATCTAATATCTGGCACGCTCTGTTAGCCGGCACAAATAGGAGGTCCTGTGTGTATTCGTATGTGTTCTGCAACTTCTAGCAGTTATAAGAGGAACATAATAAAAATGGCTGCTGAACGGTCAAACTTGTTAAACAATTGTACACACGCTGATAGGTTAAACTAACGTAAGGGTAAACTAGCGACACATGACATCTAGAACTACTTAACTAACGCTTGAAAGCTCAAGAAGAGGAAGAAGCTATTAATACCTAGAGGCTTTACATCTCTCTCAATCTGACGTCTGGAGCCCTACATGAAATGTACTGATAATATTTATAGCAATATGATTAAAATAGAGAAAACTGAGTTCATTTATTTTAAGAGCATTTGTAACTCAGTAGTTAGTCAAATGGGCTACTAGAGACAATTGTTTGCGTTCGAAAACGATCGACGGCTCTGGACTAACCTATATCCTGAGGTATCACAGCTTACCAAGACCTCGCAACGACCTAATAGCTAGTCTCTCTGGAAACAGTTTAATGTACAAAAAGGTAAAATTCACCCATCCTATCCCACACACACACACACACACACACATACTTCTTGCTAGGCGTTGGGGAATATTTTTGTAGTCATCATCATCATCAAGTACCATACCTGCTGGCGTTAGTGAACATATCACTCCACAACTTTCGATCTCGTCAGTTATTTTTCATTTTTGTTGTTGACCTTCTGCCAAGCCATTCTCATAAGCTGTCTTGAATATTTTCTCTTTGATTCCCTCTATCTATTCGTCCCTCGATTTTTCCAGTTGTTATAGCATATTACAGCTGTTCCCTTATCATTACATGGCCAAAAAATTATGATTGTCTCTTCCAAATATTGGAAATTAGCAGTCCTTTTGTTTTGACCTCTTTCAGAACGTTTTCATTACTCTCCTTAGCTGCCCATATCATTCTCAACATTCTTTTGTAAAACCACATGTCTATAGCCTGAGATGATTTTTTTGTCGGTTGCCCTATTGTCCATGATTCACATCCATATGTTAAGACTGACTCTAGTAGTGTATATTGGCATTTAGAACCCCTGAATGTGCCTTTGAAGGCACATAATTCCTTATATAAATAGTCTACACGCAGTCGAGGCACATTTTTTGGTGCCGTTTTTCCTTATATGAGAGTCTACCGTTTTTTCCTTATATGAGAGTCTACCCACCCATTTTTGTTCCGGTGACCTCTCGTGGAGAGGCACATAATTCCTTATATAAATAGTCTACACGCAGATCGAGGCACATTTTTTGGTGCCGTTTTTCCTTATATGAGAGTCTTCATTTTTCCTTATATGAGAGTCTACCCGCCCATTTTTTGTTCCGGTGACCTCTCGGATGACCTCTCGGGTGACCTCTCGTGGCGGCGTCGGGTGACCTCCCGCGGCGGTGGTGCTGTGAAGGGGTGGGCGGTGGTGGTATCATAACTTTCACAAATCTATTATATTCTTTGTACTTTCAATGGTGCCGTAACTTTCATAAATCTATTATATTCTTTCTTTATACTCTCAGGCAATAAAAAACAGTGACAAGTTTATTTATTGTTTTAAAAACTTCCTTTAGAATTAAAGGTAACAGCTTAGGCCGTTACACACGCTACACGAAGCTACGTTAACGAAGTAACTACACGCCAAACGCGAAACACCGCGTTTAATGTTAAGCGAGATCAAAGAGTTCCCGGTAGACGCGCCGCGAAGACGCGCCGCAAGGGGCCGCGTTTACATCAAAGAATCCGCCACCCGTGAGTACTTACTTCCCGTTAGACGGACCGCGTTTACATCAAAGGATTACCCTTGAGCACACTAATAAATTTATCACCGTAGCCGGTAAGTGTTCATCAGGAGTGTCATTTAACAGGGGAATTTCACGATACCGATGTTTTAATGTGAGACGCTTGGGGGTAATTAACAGTGACAAGTTATTTATTTATTATTTTATTCGTATATATCTCACAATAGATAACACAGGGTAGACAATAATGTATTGTTTAACTATTGTACATTATAGACAAGTATAATACATAAGAAACAAAGTAGTTTATTTACAAGTGTTATACATGATAGTGTTAAATGGATAAAGGGGAGGTGGTCACGTTGTCAGAATGGACCTGTCGCTTGATGGGGTGAGGTAGTACGTTGGAAGTTGTAGTAGTAGGTTAGAAGTTGGCGTGAATTAGAGGTAGTTGGTTGTGGAAGTTGTAGTTGTAGATGTAGTTGGTTGTGGACGTTGTAATTGTAGAGGTAGTTGGTTGTGGACGTTGTAGTTTTAGAGGTAGTTGTAGTAGAACAGGGGACGACGTTCAAATTAACAGACTACGAGTTTTATTCGACTGACTCAACAAGCAAAGACCAAAACGTTACTCCCAAGCCCACGAAAGCTTAGACTTTGGAGTTCTATATTTGCTATAGACAGGATGGCGTGCTAATGACTTTAACAGCTAAATGGTAGATGAATGTTTAGGCTAACTTGCGAGTCGTGGCGATCTCTCGGCGCCATGGTCGGGGTGAGCTCTCGCAGTGGGGGACCTGTTATGATCAAAGACCCTATGTCTCTGTGAAATTTCTCACTTGGGTAACTTAAGCTGGTCTAGCCATTTAACAGAGAGACAGTAAATTAATGTACTTTTGATATTCTATTTCTGTTGTGGTCACGTATGTCATGTCGATGTAGTAGACACGTATGTCATGTCATTGTAACAGGCATGTCATTGTAACATACACGTATGTCATGTCGTTATAACAGTCACAGGTAGCGTGTCGTTGTATCAGACACGTGTGTCATGTCGTTGTATGAGACACAGATCTCATGTCATGATGTTATTGTTGTAGTTGTACAATTAGTTATTGATGTTGTAGTAGTAGTGGAAGATGTTAGAAGACGTGTTTATTTTAGCACAGGAAGTTTCTGAATAGTAGAGGACAACGTTCGAAATAGTAGGTGACAACTTTTGAATTACAGTGAGACGACTTTCGAATTACCATATGAGGGATACAAGTTCCAATAGGCGACCATGGCCTTTCACAGTACATCATGTCAGTTCTGTTGTTAACTGTTTTCCATGTCATGTCGTTGTAGTAGTCATAGGTGTCATACCGTCGTATGTATGTTGTCCAGTGTGACATGATAGTTGTATGTATGTTGTCCAGTGTGACATGATAGTTGTATGTAGGTTGTCTAGTTTGTCGTGATGGCTGTATGTAGGGTGCCTAGTGTGTCGGGATGGCTGTATGTAGATTGTCTAGTGTGTCGGGATGGCTGTATGTAGGTTGTCTAGTGTGTCGTGATGGCTGTATGTAGATTGTCTGGTGTGTCGTGATGGCTGTATGTAGATTGCCTAGTGTGTCGGGATGGATGAATGTAGGTTGTCGACTGTGTCGAGATGGATGAATGTAGGTTGTCGACTGTACCATGATGCTTGTATGTAGGTTGTCTAGTGTGTCGAAATGGATGCATGTAGGTTGTCGATTGTGTCGGGATGGCTGTTTGTAGGTTTTCTAGTGTGTCGGGATGGATCATGTAGGTTGTCGAATGTGTCGAGATGGATGAATGTAGGTTGTCGACTGTGTCATGATGCTTGTATGTAGGTTGTCTAGTGTCGCATGATGGTTGTATGTAATTGTCGAGTGTGCTCCAACAAATCACCGTGCCATTTAAACTCCTTTGAACACAATGGACACAGATGTTCACCAGAAGAAACCTCATTATGAGAAACCATCTAGAGAAAATCCAATAACCCTTTCGTCAACCATATTTAACATACCTAGTTAAACTTCAATCTCAACAATACTTATCATACCTACTTTAAACACATTAATAAAATTGAATAACCTTTTATCGATAAGCCTTAACGTACTTTAAGAGAAAACAATCCAACTTACTGTGTAAAATAGAATCTCAATCCGTTAGAATGAATAGTAACTTTCCTTGAAGCAACCAAACTTATAACACGAAAGCCCTGAAGGGTCTAGTTTAAATATAAATTGGTAACAAATGAATACATTATCCAATCAGAGAGTGACTATGCCAACATCGACTGATATCTGGATTAACCAATCAGAGAAGAGTATTAGCATGGGAGGCGGAGCAAAGAAATGACTGACATCTGTATTATAACCATTCAGAAAAGAGCATTACTATGAACGGCAGAGTGATTAACCAATTATAGAAGAGCGTAACTTTGAAAACGGTTCCAGTTCCATCTTAAGGTAAATTAATTGGTCGGGTTCTCAGCGAGGATCGTGGGCGTTTCTGGTCCATAGAATGTGTTTGGATAAACTTATGAAGGAGTTTATGTTCCTGGGGGTTGATATTATTCATACATATGATAAGGCGTGTAAGAAACATTCCAAGTTTTATAAAGCGATGGCTAACCTAGTATATACATGATCGGAGAGAAATGATCTGTTATTTACTGGAATAATTCAGCGAGTCGGTGGTCATGATATCTACACCACGTTTGTAACCATCGTTATTGAAATACTTTCAGACCGAGTTCACAATTTCGGTCGTCTTGTCGTTATATATACCCTCGGCTATCGATTAGTTAAGAATCATATCAAAGACATGTTCGACTCTGATTCCGACATTTGTGTTTTAGAAACGGACTTTGGTACTTGGACCGGTGTTATCATCGGAAGAGAATTTGGAGAGTGGTTACTAAAAGAAGGTAGTTTGGAAAATTTTCTAGACCTCTCTAACGAAGAAGCTACAACACTGTGGACTCTACTTCGCAACAGCCTTTGGTCTTTAAGAGCTTTACCTATAAATGTTTATCTGTGAGTTTATATATTTTCCCTAATAAAAGTTTGGTAACCCCACAGCATTTGTTACTGCCTTACAATATTGTTTACCAGGTCACGACACCCCTCGCACTGATGATGAGGGTTGTCCTGTAGTAGGCCTGCGATTGTAATAAGAATGGTTTGCTCCAGCTTTGAAATCTGAAATTTTCACAAAAAGAGATGGTGTTACTCAGTTCCCCTATATTGGGGATGTTGAGTTACTAAAAATAGATTTTGATCTCTGATGCAATACCTGATTAGTTACTAAAAAATAGAATGTGACCTATGATCCAATAACAGAATACTCATTGTACTGGTGACCAATTGAGACTGTATGTACTCATTCACCCAATACTCTCACATCAATATGGAAAAGTGAATTCCCAGTCATTGAAAAGTATGTTGTCACGATAGGTGTGTCAATAACAAGGAACAAAAATCATTAAAGACATCCTAATTAAGTTGTGAAATTTTGGTGGTTGAGAGATAAATCTGAAGATAAGCACATCAAACTATAAGAACAAGGAAACAATCGTATATTACACACTCTTAGAGCCAGTGTTAAGTTAACACGTATTTATCTGTAGTTAAAATAGAAGGTTATAAATTGAGTAGAGGTAAACTTATACCTTATGGCTCATCTACTTTTTCGAATAAACGCAAGTTCAGAAGAGGAAGACAGTGATGAAGATAGTGATTTGTCAATGAGCACGCAAACCACGACAATATGGCCTAGTGGTAATTTTAATAATGGTTCAACTTTAGACTCAATTTTCAAAAAGACAAATATACTTGAAAGGTTTTTAAACTCTAGTGAAACCTCTGACACCTACATCACCGGCTCTCAAAATCAGGGAGCTGGAAGGCTGGAGATTCCAACTGAAATAATTAACAACCACTCCTCGACTGGTAATAGAGATATACAAATCTTTGAACATGATATTTATTTTGAACAAATTAACGCAACGTGGAACGAACAATACGCTTGCAGCCAGCAAGGTGTAACACTAAACGATAGAGCTACCAAGGTAAGTAATTGCTTTGGAGTCGAGTTTACCTTTTGATTTTGATATTCTCTGTTTCTCCTTCGTTATCTTTATTACTGGGTTATTACACAACTAGTAGAGACATTATCTTTATTGATGATGATAAATAGTAAATTTCCACATGTAATGAAAATTTTGAAACTAGTTGCTAGTAATGATTGACGTTATAGTAAAGGAAACCGAAAAAATAAAGGACTCATCGTTAATACCATAAAGAAGTAACTGTAACATCAAAGAAAACGACAAGTGGAATAATATTAATACTGGTAAATCTTTTGACGTATTATCCTCTGGAGGTGGAGTAGAGTAAATTTTACGTAGAAGCAGGTTTTACTTACCCAAGAGACTCATGGACAATAGGTTACTAGGTGAGAAACGAAAGAGATATCCAATACTTGGATGTTGTGACTTGTAATGAGAACTGCTGTAATAACTTGTACCAACTTGAAAACGTGAGGGGTGAAAAGACAGAGGGAAGCAAAGAGAAATGACATCAGCTACAGAGTTGTGCAGAGATATTTTATTATAAAGTGTTTTTCATTTAGAAGTTTTTGCTGGCTTTTAAACCTAAATTGTCTCGTTTTATTCTAGGTTCATTTTTGTGAAGAAACGATTGTTTTAACAATCTACGATGATGAAAATGACGAACCCAATTATTCTTGGCAGCAGTTTTCTATAGACAAGGAGCGCTTCATAAACCGTATACAAGAATGTGGCAAAATTATTTCCCCCATCCTAGCTATTGATCACAGAGCCAAGATTCTAAAAAGTATTTCAGAAGTAATAGAAACTAAAGTTTAGTTGATATTTTACTTGCCAAGCCCAATCCTGTGTTCACAAGAACACTTCCCTCTAATGAACATAACATGCTATACTCGAGTTTGTCTCCAACTTTTCAGTGTAGGCCCCGCCCTCTGGATCATCATTTGTTTTGATGACTCCATGGATACATCGGCCTCGTGGGACAAACTTCCCATGATTCATCAAAGATGGCCGCTCTCTGAACATGTCTGATCACGTCCAATGACGTATTGCATCAGTTACTATAAATAGAACGTATTCCATTGGTTATTATAAATAGACTGGCCACGCCCCCCTTGTTACAGGGTATAAAGGGCAGCCGTTCTCAGTGCTGCCACATACAGAAAGTCAGAGCCCTGCTACCAAGTCGTGTGTTTTTTAGAATGGAGTCCGTTAGAGTGAATATGTGTGATTCCGCTGTTAATGTTGACTGTGATGGTGCTTTTTTCTATGTATCTCGTAATGGCGAGTATGTAAAGCCTCTACAAAAGAATGGTTTGAAGGCTGTCTCAGTTTCGAGATATCGAGCAAAGACTTTAATTCATCTTAGAAAATACGATGGCAAAACGGGGTTGAAATTCCCAACACGTTACGGTATAACATTAACACAGCCTGAATTTGAGACTTTAGTGGGTCTGAAGTCTACGATTCTCTCAGAGTGTGACAGACTACAAGTAGCCACAGGTGATGCGTCTACGAGTCTCTCAGCTGAGTGTGACAGTATACAAGCAACCACTGATGGAGCTTCTACATTTCGCTCAGACTATGCCCGAGAACAAACGGCCAATGAGTGTGACAGTATACAAGCAACCACTGATGGAGCTTCTACATTTCGCTCAGACTATGCCCGAGAACAAACGGCCAATGAGTGTGACAGTATACAAGCAACCACTGATGGAGCTTCTACATTTCGCTCAGACTATGCCCGAGAACAAACAACCAATGAGGGTGAGTGGTCGTTCGCTGCTCCTCCCGTTTATGACGACTTCCAGTATCAACAGAGTAACCTTTCGACTGTTCTCACAGACACAGCTCACAAACGAATTGATCCCCGTTCGATCACTAATATAACTGATGGATCTTATGCTATTAAGAACAATAAACAAAATTGTGTTAAGTTTTGCGATCCTTGTGTATTTAAAAAACCACGTGGGAGACCACGTAAACTTGTAATTTAAGCACTATACACATGACTATGTTGTTATATGTGTACTTTTTCAGATGATTTGTATCCATATTTGTACTATTGAAATCATCATTGTTCAATTATAAACATTTGAATGTGTATAATTGTGTTGTCTAGTTTTATTGTGAAAATAAACATTATATAAAGATCATATTTGTTTGTTTTTATTTGACTTATTTTAATTTTAATGAGTTTATTCGAAAAAGTAGATGAGCCATAAGGTATAAGTTTACCTCTACTCAATTTATAACCTTCTATTTTAACTACAGATAAATACGTGTTAACTTAACACTGGCTCTAAGAGTGTGTAATATACGATTGTTTCCTTGTTCTTATAGTTTGATGTGCTTATCTTCAGATTTATTTCTCAACCACCAAAATTTCACAACTTAATTAGGATGTCTTTAATGATTTTTGTTCCTTGTTATTGACACACCTATCGTGACAACATACTTTTCAATGACTGGGAATTCACTTTTCCATATTGATGTGAGAGTATTGGGTGAATGAGTACATACAGTCTCAATTGGTCACCAGTACAATGAGTATTCTGTTATTGGATCATAGGTCACATTCTATTTTTTAGTAACTAATCAGGTATTGCATCAGAGATCAAAATCTATTTTTAGTAACTCAACATCCCCATTATAGGGGAACTGAGTAACACCATCTCTTTTTGTGAAAATTTCAGATTTCAAAGCTGGAGCAAACCATTCTTATTACAATAGCAGGCCTACTACAGGACAACCCTCATCATCAGTGCGAGGGGTGTCGTGACCTGGTAAACAATATTGTAAGGCAGTAACAAATGCTGTGGGGTTACCAAACTTTTATTAGGGAAAATATATAAACTCACAGATAAACATTTATAGGTAAAGCTCTTAAAGACCAAAGGCTGTTGCGAAGTAGAGTCCACAGTGTTGTAGCTTCTTCGTTAGAGAGGTCTAGAAAATTTTCCAAACTACCTTCTTTTAGTAACCACTCTCCAAATTCTCTTCCGATGATAACACCGGTCCAAATACCAAAGTCCGTTTCTAAAACACAAATGTCGGAATCAGAGTCGAACATGTCTTTGATATGATTCTTAACTAATCGATAGGCGAGGGTATATAGAACGACAAGACAGCCGAAATTGTGAACTCGGTCTGAAAGTATTTCAATAACGATGGTTGCAAACGTGGCGTAGATATCATGACCACCGACTCGCTGAATTATTCCAGTAAATAACAGATCATTTCTCTCCGATCATGTATATACTAGGTTAGCCATCGCTTTATAAAACTTGGAATGTTTCTTACACGCCTTATCATATGTATGAATAATATCAACCCCCAGGAACATAAACTCCTTCATAAGTTTATCTAAACACATTCTATGGACCAGAAACGCCCACGATCCTCGCTGAGAACCCGACCAATTAATTTACCTTAAGATGGAACTGGAACCGTTTTCAAAGTTACGCTCTTCTATAATTGGTTAATCACTCTGCCGTTCATAGTAATGCTCTTTTCTGAATGGTTATAATACAGATGTCAGTCATTTCTTTGCTCCGCCTCCCATGCTAATACTCTTCTCTGAATGGTTAATCCAGATATCAGTCGATGTTGGCATAGTCACTCTCTGATTGGATAATGTATTTATTTGTTACCAATTTATATTTAAACTAGACCCTTCAGGGCTTTCGTGTTATAAGTTTGGTTGCTTCAAGGAAAGTTACTATTCATTCTAACGGATTGAGATTCTATTTTACACAGTAAGTTGGATTGTTTTCTCTTAAAGTACGTTAAGGCTTATCGATAAAAGGTTATTCAATTGTATTAATGTGTTTAAAGTAGGTATGATAAGTATTGTTGAGATTGAAGTTTAACTAGGTATGTTAAATATGGTTGACGAAAGGGTTATTGGATTTTCTCTAGATGGTTTCTCATAATGAGGTTTCTTCTGGTGAACATCTGTGTCCATTGTGTTCAAAGAAGTTTAAATGGCACGGTGATTTGTTGGAGCACACTCGACAATTACATACAACCATCATGCGACACTAGACAACCTACATACAAGCATCATGACACAGTCGACAACCTACATTCATCCATCTCGACACAGTCGACAGCCTACATGATCCATCCCGACACACTAGAAAACCTACAAACAGCCATCCCGACACAATCGACAACCTACATGCATCCATCTCGACACACTAGACAACCTACATACAAGCATCATGGTACAGTCGACAACCTACATTCATCCATCTCGACACAGTCGACAACCTACATTCATCCATCCCGACACACTAGGCAATCTACATACAGCCATCACGACACACTAGACAATCTACATACAGCCATCACGACACACTAGACAACCTTCATACACCCATCCCGACACACTAGACAATCTACATACAGCCATCCCGACACACTAGGCACCCTACATACAGCCATCACGACAAACTAGACAACCTACATACAACTATCATGTCACACTGGACAGCATACATACAACTATCATGTCACACTGGACAACATACATACGACGGTATGACACCTATGACTACTACAACGACATGACATGGAAAACAGTTAACAACAGAACTGACACGATGTACTGTGAAAGGCCATGGTCGCCTATTGGAACTTGTATCCCTCATATGGTAATCCGAAAGTCGTCTCACTGTAATTCAAAAGTTGTCACCTACTATTTTAAACGTTGTCCTCTACTATTCAGAAACTTCCTGTGCTAAAATAAACACGTCTTCTAACATCTTCCACTACTACTACAACATCAATAACTAATTGTACAACTACAACAATAACATTATGACATGAGATCTGTGTCTCATACAACGACATGACACACGTGTCTGATACAACGACACGCTACCTGTGACTGTTATAACGACATGACATACGTGTATGTTACAATGACATGCCTGTTACAATGACATGACATACGTGTCTACTACATCGACATGACATACGTGACCACAACAGAAATAGAATATCAAAAGTACATTAATTTACTGTCTCTCTGTTAGATGGCTAGACCAGCTTAAGTTACCCAAGTGAGAAATTTCACAGAGACATATGGTCTTTGATCATAACAGGTCCCCCACTGCGATAGCTCACCCCGACCATGGCGCCGAGAGATCGCCACGACTCGCAAGTTAGCCTAAACATTCATCTACCATTTAGCTGTTAAAGTCATTAGCACGCCATCCTGTCTATAGCAAATATAGAACTCCAAAGTCTAAGCTTTCGTGGGTTTGGGAGTAACGTTTTGGTCTTTGCTTGTTGAGTCAGTCGAATAAAACTCGTCGTCTGTTAATTTGAACGTCGTCCCCTGTTCTACTACAACTACCTCTAAAACTACAACGTCCACAACCAACTACCTCTACAATTACAACGTCCACAACCAACTACATCTACAACTACAACTTCCACAACCAACTACCTCTAATTCACGCCAACTTCTAACCTACTACTACAACTTCCAACGTACTACCTCACCCCATCAAGCGACAGGTCCATTCTGACAACGTGACCACCTCGCCTTTATCCATTTAACACTATCATGTATAACACTTGTAAATAAACTACTTTGTTCTCAATCTCCAACACAATAGTCTTCAAAAAGAGGAACGCCCTACATACTTAGGAATACAACTAGACCGACAACTGAACCTGAAGAAACACGTAGAGAATCTCACTAAGAAGGCAACACAAAGACTTCAACTAATGAAAAGGCTATCCAGTACCTTATGGGGAGCAGATAAAGAAACTCTTAGAAATCTCTATCTGGGATATGTTCGCTCTGTTTTGGATCATGGTAGCTCGCTCCTAGTGACATGCAGCAAAACAACTAACATGGCACTGGACAAGATACAAAATAATGCTTTACGACTCATCAACGGTGCAATGAGGTCCACTCCAGTTGCAGCCTGCGAAATCCACTGCAATGTGGAACCTTTAGAGTTGAGGAGAAACAAAGCCGCTATGGTTCTCTATGAAAGACAAAAAAGAATGGAGAAGGACCACCCTAACAGAAAATTAGTAGATACATGGACTCCAAAACAAAGAATTAAGCAGATGTCAGTATTACAACATGTTAGAAATATACAAAAGAAATTCCATCTACCTGAAAAACGACTACAAACATCAAGAGTCATCAAAGAAATGCCACCAAGTACGAATTATAAAAAACCTGAAATAAATGTAGAGATATGTAACAGAATAGGTAAAAAAGCAGACCCAGTATCAGTAACACTAGCAGCAAGGAAAACAATAGATACTTATCCAGAAGACTGGATACATATATACACAGATGGTGCAGCCACTAACGCTACTTCAAAAGCTGGATATGGAATATTAATACATTATCCAGATGGGACAGCAGAAGAAATTTGTGGCCCTTGTGGTGAAGTCTGTAACAATTATGAAGCAGAAATAACAGCTATTGAAACAGCAATTTATCATTTAAATACGATTTTCGATACCACACCATCAAAGAAAACAAACACAGTCATATTTACGGATTCCAAATCGGCTCTGCAAGCACTGGAAAACAACACGAACAAACCAGAACTCACACAGCTTATCATAGACACAGACAAACTCATTGAAACACATAATATAAGATTGGTAATGCAATGGATCCCAGGACACTCAAATATACCAGGAAATGATAAGGCAGATACATTAGCTAAGAGAGGATCTAAACAGACACAGATACATACATCCATCACACTAGACACAGCCAAACAAGTCATAAACTCCAGCAGTAGGGAGGAGTGGCTGAATGGATGGGCCTTAGGGAAAACAGGGAGAGAGCTTTTTAAATATATGGCAAGACCAAATCCACAAGACAACATCAACAACCTAACAAGAAGAGACCAAACCACCATCTTCAGACTGAGAACAGGACATGTTATGCTGAATAACCACATAAATAAAATACAACAAAACCATACCCCAGTATGTCCACTCTGTAATCACCCACAAGAAACTGTAGAACATCACCTGTTTCAATGTCCAGAGCTCACTGACATCAGAACAACATTATTTCCCCAAAGACCCTCCAAATGGAATACTCTGTACGGAACAGCAGCAGAACTTAAAAATACCTGCAGATACTACTACATGGCATTGGGCCGAAGGGCATCAGCTCAAAGGTCACTGGATCCATAACAACAACAACAACAACAACGTGACCACCTCCCCTTTATCCATTTAACACTATCATGTATAACACTTGTAAATAAACTACTTTGTTTCTTATGTATTATACTTGTCTATAATGTACAATAGTTAAACAATACATTATTGTCTACCCCTGTGTTATCTATTGTGAGATATATACGAATAAAACAATAAATAAATAACTTGTCACTGTTAATTACCCCCAAGCGTCTCACATTAAAACATCGGTATCGTGAAATTCCCCTGTTAAATGACACTCCTGATGAACACTTACCGGCTACGGTGATAAATTTATTAGTGTGCTCAAGGGTAATCCTTTGATGTAAACGCGGTCCGTCTAACGGGAAGTAAGTACTCACGGGTGGCGGATTCTTTGATGTAAACGCGGCCCCTTGCGGCGCGTCTTCGCGGCGCGTCTACCGGGAACTCTTTGATCTCGCTTAACATTAAACGCGGTGTTTCGCGTTTGGCGTGTAGTTACTTCGTTAACGTAGCTTCGTGTAGCGTGTGTAACGGCCTAAGCTGTTACCTTTAATTCTAAAGGAAGTTTTTAAAACAATAAATAAACTTGTCACTGTTTTTTATTGCCTGAGAGTATAAAGAAAGAATATAATAGATTTATGAAAGTTACGGCACCATTGAAAGTACAAAGAATATAATAGATTTATGATACCACCACCGCCCACCCCTTCACCACCCCTTCACAACACCACCACCGCGGGAGGTCACCCGACGCCGCCACGAGAGGTCACCCGAGAGGTCACCGGAACAAAAATGGGCGGGTAGACTCTCATATAAGGAAAAATGAAGACTCTCATATAAGGAAAAACGGCACCAAAAAATGTGCCTCGATCTGCGTGTAGACTATTTATATAAGGAATTATGTGCCTCTCCACGAGAGGTCACCCGAGAGGTCACCGGAACAAAAATGGGCGGGTAGACTCTCATATAAGGAAAAAACGGTAGACTCTAATATAAGGAAAAACGGCACCAAAAAATGTGCCTCGAACTGCGTGTAGACTATTTATATAAGGAATTATGTGCCTTCAAAGGCACCTTCAGGGGTTCTAAATGCCAATATACACTACTGACTCTACATAACATTTAAAAACTCTTTTTCTTGTTTATATTGTCAAAAATGAATTGCACAGGTTCTTCCTCATTCTTTGGAACATTCCGCATCTCACCTCTGTTATAAATCTACCAACTGAGGTTATCAAAGTTCCCAAATATTTAAATTCATTTACCTGTGTAGTATTGTTCCAAATGTCTTTATTGTGCTCTGCGGTAATGACAATTCTTTGTTGTTACCATTACTTCTATCTATTTGCTATTAAGGCTTTATCCTTCTTTCCTATTTTGAATCCCTTATGTTTGCTTTCTTTCACTATAATATCTAACATTTTTTGTAACTCCTTTTCGATCTTAACGATTAAGACTATATCGTCAGCATAACTTAGATTATTTATATTATGACCTCCGATTGTTATTCCAAGCATGCCCCTTGTGGATCTTAAAATAATCTTACGATATATATTAAACAAATCGAAAAAGATTTCTTTAGTAGGGCTATGAATATTGATTTGTCTGTTAATTTGAACGTCGTCCCCTGTTCTACTACAACTACCTCTAAAACTACAACGTCCACAACCAACTACCTCTACAATTACAACGTCCACAACCAACTACATCTACAACTACAACTTCCACAACCAACTACCTCTAATTCACGCCAACTTCTAACCTACTACTACAACTTCCAACGTACTACCTCACCCCATCAAGCGACAGGTCCATTCTGACAACGTGACCACCTCCCCTTTATCCATTTAACACTATCATGTATAACACTTGTAAATAAACTACTTTGTTTCTTATGTATTATACTTGTCTATAATGTACAATAGTTAAACAATACATTATTGTCTACCCCTGTGTTATCTATTGTGAGATATATACGAATAAAACAATAAATAAATAACTTGTCACTGTTAATTACCCCCAAGCGTCTCACATTAAAACATCGGTATCGTGAAATTCCCCTGTTAAATGACACTCCTGATGAACACTTACCGGCTACGGTGATAAATTTATTAGTGTGCTCAAGGGTAATCCTTTGATGTAAACGCGGTCCGTCTAACGGGAAGTAAGTACTCACGGGTGGCGGATTCTTTGATGTAAACGCGGCCCCTTGCGGCGCGTCTTCGCGGCGCGTCTACCGGGAACTCTTTGATCTCGCTTAACATTAAACGCGGTGTTTCGCGTTTGGCGTGTAGTTACTTCGTTAACGTAGCTTCGTGTAGCGTGTGTAACGGCCTAAGCTGTTACCTTTAATTCTAAAGGAAGTTTTTAAAACAATAAATAAACTTGTCACTGTTTTTTATTGCCTGAGAGTATAAAGAAAGAATATAATAGATTTATGAAAGTTACGGCACCATTGAAAGTACAAAGAATATAATAGATTTATGATACCACCACCGCCCACCCCTTCACCACCCCTTCACAACACCACCACCGCGGGAGGTCACCCGACGCCGCCACGAGAGGTCACCCGAGAGGTCACCGGAACAAAAATGGGCGGGTAGACTCTCATATAAGGAAAAATGAAGACTCTCATATAAGGAAAAACGGCACCAAAAAATGTGCCTCGATCTGCGTGTAGACTATTTATATAAGGAATTATGTGCCTCTCCACGAGAGGTCACCCGAGAGGTCACCGGAACAAAAATGGGCGGGTAGACTCTCATATAAGGAAAAAACGGTAGACTCTAATATAAGGAAAAACGGCACCAAAAAATGTGCCTCGAACTGCGTGTAGACTATTTATATAAGGAATTATGTGCCTTCAAAGGCACCTTCAGGGGTTCTAAATGCCAATATACACTACTGACTCTACATAACATTTAAAAACTCTTTTTCTTGTTTATATTGTCAAAAATGAATTGCACAGGTTCTTCCTCATTCTTTGGAACATTCCGCATCTCACCTCTGTTATAAATCTACCAACTGAGGTTATCAAAGTTCCCAAATATTTAAATTCATTTACCTGTGTAGTATTGTTCCAAATGTCTTTATTGTGCTCTGCGGTAATGACAATTCTTTGTTGTTACCATTACTTCTATCTATTTGCTATTAAGGCTTTATCCTTCTTTCCTATTTTGAATCCCTTATGTTTGCTTTCTTTCACTATAATATCTAACATTTTTTGTAACTCCTTTTCGATCTTAACGATTAAGACTATATCGTCAGCATAACTTAGATTATTTATATTATGACCTCCGATTGTTATTCCAAGCATGCCCCTTGTGGATCTTAAAATAATCTTACGATATATATTAAACAAATCTAGGGACAGCATACAACCTTGCCTAAAACCCTCTTTTATTTATTGAAACATTCACAATTCATTTCCAATTCTTATGGCCGCTGTTTGTTGCCAGTCTTCTTCCTCTTCTAAATTTTTAGCTCCAAGTGGAGCATAGGTCTTCAACAAACACTATCCAAGTCGTTCTGTTGTTTGCCATTCTTTTAAGATCATTCCATGTCTTCCCCATCATCTTCATCTCTGCTTCTATCTGTCTTCTCCAAGAATGTCTTGGTCTTCCTTTTTGTCTTTTCCCCTGGGGATTCCAAAAAAGGGCATGTTGTATAATACTCTCAGGTGGCTTCCGCATTGTGTGCCCTATCCAGCGCCATCGATTTGCTGTATCTCTTTATCCACTGGTATTTGACTGGTACATTTCCATAATTCTATATTAGTGATTTTGTCCTGCCATTTACATCCTTTTATTCTGCGTAAGGATCCATTAATGAAAGTCTGTATCTTCGTGATTGTCAGTTTTGTTGTTCACCATGTTTCACAGCCATATAATAGGACCGAATTAACATTTGAGTTGAACTTTTTTATTTTTGTATTTAACCTAATTTCTTTGGATTTCCATATGTTTCCCAGTGCAACGAAAGCTCCTCTTGCTTTTGATATCCTTATTTTGATATATTTGTTGCTAGTGAATGTTCTTTATTATTCTTAGTTTTTTTCTGTCTACATTTATACTTTCTAAAATTGTTCATTCTTTATTGATGCTTCACTTTGTCAAATGCTTTGGTATAATCTATGAAACATAGGTATAGATATGTTGTCACCTCTATGGCTAGTTCTACTAAAGATTTTTTGACGTATATTGCATTGCTCGTTCCTTTACCTCTAACAAAACCAGACTGTTCAACATTATTTTCTAGACTGATTTTGTTTCGCACTCTTCGCATGAGGATTCCTAGTAATATCTTAGTTATGTGACTCATAAGGCTTATTGTACGATGATCATCGCAGTTCATCGAAAAAGATTTCTTTAGTAGGGCTATGAATATTGATTTGAGCAGGTCGATTTGTATATATCCGCTGCTGTAGATATCATTCAATATTGTTCTCTCTATTCCAAAATTAATCATGGCTTCAAACTCTTCATTAGTTATATTATCTGGTCCAAGAACTTTTCCTGCTTTCATATTGCGCAAAGTGTCTTCCACTTCTTCTCTGAGTTTTTCTGGTCTTTCCCCATTATCATTAATATTTATTTCTGTTCGTTCATCATTATAAAGATCTTTGATGCATGTCCATCGTTCCTTTACGTTTTCTTGTTCAATCAGCAGTTTTCCTTCCTTTGATCTTAAACATTCAGTTTTCTTTTGCGTTTTTCTTCATGCTTATTCTTCAATGTGTTTGTATATATCCTAAACATCACCTTCCTTGTTGCGTTTCATATCTGTTTAAGCCATATTTCTTTTGCTTCATTACATTTTATTACAATTTAATTTTTTAATCGTTTACACTCATTGTTGTTATCCTTATATCTTTTTTTGTATCCATTGGCTGGAAAATGTCATCTGTCATCCATTTCGTTCCTGAATTTGTCCTCACTGGTGGTATGGACTCTATCATACTCCATTGTTCATCAATTCCTTGTATCTTCTTTATAGCGTTGTACCTGTTCTGAATTGTGATATTATATTTGTTTTGTAACCTGAGTAAATCTAAATTTAACTTAATATTAACTGAGGCTCGTTTTGCTGTTTTTAATTTTACTCTAAGCTTTCACACATCTGGTGCATGATCACTATTGCCATCTGCCCCTGGTCTAGTTTTCACACATACCAAGGGCTGTTTCTAAATATGTTGTTTATCATTATGTATTCGATTTGATCTCGCGCGTTGTCTCCTGGGCTTTTCCATGTCCCCATAATGTCTTGGATGTTGCTTAAACCAGGTGTTTCCTATCATCATGTTGTGTGTTCTTGCACAGTCAATAAGTTTCTCACCTCTTTCATTTCTCTCACCTAAGCAATAATAACCAACTACTACCTGAACTCTTTCCTTTCCTACTTTTGCGTTGAGATCCCCTAGAACTATGGTGTTTTCATGTGGTTTGCATACACAAAGTGCCAATTTAATCTCGTCGTAAAATTGATCAGCTGTTTCCTCTAGACTATCTGCTGTTGATGCATAAACTTGTATGAGAATTATATCTATTGGTTTTCCATTCAATTTCACTAAAAGGATATTGGCCAAAAGCCTTTCACTGTTCTTGATCTTTCTGCATCCAAGATGATATTTACCCCTCTTTGGTGTTCAGTACCTTCAGACTAGATTATTTTATGTTCATCAGAATATATCTCCCCTGATCCAGTGTATTTCATTTCGCATAGACCCAATAAATGTAAGCCCATCCTTTTCATTTCCTGTTTGATGTTTTCCAATTTTCCCTTCTGCATGAGTGTTCTCACATTCTAATTACCTATCTTCAGTTTGTTCTATCTTTATCTTGCTTATAGTAGCTTGATGACGATCGGGAATCACCTGATGTCCCCTACCGAAAGAGGGTATTACATTGGAATCCCCTATCCCCAATGTTGTTGTCGTGAATTCTATTATTGTGGCGATTCATGATTGTACAAAGAAATTACTAAGCTGGTTTTCTATTGCCATCCGTCGGTTTGTTTACGGTTTGACTCCACTAGGCTTTGACTGAAAAGTCTCACCCACAAGGCAGTGGGGTTGTTTTACTTCAGGGTGCCCTCCCTTAGCCTTTTACTCTCCCGAGCATACCTGCAAGGCAGCGTTGAAACCGCAGGCTGTACTGTCTACTGCATTCAGTAACAGGTAAAATTACCCGAACTGACCAGAATTGTTGTAGTATTGACTAATATTTTCCACGACTATGGGAAATTTTGTGAAAATGTGTCCGGCTAAACGTCAGTCCATCTAAATCTCTGGTAGCAATTTTTGGAGGTTGGGTGAACTCAAGCGACCAGCGGTTCCGAAAATAATATAAATAATTTATAGGAATTAAATCCGGACCTTTCTGGTTAGGATCCGAGCACATCAACCACTCAGCCACTTAGACTCGTTCCCAGGAAAAAAAAACATGCGTTAGAATAAGCGGTTGTTGTTCGTGAGTATTTGTGTACAGTACTTGTAGAAGATAGCTGGTAAATGTGTTGGTAACTTATGGGGGATAAAGTGTATAGTGGTAAAACCATTAAATAAATCACAGGCAGTGAGTGAGACGCCCCTATAAAAACACTTTAACTTGACAAGAACATTCATGACCATTAACGAATTGTATTGTCCGAGTGTTGTAATCTACAATAAACCGTATATTCATGTTGTGTAACACCCTCTCTTTATTTTATTTTTACTTTCACAAGATTTGTGTAAGTGTACACAGATGCCTGGTGAACTTGACTATATTTAGATTACAATTTGATGCCAAAGAGAACTGGTCATACACGGGAAATAACTCTAGAAAAAAGAGTTAAAATATAGTACATATCCTTTGAAAATGCTGACAGACAATAAAGATATTATAGATAGATGGCAGTAATATATAATAGAACTATTACAGGATCAAAGGGACAAGAAACTAGTTATAAACTGCACATCATCATCATCAAGTACCGGGCCTACTGGCGCCCTTCTGCCAAGACATTCTCTTAAGCTGTCTGTTATTTTTTCTCTTTGCTTCCCTCTATCTCTTCGTACCTCAATTTTTCCACTTGTTACAATATATTCCAGTTGTTCTCTTCTCATTCCATGACCAAAAAATGATGATTGTTTCTTCCTAATATTGGAAATTAGCTCTCTTTTTGCTTTGACCTCTCTCAGAACATCTTCATTACTCTTCTTAGCTGTCCATGGTACTCTCAATATTCTTCTGTAAAACCACATTTTTACAGACTCCAGTGATTTTCTTGTCTGTTGTCCTATTGTCCATGATTCGCATCAATATGTTAAGACTGGCTCTACATAACATTTAAGAACTCTTTTTCTTGTTTCTATTGTCAAAAATAGATTGCATAGTATCCTCCTCATTTTTTGGAAAGCTGCTTTTTCCTGAGCAATTATGCATCTCACCTCTTTTGTACATCTTCCGTCTGAGGTTAACAAAGTTCCTAAATATTTAAATTCATTTACCTGTTTTAATATACAATGTACATCGAGCTATAAAATCTGAGGTGGAAAAAGCTATAAAAACAATGAAAAAGGAAAAGCAGCAGGACCTGACAGCATACAGATAGAGATGATACAGGCTCTTGACGATTCTGGCATTTAAGTGATTAAAGACATATGTAACGACATATACCACACAGGATACATACCAAATGAACTAAAAGCAGCAACTTTCATTGCATTGCCTAAAAAGAATGGTGCATTTGAATGCAGTACGTTAGAACAATAAGCCTAATGAGCCACGTTACAAAAATATTGCTAAAAGTTATACAAGGAAGGATTCAGAATAAAATCAATACTGAATTAGATGAGCAGCAATTTGGATTTAGGAAAAATAGCGGGACAAAAGAAGCTATATTCTGCATGAGAACATTAATCGAAAAATACACAGAAGTAAACAAACCAATATATGCCTGCTTCATAGACTACACCAAAGCTTTTGATAGAGTACACCACAAACAACTTATAGAATGCCTAAAAGAGATACATCTAGATGATATGGACATACGACTAATATGTAATCTATAATGGGAACAAACATCAATAATAAAATATAACAAAGAGAACTCTATACTCATTGATATAAAAAAGGAGTAAGACAGGGATACATCCTATCACCAAGCTTGTTCAATCTATACACTTGGCAAATTTTAAAAACATCACAGAGATGCCAGGCCTACACATTAATGGAAAGATAATCAATAACCTACGATATATAATAAAAACATCATAGAGATGCCAGGCCTACAAATTAATGGATAGATAATCAATAACCTATGATATGCTGACGATACCGTGCTGCTAACAGCCTACTAAAAATAATCCTGAAGGGGAAAATACAAGGTACAAGAGGCAGAGGCAGTCCAAGATGACGAGTATGAACGACAAGTAACATTAAGAGATGGACAAATCAGCCTATGACAACCTGCAACATCAAAGCAAGAGACAGAGCAGAATGGCGCTCCGTGGTAGGCAACCTTCGTTGCGGAGAAGGCACTCGATGATGACATACCCTTTGAGAGTTATACAGGATGTTTATAAAGTCTCACTACACTTGGTATCTAGGTCAATTTGAAAAAAATGTTTATGACGTCATCACAATATGTGCTCCCACTGTCAATTGTGCAGTGAATGGCTGTCGTCTGCTGGAGTAATTCTTTGCACTCAAAGCAGAATGGTGTTATCAAGAGAAGAACGAATTTTTCTGGTTGAACAAGTGTTTAGAAATGGTGGTCGATACACACGGGTAGTTGTTCAAAGATTTATAGCAAGATTTCCTGATAAACAACCTCCTCATCGCATTACGGTTAGAAATTTGTTGAATAAGTTTATTGCTACTGGAAATGTGGAAGATGCTCCACGATCTGGTAGGCCTGCTGTGAATGATGAAATATGTTTAGATATCCAAGACAGAATCCTTAAAAGTCCAGACAAGTCATTAAGAAAACTGTCGCAACAAGTGAACTTACCATTGAGCACATATTGTGATGACGTCATAAACAATTTTTTTCAAATTGACCTAGATACCAAGTGTAGTGAGACTTTATAAACACCCTGTATTTAATCTTAAAACAATTGTACTGTCATCTAAATCGACATCAAACGTATTTTCTTTTCTTGCGTTCATCTTTAAGTGGACATGGATGCACCGTGTCGTTTGTTTATGGCAAATAGAAAAATCTGCAACTTTCTAACGTACACATTCAGCAGATAGGTCTTCAGCAGGTTTGGGTAGATTTGATGTGACTAGTTTACATCTTGAGTTACTCTTACTAACATAAAGCTGAAGTGAACTAACGTTTAGCGGACAACTTGTGACGTCATTGGATCTCTCTTTTTTATACAAGCAGTGGTCAGTTGTGGCAGGTCTTTAGAATGTTCATACTCTGTGAACCATTGATGTTTTCTGTCAGTTTGTAGACTACATCACTTTTATATATACAATCATTCTAAGAATTGTTTATAGAAAACAAACTTTCATGTAACAAGACCTAGAAATAACTTAAGACTGCTATTGTTCATAGGTTTTTTAAAATATTTTATATGGCTTTTGAGAATCGGCAGTCTTAATGTTAACAATAAAACTTATGTTCTTATTCGGTGTGATCCTTATATATCCGTGATTCGTTGTAACATGTGTCATTACACGGTGATATATCGAATGGTTTTTTGTCAGTGCGCATGGTGCGTCCAAGATGACGGCGTATCTTCACTAGACCGTTGTCAACGAAGCGCATTTTTTTTTATGTGAGCTTCTAAAGGACTGAAATCAATCGCCTGCGGTGCCTTCACGTGTCGTAGGACTGACTGACTAGAGTTGGCCAGTCTATAACGCGGAAACGGGTTCTGGACCGTGCGACTGAGTGAGTACACGTGAGTATAGGCCATCCAAATCATTGGCGTTCAGCGACCATATCAATCATGACGACAGTAAGTATTCAGATGAAGCCCAAATGACTACAACGAAGGAGGAAAACTAGAAAAGGTAAAAAATGGGGTTTGAATTGTTTAAGTGTGAGAGGCTAGCCCTATTGTGTGTGCGCGTTAAATATTGGAATTGTGCATCTATAAATCAACGACGTCACATTCTTGATAAGCTACTGTGTGGCGCCGATATAATGATTTTGCAAGAAACTCTTCTTGGTGATAGGAAGGTTAGTGCCCCTGGATTTTATTGTTTCTACAATAGAAGACACCTTGGACAGGCCGTCCTTGTCCGAAACAACATGACAGCAGATGAGGTTGATATGTCTACGTGGGACAACGCAGAATTGCAGGTACATGCAATTAGGGTGCAGACCCCTATTCCTTTTGTGATTGTAAATGTGTACGCCTGTAATGGGAAGGTGGACACACAACAATGGCAGATTCTATTCGTATTCGAGGAGGAGACCATCATTTTCTGTGGAGACTTTAATGCTAGAGGAAACCAGTGGGGAAACGTCATAACCAACAAGCAGGGGGAAGACCGAGAGAACGTACTGGTGTCGGTCGATTTAGTGTGCTTGAATGATGGAAGGGCAACCAGAATGGCCACTGGAACAGAGGACTCTGATAGTGTCATAGACCTGGCACTGGTGTTTTCTGCCTTCGCACCGGTTTGGAGGTGGAGTGTACTGAGGTTCCACGGAAGTGATCACTATCCATGTGTCTTCCTAATTGTGAAAGACAGAAATAGAAGAAACTTCACACATTCAACTATGAGAACACAGACCAGGACGTCATTAGCAAAATCAGACTTAGGAAACCGTGACAAACCCCCCCCCCCACCTTTGCATGAAGCAGGAGAGATGGACGCAGCCGCCCTGGTGGAACGCTGAAGTCGAGGATGCGTGGCGGAACAAGAGACTAACGGCCAAGACATGGCAGAAAGTCAGAAGGAATGGAAGAACACAACCTGAGCTCTTGGAGCGTCTGAAAGTAGAGGTCGACCAAAAAATGATGCACTTTAAACTAAGCGCTATGCAGGCTAAGAATGCCATGTGGGATAATTTCTGTAAAAAAAAGTGTGTTCAGAAAAGTCGCTAGCCACATTCTGGCCCTTTCATCAGAGTATGAATGGCACAACACGACACGGAGGCATGCCAGACTTTCAGAGCACAGGCCGGATATGGCACAAATCTGATGAGAGCAAAGGGAAGGCCCTGCTTGCCCGCTACATTGAGCAGACTGACCAAAGAAATGAGGCTGTAAGAATGAGGATACGGACGTCCCTTTCAGAATTGTGTGAGGATGTAGTCCTGGGAGACGATCTCACAATCACAACCGATACCATTCGCAGAACACTTAAACGGTCACACAACACTGCTTCTGGTCCAGATGGTTTTCGATACGGCGACATAGGCGATTTAGCTGACGACAACTTGCAAAAACTGGCCAAAGAGTTTAATGCCAGCATTCAGAGTGGCCAGATTAAGGATGATAGGCTTCACAGCTACTTACTACCGCTACAGAAGCCAAACAAGGACCATTCTCAGATCAGTGCCTACAGAATCATCACAAAGCAGATCACCGCGGGGAAGCTATCGGGAGAAAATATTTGTCCGTGTCCTCACCTGTCACCTTGAAAAGAAACGCGCGTTCCCACCCATACTCAGAGGTTATAGATATAATAAAGAGACATGGCTCTATACGGCAGTCTTCGCCTATGACGTGTTCGAAGGCTTCCACAGAAGAGAGTAGACATGTACTGCTGCTATAGATCTGGAGGATGTATACAGCAGAGTACCATTTGAATACCTCATACATATGCTCCTCAAAATGGCGGTGCACCCCTACCTTATTAAATGGATCGCTGCAGCACTGTTTCAAATGTACGTGATACTCAAATATGGAAGTTTGTCATCCGAGCAAATATCCATTTTTCCACAAGGCTCATCATTGTCACCAGTTCTATATAACGTGTACACATTAACGATCACGGAACAACAGCTGGATGGTAGGGGAAGAACTATGACTTTTGCTGATGATATTCTGGTATATCGACAGGGGAATGACAGAAGTCAAATCGCCATCACAATGCAAGATAACTCGATCGCATCTCTTTATGGTGTGGAGCATCAGGTGCATTGGTTAATCCTAATAAAGCATCAGTTGCATGGTTCTCACTTAACAACCATATCGTTAACACGGAAATACCGGTGGTACGAATGGAAACTGATGAGATGACAAGAGACAGGATGATGACATACCTCGGAGTTAAGTTTGATCGCAGCCTGTGTTTTCGAGACCACGCCGACCATGTGATAACAAAATCTCGCAAAGGATTAGCAGCCGTGAAGGTCATGGCAGCTGACAACATCGAGCAGAGACTACTTACCCTTCTGTTCCAGGAACTAGTCCTTCCACCAATCGAGTATGCCCTGGCAGTTCTTACAGTCAGTAATCAAATTAACAAGCTGGAGAAAATACAGAATGACGCTATGCACATTATCTTGGGGTGTACAAGGGACACTCCATGTGTAGCAATGAGGTATCTTCTCCACTTTCCAACCATGGATGACAGAATCAAGATCTGGAGAGCACGAGTATACCTGAAGATTAAGGTAGATAATGAGCATCCATTGCATCATGTGCTCGAAACAGGGGAGGGTGTCAGGCTAAAAAGAGACAAATCATGGGTGGGCCGAGCAGAAGATGTCATCAAACAGGTCTATTGGCTTACCAACATCAACGCTAGCGAGTAGTGGATACCGGTGCCTACGTCATTCAAGGGGACATTTCGTGTATTGTCACACTCGACAGGAAATGTAGGGAACAGAACTCTGTCGTGATCAATGCGGAGGTCAACGGTCTCATCTGGGATAACACCGATGAGAACGATGCAGACATCTATACAGACGGATCTGTAAAACGACATCAAAGAGGTGCATTGGCATTTAAAGCACGCTCGGCATGAAGAATAGTCAAGGAAGACAGTGGTGCCGTTCATACGTTATGACCACGAGTAGCATGACGATTGAGGTGATGGCAGTTACGAAGGCATTCATCTGACTAGAGTCACAAGACTACACCCACGCCTGTATACTGAGTGATTCGATGAGCATGATATGAAAAGTTGGGGCAGGAGTTGTACGTAAGCAATGGGTAGAGTCATTGCAGAAGTAAAAAATTACGTACGGTCACCTTTGTCTACGTCCCAGGACATGCTAGAATATGGGGAAATGAAAAGGCGGACAGGTTGGCTAGCTGTGCTATTGTTGAGGACGGTCAACCAATGAATCGGGCGGACATCGTAAATGCCCTCCTGGAAGTGGAAAGGACACAGGACTTTGACAATCATGAGTCCACGTCACTCCTTCGGATGAAAGAGATTGGAGTTAAGATGAGCACAGCCAGAAACGTGAACCTTAGTGGGCGTGTAAGAAGACTAATCAACCAACACAGAACAGGAGTCGTCAGTCGCTGGACACTGCGGGACTTGCTGAGGAGGGGATCTGAGCACATATATACATGTTCGGAGTGCAAAGATGATGGCCCGCTAATAACTCAATATCGAATGGTTGCTTAAACTTCAAGGCAAATATAATAAGCATGCGTCGAAATGCTGACTGATACAATTCAAAGATCTCCACATTTCAAACAATGGCGTGGTTCACTGATACTGATAAACATAATACTGCAGAAACCCTAGGCAGGATAAGTTCCAGCCTTCCCTAGCAGAGCCGAGAAAATCCAGACATCTAATGAAGCTCGTTACTGCACTATCGTTCATGAATCTAATAGATGACAACTTGACCTCATGACAAGAGAAGACAAATAGACAGAGACCACATCACCCGCAAAATGTGTCATTGATCATTGACAAACATAAGCACTGAGACTATATATCAAAGCCTGAAGGCTTCAAGGATATCTCATTTATTTATTTTATTATTCTCTCTTTATTTCAATTATACCTTCACAAGATATCGTTGTGAACAAACTGTATGCAATTTCTCGATGACTGTATTTAGTTCACAATGTGAAGCCACTGTGATCACGGGAAATAACTCTAGGAATAAGGAGTTAAAAGATGGTACATACCCTTTGAGAGTTATATTTAATCTTAAATCCATTGTACTTTCATCTACATCTACATCAAACGTATTTTATTTTCTTACGTTCACCTTTATGTGGACAGGGGTGCACTGTATTTAGTATCGTCAATATCGAATTCTAAGCTCACTACTTCACACCAGTAATATCAGGGACGATAGTGAAGTAGTGAGCTAAGTTGGACTTCCGTTGTGAAGATGGTGGATCTAGGTCACGTTGTCTTGATCGCTGCTGAAAGTGCATTCGGGATCTGATTAATTTCGGTTCTCCGTTAGTCTTTTATGCGTTGAAGTAAAAATTATGATCTACTTATTACATCTGCGCCGCTAAAGCGAAGTCGTATGCCGGCAACAGTTGATTTTTCACAAATCAAGTGTTGTGAATGCGACCTTCCGCCGTCTAGACTTGATCTGCGCTTTACGTCACATTGATGCAGTTCATGACCGTTGTTGGAATTCCTTGACGCAAGTTATTTCCATGTTACTCATTAATGTAAAGAAAATCGTCAGCCGCAGTTTTATCTTTTTAGGGAATTTGCACCGTGTTTTGTTCGTCGTAGGCTGCTTTCACTAGAGTAATCATCAATCTAACGTCTAAAGGGAGCGAAATTGTTGTGTGTACGATATCGTAATAGCTCATCGTACATCCCTAGACTGGCCGTACGCTAATCTTAGGGTCTGTTGTTTGATGTGCGACAGCGATAATCTGACGATTAACTGTGTGTCTATATGTTCGGAATTGGAGTCAAATACTGTGGCCGAACATCATCAAGCGCTATACATTTTTTTTTAAAAATACGACGATCATCATTTTCAAGAGGACGTGAACTTCCGGTATATGGGGATAGGCTGCGGGAACAATCGAAAGCTATGCATGAAAAGTGTTCCTTTTTGCAGTTTCCCCATATTCCAAGACCGGCTGGTTGCAGGAGCTAATGAGTTAAGTGCTCTGTGCACACCGTGAGCTGTGTGTCTCATCCGTTTTGATCATGTTTCGATATTCCAATTGTTTAAGATGAATGATGATATCGTATGACAGGGAACAGTTGGCTGTGTTCACTTTATGCGCGGTTTCGCCTTATGTTTTTTGGCGTGTGCTGAGACTGCAACGGTGGGAACTACAGTTACCTTTCTTTGTTTGGGAGATGATATGTTAATTCGGATGATTACGCTGGCACGGGCGGTTGAGCAATTATGGATTTTATTTCGTTTGCAGTGAACCGGAGACTTCCATAACCAAATAATCAAATAAATGGGTGCACCGTGTCGTTTGTTTATGGCAAATAGAAAAATCTGCAACTTTCTAACGTACACATTCGTCTTCAGCAGGTTTGGGTAGATGTGATGTGACTAGTTTATATCTTGAGTTACTCTCACATAAGGCTGAAGTGAACTGACATTCAGCGGAAACTTGTGACGTCATTGTATCTCTATTTTTTTTTATACAAGCAGTAGTCAGTTGTGGCAGGACTTTAGAATGTTCATACTCTGTGAACCATTGATGTTTTCTGTTAGTTTGTTGACTACATCACTTTTATATATACAATCATTCTAAGAATTGTTTATAGAAAACAAACTTTCATGTAACAAGACGTAGAAATAACTTTCGACAGTAACTGGTCATAGTTTTTTTTAAAATATTTAAATATAGCGTTTGAGAATCAGCAGCCTTAATGTTAACAATAAAACTTATGTTCTTATTCGGTGTTATCCTTATTTATACTTGATTCGTTGTAACATGTTTCATTACAAGGTGATATATCGAAAGGTTGTTTAAACTTCAAGGCAAATATAATAAACATGTGTCTGAAATACTGACTGACAAAAATCAACGATCTCCATGTTAACAAACAGAGGTATGGTTCACTGATGCTAAAAACATAATAATGTAGAACATCTAGGCAGGATAAGTTCTAGCTTTCCTTAGAAGAGCCGATAAAATCAAGATAGATATTGCAGCTCGCTACTGATTGTCTCGGAATCTAATAGATAACATGGCCTTGTGGCTGGAGAAGACAAACAGACATAGACTATATCACCCGTAAAATTGGTCATTGGTCATTGACAAACATAAGCACTGAGACTATATCTCAAAACCTGAAGCCTTCAAGGATTTGGTTATTTGGTTATGGAAGGCCCCGGTATCACTGCAAACGAATTAAAATCCATAATTGCTCAACCGCCCGTGCCAGCGTAATCATCCTAATTAGTATCTCATTTCCCAAACAAAGAAAGGTAACTGTAGTCCCCATCGTAGCAGTCTCAGCATACTCTAAAAGACATAAGGCGAAACCGCGCATAAAGTGAACACAGCCAACTGTTCCCTGTCATACGATATCATCATTCATCTTAAACAATTGGAATATCGAAGCATGATCAAAACGGATGAGACACACATCTCACGGTGTGCGCAGGGCACTTAACTCATTAGCTCCTGCAACCAGCCGGACTTGGAATATGGGGAAACTGCAAAAATGAACACTTTTTATACATAGCCTTCATTTGTTCCCGCCGCCTATCCGCAATATACCGGAAGTTCACGTCCTCTTGAAGATGATGGCCGTCGTATTTAAAAAAAAAAATGTATAGCGATTGATGATGTTAGGCCATCGTTGTTGATTCCAATTCCGAACATAAAGACGCACAGTTAGTCGTCAGATTATCCCCGTCGCACATCAAACAACAGACCGTAAGATTATCGTACGGCCGGTCTAGGAATGTACCATGAGCCATTACCATAACATAGCACACAATCACTTTTATTTATTTTACTGGTAAAGGGTTTGCCTCTCGTTACCGAACTGGTCATGACTTTGGAGGTGATGGCATTGACCAGGTCATTCATCTGATTATAGTCACAAGACTACACCCACGCCTGCATACTGAGTGATTCGATGAGCATCATAAGAAAAATGGAGGCGGGCTCTGTACGCATGCAATGGGTAGAATCATTGCAGAAGAAAAAAATTCGCAAGGTCACCCTTGTCTACGTCCCAAGACATGCGGGAGTACTCGGAAATGAAAGAGCGGACAGTTTGGTTTGTTGAGTTATTGTTGAGGACTGTCATTCACTGGATTGGGCGGACATCATCAATACCCTCTGAGATATGAGAAGGGCACAGAACTTCGACAACCACGAGTCCACGTCACACTTTCGGATGAAAGAGATGGAAGTTAAGATGGGCACAGCCAGAAACGAGAAACTTAGTGGGTGTGTAAGAAGACTTATCAACCAACACAGAACTGGGGTTGTTAGACGCTGGACACTGCGAGACTTGAAGAGGAGGGGATCTGAGCACCTATGTACATGTTCAGGGTTCAATGATGATGACGTACTAATAAACTCAGTAACTCATAATGAGTAAATAAATATATTTGCATGTGATGAAACACCTCAAGAGTTTGTTTGACAGTCAAATGTAGATGTTAATTGAAAGTGTTCAATATTAATGAACGACCTATATCAGTATATAATGTACGAACAAGTACGACACGAAAGACATTACATTATATTCAAAATTCTAATAATTCAACAAGCGTCAAAGTATCAAGAACAAAAAAAGTTTCTTTACAAATCGAGCACATGGGGAACAAAAATAAAAGAAAAAACGGCAAGGCAATTTTAGAGGCAGTGCTGATATCAAATTCAGAAGACAAAAGAGGTAGGAGAAAGACGACAAGGACAGGCACGACAAATGAATCGTGCTCATTTAGCGGTCGGATCGGTCCAATCCAATATTAACAGATTCATCCACGTTTGAAGCTGTTCAGGAAAACAACATCCAGCATACGACACTCATATTTTACCAAATTACTGACTTATTATGTTTGGTTGCTACCAATCGTCTGCCTAGACTCCATGGGCTATATGTAAGTTAAACTATTTGACTAGTCTAATTGTAAGAGTCTCACTAAGAAATCTCTCTCTCTCTCTCTCTCTCTCTCTCTCTCTCCCTGAGATTAAGACTCAATCAGAGTAGGATTCCAGACTCTCTCATGAAGTCAGCTGTCTGTTTAAGCGATTCGATTGCCCCACATAGTCTCTTCCAGGGAGGTGGGTGTGTGCCACATTACTCTTCTCAGGTCTGCGTACTGGGGCAATCCTGTAGAACATGTTTTGTAGTCATATTGTCCAGTGTACAGTGGCATAGGCTGGTTGTACATATTTTGAATTTGGTGAACATGTGATTCCTCATTCTATTGTGGCCAGTGCGTAGGCGAAGCACGATGACTTGATCCCTCCTTGAAAGTTAATGTTATCCGTCCCTCTCGTTATGCTTTGGATGTCCTCGTTTCCATTTTTCATGGTACTGGCTTTTGAGGATGGATTTGGCTTCATCATAACTGAGCGGATGGTTCTCTTGTGGTAATCTCCCTCCCTCTTTAGCTAATTTGACTGCGCGTTCGTTCCCGTGTATATTACAGTGTGATGGTATCCACTGAATGACTACTCTCTGGAAATTATTGTATAGTTGGTCCAGGGTTGTTCTCAATCATCTCAGTCATCTAGTTCGTTGTTCTTGGGACATTTTAGAGCTGATAGTACTGACACAGAATCAGTCACCAATTTACTGTGCATGTTATTTTTGTGTTGAGTAGCCAGTGAGGGACTCAGTTTCTGCTTTAAAGTTGTTTGAGAATTTCCCAGTAGCTATTGACTTGATGATCTCGTCCTGGTTATTCAGCGTCAAGAACACACCACCCCTTCCATATCTGGTGGCATTTGTAGCAAAGCCATCTGTGTATGTGTGGGACCAGGAGTCCTGTGGGTGGGTATCGTGCATGTGTTTTTCCGCGACGTGTTTTCTATCTGTCTCTAAGAATTTACTTGGCAATTACTGACAGATTCCTCTCCAGATCATGCCACTAACTTACTTTTACAATCTGTATTCTAGCAACTATATTTCTAATTAAAGGATCAACCACATATTCAGTGGAAGTCAATTTGATGACTATAAAAGTTAAGCCCTCTGTTTTCTGCAGTTATGTTTATACTCTCTCTTTTGATGGAAAAAACAAAGATATAAACGAATATGAAAGACATCTAATATGCAATAAGCAGGATACTAGCGTAATTAGCAAACTTGTATAAAGATTTAAATCTGGTATATCATCTACAGATAGTGAGACACATGAAATGGCTTAACATCGTGAAATAATTAAACACATCCAGTTAAAAACAATTCCTCTTCCTCTTCTACCTTTCAGCTCCCTGTGGAGGTTAGGTCTTCAACAAACACTTTCCAAATCGTTCTGTTTCTTGCCATTCTTTTAAGATCATTCCATATTTTCCTCATCATCTTCATCTCTGCTTCTATCTGTCTTCTCCAAGAATTCCTTGGTCTTCCTCTTTGTTTTTTTCTCTCGGGGATTCCAAAAAAGGGCCTGATGTGTAATATTCTCAGTTGGCTTCCGCAGTGTGTATCCTATCCAGCGGCATCGTCTTCGCTGTATCTCTTTATCCACTGGTATTTGACTGGTAATTGGGAACTTTGTTAACCTCAGACGGAAGATGTACAAAAGAGGTGAGATGCAGAATGGCTCAGGCAAAAGCATCTTTCCAAAAAATGAGGAAGATACTATGCAATCCATTTTTGACAATAGAAACTAGAAAAAGAGTTCTTAAATGTTATGTAGAGCCAGTCTTAACATATGGATGTGAATCATGGACAATAGGACAACAGACAAGAAAATCACTGGAGTCTGTAGAAATGTGGTTTTACTGAAGAATGTTGAGAGTACCATGGACAGCTAAGAAGAGTAATGAAGATGTTCTGAGAGAGGTCAAAGCAAAAAGAGAGCAAATTTCCAATATTAGGAAGAAACAATCATCATTTTTTGGTCATGTAATGAGAAGAGAACAACTGGAATATATTGTAACAACTGGGAATATTGAGGGACGAAGAGATAGAGGGAAGCAAAGAGAAAAAATAACAGACAGCTTAAGAGATTGGATCGGCAGAAGATCAACAACAGAAATTAGAAATAGCTGCCGAGATCGAAAGTTGTGGAGTGACATGATCACCTACGCCAGTAGGCCCGGTACTTGATGATGATGATTTGACTGGTACATTTCCATAATTCTATGTTTGTGAATTTTGACAGGCCTTTGAAGTGTGGATATATAGAAGAATAGGTATAATTGGATGGAAGGAAAAGAAAACAAACGACGATGTCTTAAAACAACTAAAAATGAAAAGAGAACTAATAATCACAATTCAAACAAGACAAATGCTAATTTTGGGCCATGTTAAAAGACACAACAGCCTACTAAAAGTAATCCTGGAGGGAAAGATACAAGGTAAAAGAAGCAGAGGCACACCAAGACTACCATGGACGAGTAACATCAAAAGATGGACAAACCAGCCTATGACAACGTGCACCATCAAATCAAGAGACAGCAGAATGGCGCTCCATGGTAGCCAACATTCGATGCGGATATGGCACTCGATGATGATGAATGTATTTGTCCTGCCATTTCCATCCTTTTATTCTGCGTAAGCATCCATTAATGAAAGTCTGTATCTTCATGATTGTCAATTTTGTTATTCTCCATGTTTCACAGCCATATAATAGGACTGACTTAACACTGGAGTTGAAAATCTTTATTTTTGTATTTAACCTAATTTCTTTGGACTTCCTTATGTTTCCCAGTGCAATGAAAGCTCCTCTTGCTTTTGATATCCTTATTATGGTATCATTTTCTGCTGTTTCTCCCTCTTTATCTATATTACTGCCCTATGTAAGATTGTATGTCTAGTAGAGGTATTTCTCCAAATTTTATTTGGTTATTGCCAACTGCATTAATTCTCATATGTTGATCTTATCTCTATTAATCTACAGTCCTAGTTGTTGCGATCTCTCATCAAGTATGATCATTTTATCCTGCATCTGTTGATGGCTGTGTGATAGGAGAGCTATGTCATCAGCAAAGTCTAAATCATCAAGTTGCTTGGTCAGTGATCACTGGATTCCATTTCTGTTGTTTTGAGTTATTTTCATAATCCAATCTATGGCCAGTAGAAAGAGAAATGGAGACAGAAGGCATACCTGTCTTACTCCTGTTCTCATTTCAAATGCTTCTGTAAGCTGTCCTTCATGCACCACACTACATTTCGTTCCTTCATACATTGTTTTTATCAGGTTACTAAACTTTATGGAGATTCCGTAATGACTCAGCAACTTCCAAAGCATTCTTCTGTCTAAACTATCAAGCGGCTTTTCGTAATCTATGAATCCAATATAAAGGGGGATTTTAGTTGTACACAATATATATATATATATATATATATATATATATATATATATATATATATGGAATCTCAATGCGTAAAGATTAGGAGATCAAGAGGGAAAGGAAATCAGTAACAAAGAGAGATCAATTATAGATAGGCGAATATTATGAGACGGAGTTTAAACATTAGACAGAAGAAAGATCAGAGAGACAAAGTTTAGAGCAGAGAAATATAGACATAAGCACAAATTAGTGGTAAGGAACATTAATGAGCATAGCACAATAAGTAATGCTGCGATTACTAATGAGAAGTTAATACACGACAGGATTAGTGTTTAGACATCTAGGAATGTGTTCTGTGAATTACTAATTCTAGGATACTGTGAGTCCGGTGGTTATCCAGACGCCTCATAGTTTGATGATAATATATGTACTTATTTTGGTGATGATATATAATTTGTCGTAGAAATGTAATCATAATAAAAAATACATCATAAGAAATTATAATAAATACGACCAAATGGCACGGACATTTACAGTACGCTCGGAGCCAGAATAGTCAAGGAAAACAGTGGACCATAAAACACTTGCAAACACAAACAAATAATTAAAAGATAAAGTGCAAAGAGATGCCGTCATATTTTCAAAGTTCAGAAGAGTTATATGTTTAGATCATCAACACTAAATGGACACAATTTATTATTTGTTATTCTTTAACTGAGATGCACACAAGAGCTGCTGTTTTAATAATTTTCGAAATTTTTGATTAAATATCGCGTAGATGAACACATTACATGAACTGTTAAATAGTAGTAGAAGGTTAGATACGAGAACGAACAAACGACTCATAAAATAATTGGCACTATAACCTACAGCATATAATTGTACCTGAGGCATGAATGCAAATAGCGAACACACACGTGTGATAAAGAAGACAAAATTAACCATAAACAGAGTTCTTGTTTTTGCTGATGAATTCCTTTCTCTTGTGCTGGACGTTAACTTCTTCCGTCGTCGCATTGTGATCGTTATTTTCAAACCAATGAGAACACAGCCTATTGAGACAATTGTTGTTGGAACTGTCGGTACAATATAAGCGCTCATATTTCTTGTAAAAAATTCCATTCCGCTACCTACCCAGCTTTTCTGCAAACTTGTGATCCCTGCCCATTTACCAATCCGTTCATGATAAAATGTGATCAAGCCGTATTTAAATTGATTTATAACTGCATTGGGCATCGCCATCAAGAAAGAGAGGATCACCACAAATGTTGCTCTTTTAGGGGTGACCAGTCTAGGAAAACTGAGAGGTAAATAAACAGCAACAACACGCTCTAGTGTGATGGACACTGTCAGTGATGTTGACATTCCTAAACTCAGCACGGAAACAAAATGCATCGAGATCAATAGGCCGTAACAAACGTGAATTAAATGTAAATCCATGATCCAGAACCCATTTAATTGAGTTGCGTACATCATCAGATGTGGGACGTTCACTGTGTTAAGAAGTAAGAGAAAGTCCGACACAGCCAATCCCAGTAGCAGAATATTAGATGGCTTATGTAACCCGTCCTTGACCATGATGACCCCACTAACGACATTCCCTACCAGACCTACAACCCCTATTATAGGGACAACGACAAGTTCTGTATATCTTTCTACATTTGAAAATATTGTTGCAAATAAATCTTCTTTGACAGAAGAGATATCAATCTTCGAACTTCTATTACCGTCCATGTTGTCCACTCTTTTGGACAACTCTTCCTTTAGTCAAATGATGACAGCAGGCAGGATTGCCAACCTTGTCATCTGAAATGAATGATAGTACTTGTGTTATCTTTTGAATCAGAGAAAGCTTCTAACTTTTAAATAAATAACATACTTTTTTTTGGAAATACGACTTGTCAACTGTTTGCTTTTCATTTCACATCTTAGTCAGTAGAAAGAATATAAAAACTTGATGATATAGTTTAATTTCCTGTTTTCTGTCGGCATTGCTAAAACCATCTTGTAGAGACCAGTGAATGATCGGACAAAGGAATGCAGCATTACAGGTGGGTAGAAATAGTCGCGATACAAACAATTAGTTCATCAACTCGTAGTGAGCAACCACACAGAGAGAGGAATGTAGGGGACTGGTTGAGGTCGTTAATGTTGCTCAAATTGTTTCTTTGAATTTGGACCTGTATTAAAAAGATGCAGCACCACATTAATCATTCGTTTTTTTTTTTTTTAAATAATACGTTTTGTAGAAATGAATCTTCTTATAACCCATCATCGAATAAATGCTCAAAATGTCATACAGTGTTTATATTAACAGAAATGACAGCCACAGCTGTTTGCTTACATCAAGATCACAATTGTCCAACATCCTTTTTTAATTTTCGTGGAGAATGCCCAGTGCAGTCACCACGTTCTATTTAAAGTTGTAGTTTTTATTACACACTGAGAGTGCTCACGAGATCACACACATACATACACACAAACACCAGACTTAGAACATCTTCGCTTAAACCATCTTTTAAACTGGCAACAGTTCTTTAAAATAAGCAATGTTATTTTTTGCATTTATGATCAAGTTATAGATAATTTTACCTATCGCGATCAGAGTTTGTAAAAGAATTGTAATTTTTAAGAGCGGCGGTGCGAATGGTCGTGTGGCTAAAACACTGTTTTGCTACCTGAATAACCGGCATACGGTTTTCGAAACCCGCGATAGAAGGAGCATTTCTAACGGGGGTGAAATAAAAATCTTGAGTCTCACACGTCATGGCGACTGTTTTGAGCAATCGGCCATTATCTCTCTGGTTCTATCGTCAGGCCCCTGACATAACCAGCAATTTTATTAAGTGTCAAAAATAAAGATAACAGCGCGGAGAGAACTAATTCACAATTCTCTGAGCAATAAATGCACATCGCAGTAACACGATTCAACCCACCTTTAATTTATTTAGCTTATCTGTAAATATTTACTAACTTCTTCTGTCACAGATTACGGTGTTTACATCAGTCGTTCGTTTAATCAATAATGTGGCCCTTTATTTATGCTTCAGGAGATGTTTCTGTCTTGAGTAAACTCGACTGCATTTATATTCAGAAAACATAACTAATAAATCAACTACAAAACAAGTTCGGGCCGATTTATTTAAAAAAAAAAACAATAAAAAAGATATTATTGAGTTGTAGATAGTAACAATTGAAGTCAAGAAAATTTATATGTTATTTTCAGCGTCAAGAAAATAGTCAGGAATGTGTATATTCATATTGCGTGGTTGGCTTATCGAAATGTTCAGAAAATATTTAATGTTATAACAACTTAATTCATGTTCTTTTGAAGATGTTGCAGCACTCCTTTGTTAATCGCTGGACAGTTTTGTTTAAGCCAATACAATCAGTGCTTTTCTTCTAAACAAAAATTTACTACAAGTCTACCGCCTAATCCAATAAAATAAAAAAATCCACAAATCTGAAGCACTTTCGCTTGTATTATCGTTATCAAGAGAATGTAAACTGGAGACACTTTTAGTTTTTATTTAATTACAAAATGGACATCTCGAAACTCTTAAACCTTTAAAGTTTCCCCTAATGTCTTCCTGGGAGTTCCAACTGAAACAAAAAAAAAATGCCCTGAATACAATCATCTACGTTAAGAAACTTATTAAATTATTTCTAAATTACTTCCAGTTATTCCGCTTTCATTTTCACATGCGTAAATTATCATTTTATTTTTATCAAATAAATGTATGTTCTTTTGTTTCTGTCACGCTTGACAGAGTTAACATTTTGGGTTCCAAATTTTATTCACGCAGTAAAAGTTCTCCTAACATTTTCAAACTGGCATCATTGTTGTAGGGGGAACTATAATGTAATAATGAGCCAATTATGTCACAAGGATTGACTGCAGGAAGAAGCGATTTGTCCAATAAAATATAGGGAGGTTCAAGCACTTAACGTCCGTGTGTGACAACGTCCAGCAACAACATAACACTTGATACTAGAGTGTCAGCTCTCCGGACAAGTCAGAGAGATAAGACTCTCTAGTCGATGATAAATATTCGAACTACAATAAACATCTACTATAGATGGCTTCGTAGCTTCATTCTTGAAACATTTCATGTTTACAACAGTTATATTAAATGCATTTGATGTAAGTTTTAAAAAAATGTATATCGTTTGTTACCTTTCAAGCGCTGAAGCCTCTGAAATGTGGATAAAAAGAAGAATAGGTACACTTGGATGGAAAGAAAATAAAACAACAGATGAAGTCTTAAAACATATACAAATGAAAAGAGTACTACTAAATACAATTCAAACAAGACAAATGCGATTTTTGAGGCATGTTTAAAAGTCACAACAGTCTACTAAAAGTAATCTTGGAGGGGAAAATACAAGGTAAAAGAGGCAGACGAAGGTTAACATAGACGAGTAACATCAACAGATGGACAAGTCAGCCTATGACAACCTGCACCATCAGAGCAAGAGATAGAGCAGAATGGCGCTCCACGGTAGCCAACCTTTATTGTGACAGATGACACTCGATGATGACGATAGACCTAACAAACTTCCAAAACCAATTAAAGATGACCACAAGATCAACTAGGACTGAAAATTAATAGAGATAAAAAAAACCAACATTATGAGAATGTATGTATTGCAGTTGGCAATAACCAAATAAAATTAGGAGAAATACCTCCACTTAGACGTACAATCTTAGATATATCCGGGTAGTAATATATATAAAGAGGGAGGAACAGAAAATGATACCGAAATAAGGATGTCAAAAGAAAGAGGAGCTTTTGTTGCACTGGAAAACATATGGAAGTTCAAAGAAATTAGGTTAAATAAAAAAATACACATTTTCAACTCCAATGTTACGTCAGTCCTATTATATGGCTGTGAAACATGGAGAACAACAAAATTGACAATCATGAAGATATAGTTAGAGAGCCAGTTATGTATTTTGCTTTTTCAACGGCCAGTTCTGATGTGGAATTGTCAACTCGAATATCTACCGTCTCTACGAATGTGGAATACATTTAGCCTTCTCTCCTGTTTTACATAGACAATAGGACAAAAGACAAGAAAATCACTGGAGTCTGTAGAAATGTAGTTTTACAGAAGAATATTGAGAATACCACGGACAGCTAAGAAGAGTAATGAAAACATTCTGAAAGAGGCCAAAGCAAAAAGAGAGCTAATTTCCAATATTAGGAAGAAACAATCATCATTTTTTACTATGTATGTAGAACAGCTGGAATATATTGTTCATGCATTTATGGATGACACCACCGTCCTAGCATCAGAAGAGAGCCACGCCCGCAGGATGCTTGAACGCCTGGACGAACTCATCGTGTGGTGCCGGATGAGCTTCAAACCAAAGAAGTCACGAAGCCTATCCATCAGACGAGGGAAGACCAAGCAAGTTACATTCAATGTGGCGAAACAGAGGATTCCAACCGTCTGCGAGGAGCCAATAAAGAGCCTTGGCAGAGTGTATGACGCCTCATTGAAAGACACGAAAGCAGTTCAGAGAGTAAGAGAGATGGCAGAGCAAGGGCTACATATCATCGACCGGAGTAGACTTTTAGGAAAGTTTAAGATCTGGTGCCTCCAGTTTATGTTGATACCCAAACTGCTATGGCCTCTTCTGATATATGAGATCAGCTCAAGTACGGTGGAAGCAATGGAGAGCAAGATTAGCAAGTACACGCGGAAATGGCTGGGAGTACCACCGGGACTGACGGATGTTGCGCTGTACTGTAAGAAAGCCAAGCTGGTCCTTCCGTTCAAGTCAGTCCTAGAGGAATATAAAGTCGGCAAGGCCAGACTGGCAGTTATGCTGCAAAGCTCGTCAGACGAAACTGTCCGAACAGTGGAACCCACAGTGAAGACCGGTCGGAAGTGGCAGGCGTGTGCAGCAGTACGCGAAGCACGTGAGAGTCTCCAGCTAAAGGAAGTAATGGGCTACACGCAGACCAACAGGCGTGGATTTGGTCATGGAGACATCCAATGGTGGTCAAAGGCATCAAATAGACAACGAAGGGACATGATAGTCAGGGAGATAAGAGATGTCGAGGAGAACAAGCGTGTACAAAAGGCAGCACAACAGGTGCAGCAAGGCCAATGGACCACATGGGAGATGGCTTTGCAGAGGACACTAACATGGAATGACATGTGGCATATGGCACCGCTGCGGCTCAGCTTCATAATCAGATCTATGTATGACCTTCTACCATCAGCCTGCAACCTTGTGAAGTGGGGGAAGACAGATGACAATCGATGTCCTCTTTGCGGAGGAAGACAGACGATGGAACATGTTCTTTCCTCATGCAAGACAGCACTAGGCCAAGGGCGGTACACATGGCGACACAACAGAGTGCTGCATGAACTGGCTGCCACCGTGGATGGGGCGCGGATGAAGGCCAACAATAAAGTTCGACCTGCTACGACTAACACCTACTTTTTGAGAGCGGGACAGGCTGCACGCCCCAAGCAGAACCACTGGAACGACTTCACTATCCTGGACATAGCTAACGATTGGGAGATGGCGGTTGACCTCCCAGGGCGAGGGAAGTACCCAGAGTGCATTAAGAGATCTAAAATGCGTCCAGACATTGCACTCTACACGTCAAATATGACCCATGTCATTTTAATAGAACTCACAGTGCCATTTGAATCCAGGATAGAGGAACAGCATATATTCAAACTATCTAAATACAAGGATCTCGCCACCGAGCTGAGAAAGCAGGGAGTACAGAGTAGAGTGTTTTCGGTGGTGGTTAGTGCCAGAGGACTCACAACCCCATCCCTCTACGACCTCTTAAAAATGCTAGGAATTAAGGGAGGGATGCGGTCAAGAACAATGAAGACTATTGCTGAGTCAGCAGAAAGAGCGTCGTGCTGGCTGTGGCAGAATCGAGACAGACCAACAGTTAAATAATATTATGTCCAGACCAGACGGATCGGGCGACTATTTTACACCTTGACCACTTATTGCTCCCACATAAGTCAACAGAGTAGGGAGAATTGAAGTAGGGCCCGAGACGAAGCGATAAGAAGTTACATAATCGACCGGAGGTGAGCATCAGACCAGATGCTTGGGGCAACTACCATACAAACAGCAGGCCTAAACAACAAGAAGACCAGACAACTAGGCGTCAATCTTAACCAGCAGATGCCGATTTCCCACGAAAGTCAGACACTGACGGGTCTAGAAAATATCGTTGCATCAGTAGCCAAGTCGAAAGCGCAGTAACGCGCTAGGTTTAAACCAAGAGCAGGTAAGGTATCTATTCTCGAGTGTGTTGCCTATTAAATGCAACTATTTTGTGCCGAACATGAAATGTAAAGCTTAAGTTAGGTAATCTATTTTCGAGTGTTTTGTGTATTAAGTGATAGTTATTTTGTGCCGAACATAAGCTTAGTTTAGGTAAGCTATTTTAGAAAGTTCTGTGTATTACGTTTAGTTAGTTTGTGCCGAACATACGGTGTAAGCCTTAGAGGCAATGCGGCAGGAGGTCGACGCCTGGAAGTCATGACCCAGGCGGGCCCACCTCCCCTAGAGTGTCAAGAAGCTAAAGGGCCGAAACACTTGCTCGACGGGGGGTCTTCTTCTGATGATCAGATTGCCTCCTGCTGCGAAGCTCTGTACAAAGAGTTTCCTACTACTATAAACTGAGAAAATTGAGGGACGAAGAGATAGAGGGAAGCAAAGATAAAAGATAACATACAGCTTAAGAGATTGGATTGGCAGAAGGTCAGCAAAAAAATGATAAATAACTGTCATGATCGAAAGTTGTGGAGAGATATGATCACCTACGCCAGCAGGCCCGATACTTGATGATGATTGTTCTTTAGCTATTTCTGCATTGCCAATATGACCAACCCATATACTTTGTTGTTTCTTTATATATTCTGTTGTCACCGACGATTTTGAAATGACCTTTATTGTACTGTAGTGGTTGTTAAATGATAGCAAATTTTATATAGCATTGAGAAGAACATAATAATATGTTAAGTATTACAGAACAGCACTGGAGACATACGCTAAAATAAGTTCTCAAACTGACGTCGTTAACAGAAAGACGTTTTTTATATTGCCTGTTAATATAACCAGTAATTAAAGCCAGAATCAATTTTTAAAATGTAAATATGTATTTATATAAAGCGAAACAAACCCAAAACTTGTCTACATTATGTGACCTTTAATACTCAACCTTGAAGATACCAGCAAATGATAAATTGATTATATAAATCTTGAGATGAACAATTTCCAAACGACATTCACAAAACACCAAAAGTAGACTCAAGATGCAACAATACTTGTCTAATCATCGGACAGCTTTCACCACTATCGTCCAACAAGGATATTAACTCTGGAGACAAAACGGACACCCTACATCATAATCTTTACCCTAACGTTGTGCCACTAATGCCTGACCTGTAGCCAAAATGCAAGAACAAAACAGAAATCACCACTACCAAGATTACATGTGTTAGATGAATGACAGGAAACAGCTTGAGAGATACGATCAGAAATGAAGAACCCAGAGAAAAAGCTAGGGACCATCTGTTAACTATCCCTCTCAGAAACGAGCCTATATTTTCTATTATCAAACAACCAATTTCTTGAACTTCTCTATATTTTATTGGACAAATCGTTTCTTCCCGCAGTCAAACCTTGTTACATTATTGGCTCATTATCACATTATAGTTCACCCTACAACAATGATGCCAGTTTGAAAATGTTAGGAAAACCTTTACTACGTGAATACTATTGGGAACCCAACATGTTTAACTCTGTCAAACGTGAAAAAAACAAAAGAACATACATTTATTTGATAAAATCAAAAAGAACTAACAATGATTCAAAGAGCCTTAAATAAACACTACGAAAACGCCAGATTAAGAGGAAGACCGAGAAAGAGATGGATAAAGGGAATACTAGAGTCACTAGGAGGAATAACATCAGAAGAGGCCAACAGAAGAGCAAAGAATCGCAGATTGTTTCTCCCCTTGACGACAACGGCAGCAGAGGAAGGATAGAAGAAGAAGAAACAACCAATAAACGACATCACTTTCATTTGTTATGCAACATTCTCAAAAATCAACTCCTCTATTATCTGTTACCTAACGTTGGCAAAATAAATTCATCATTTTGTATCTGACACTCGCACAAACCCTATAGTGTCTGCCTTTTATCAATGTATGCGTCTCTTCCTCTAGCTTCGACTTGCATAAATCAGTCAGATAGATATTTCTTTTTTACCCTATTTTTGTTTTTTTTTATCTTCTATTTATTTTTTACATTTGCATCCGTCCCACTCTCTCTGTGACTCTTCCTCTTCCGTGTACTTCCACACAATTTTAATTCAGTAGAATTCATTCCCATCAGATTCTCATATCGTTAAATCAGATGTGCTAAGGCTGAATCATTTTAAATGTAAACTAAAAAAGGGCATAATCAGTAATGAAGATATAAGCAAAAGAGATGGGAATGCAGCATTATAAAGAGCAACAGTATCAAAGTTATTCCATATTAATAAATAACAAATGGAATGGTCTGGACATTGGAACTCCAATGTTAAGTTAATCCTATTATATGTCTGTGAAACATGCAGAGCAACAAAAGTCATGAAGATACAAACCTTCATTAATGGATGCTTGCGCAGAATAAAAGGATGGAAATGGCAGGACAAAATCATCACTAACGTAGAATTGTGGGTAAGTACCGGTTAAAAAAAAAAAACAGTAGATAAAGAGATACAGCGAAGACGATGACGCTGGATAGAACACACAGGACGCTGGATAGACACAACAGGTCCTTTTTCGAAACTCCAAGGGAAAAGACAAAGAGAAAGAGCGAAATCTTCTTGAAGAAAACAAATGGAAACAGGGATGAAGATTATGTAGGAGACTTGGAAAGATTTAATAGACTTACTAGAACGGCAAGATACAGAACGGCTTGGAAAGTATTTGTTGAAGACCTATGCTCCACAGGGAGCTGAAAGTGTTTGTTGATGATCTATGTTCCACAGGGAGCTGAAAGTGTTTGTTGATGATCTATGTTCCACAGGGAGCTGAAAGTGTTTGTTGATGATCTATGTTCCACAGGGAGCTGAAAGTGTTTGTTGATGATCTATGTTCCACAGGGAGCTGAAAGTGTTTGTTGATGATCTATTTTCCACAGGGAATTTAAAGGAAGAAGAATAAGACAAAGAAATTACTAGTCTATCACTGAGTGCTAGCATCTCCGGACTATGCAACTGACTTTCTTTGTAATGAACGACCACTCAACTATTTATAGCTAAATGAGAAAGCAGAAAATGTGTGGAAGTCAATTTGATCAGTATCATTTTTAGTCAGCAAATTTCTTCAGTTCATTTTGAGCAGTTTTACTTTGATAAACTTAACAAATGTATAAATCAATCATCATCATCATCATCATCGAGTGCCATCTCCGCATCGAAGGTTAGCTACCATGGAGCGCCATTCTGCTCTGTCTGCTGCTTTGATGGTGCAGGTTGTCATAGGCTGGTTTGTCCATCTTTTGATGTTATTTGTAAATGTTAGTCTTGGTCTGCCTCTGTCTCCTTTACCTTGTAATTTCCTCTCAAGGATTACATTTAGTAGGCTGTAATATCTTTTAACATGCCCCAAAAATCGCATTTGTCTTGTTTGAACTGTATTTAGTAGTTCTATTTTCATTTTTAGTTGTTTTAAGACTTCATTGTCTGATTTATTTTCCTTCCATCCAATTCTACCTATTCTTCTTTATGCCCACATTTCAAAGGCTTTAATTCTCTGCTATGTTTTCTATCTATCTATCTATCTATCTATCTATCTATCTATCTATCTATCTATCTATCTATCTATCTATCTATCTATCTATCTATCTATCTATCTATCTATCTATCTATCTATCTATCTATCTATCTATCTATCTATCTATCTATCTATCTATCTATCTATCTATCTATCTATCTATCTATCTATCTATCTATCTATCTATCTATCTATCTATCTATCTATCTATCTATCTATCTATCTATCTATCTATCTATCTATCTATCTATCTATCCATCCATCCATCCATCCATCCATCCATCCATCCATCCATCCATCCATCCATCCATCCATCCATCCATCCATCCATCCATCCATCCATCCATCCATCCATCCATCCATCCATCCATCCATCCATCCATCCATCCATCCATCCATCCATCCATCCATCCATCTATCTATCTATCTATCTATCTATCTATCTATCTATCTATCTATCTATCTATCTATCTATCTATCTATCTGTCTGTCTGTCTGTCTGTCTGTCTGTCTGTCTGTCTGTCTGTCTATCTGTCTGTCTGTCTGTCTGTCTGTCTGTCTGTCTGTCTGTCTGTCTGTCTGTCTGTCTGTCTGTCTATCTATTTTATCCTATCATTTGTTTATTTGATCTGATTCAACTTTTGTAAACTCTCCCCAGGGGCTGGTTACTCAAGTTGCTGGACATAAACCCATCCAAACGGCTGACAGTCACTGATATCTTCTTGAAGAGAATGAGACGGGAAGGATCTTACCGTAATGTTGTAGATGACAACTAGAAACATCTGCTAATAAGATCTGTGTCTTGTGATTGTACAATTATTGTTATTAATTGCATTTGTTTATGTTTATTATTTTGTATTACATTATTTCTTTATATTTCCATTTTGTGTAATTACCGGCGCGTTTAGCCGCCAGCTTTTGTTGAATCATATTGTCTGCAGTGATTGTTCTGTTGTAACTCACTGTTTTCATCATTTAATAAATCTGATCAAATTCAATCATGTTACTATTATAATGTACATTGAGAGGTCAACTCAAATTTGCTAATAATGTATATATACTTTTTTGGGGTGACACTTTTTGTTATAATCTGTATTGAATGTTTTTGTTTTTATTTGTTGAAGTTAAAGCAGCAAATATTGGCACTCAACTTCAAGTTACAATTCACAAGCGACACTTATGTTCCAACCCATCCATCTTTTTTTCCTCGAAAGGATCCACGACACCTATGACAAATGTGGTACTCATAGTTTTCTAGATGAATTAGTTCATTAACCGGAGGATTCAATTACAGAAACTTTATTTTTTAGTTCACCACTTATGCAGTCTTTCAGCATGTCTCTATCTCAGTATTGAAAACATTTGTAATAGATCTAATCATTTATGTTTGATAATTTTCTCATTTCTTTATATCTTCTAGCTAAATTTACTCTGTCTCCAACTTTTATTCACCAGTCACTTGAAATGAGTTTTATCTGAAACAATTTTATGTTGAGTTTGAATATGTTTACATCATTTCTTGTCCACCACTGTGTTGTCATCTCATGATATTATGCCGTTTACATGCTTTATAAAATCAGTGCACAGATTTATAGTATTCATGTCTAATCATTATATACTGATTATTATACTTATTTTAAATGGTATATTAGTGCTTTTTATGTAGTTATGATATGGGGAGTTCTCCTTAATGTATGATTTATTATGGTTTTAAAAAAAATGTATTTCAGTAAGATGAAATAAACAATACTCAAAGGTTATCATTTGATATTTAGTTTTGATGGTGTAGCGTTTCTTGTTTACATCGCACTATATTTTGTTTCTTGTGAGTGTATCTAAGAAAATATGAACCTTTAGCTGTCACTTACCTCTCAGAATAAAAGAGTTACACAAGATATCCTTTTTGGATCACCAGAGGAGATGACAAAGGGGGCGACCTTATTTCGTGTAAATGTGGTAATGATGATCATCATTAAGTACCATGCCTGCTGGCGTAGATAATCATGTCTCTCAACAACTTTCGATCTAGATAGTTATTTATAATTTCTGTTTGTTGACCTTCTGCCAAGCCATTCACTTAAGCTATCTGGTATCTATTCTCTTTGCCTCCCTCTATCTCTTCGTCCCTCAACTGTCCCAGTTTCTACAATATACTCAGCTGTTCCTTTCTTACTACATGGCCAAAACATTAAGATTTTTTCTTCCTAATATTGGAAATCAGCTATCTCTTTGCTTTTTCCTCTTTCAGAACGTTTTCATTATTCTTCTTTGATGTCCATGGTATTTTCAATATTCGTATGTAAAGCCACATTTCTACAGCCTCCAAAGATTTCTTTGTATGTTATTGTTTTGTCCATGATTCTATCTGTGGATGTTTCTATCGTCAAAAATAGATTATACAGTAACTTCCTCATGTTTTGGAAAGCTGCCTTTGCCTGGGCCACTGTTCATCTCTCCACTGTTGTATTTTCCCCCCTTGTCTGTATTGTCCATTGCGATGTTGTCTTTTTCTTTGTTGCTACAATTATTTCTGTCTTTTTGTTACTGAGGGTGAGTCCTTTATTTTTGCTTTTCTTCACTATAATGTCAAACTTTTATATGTGGTAATGACAACTTAGTATATTATTTGAAAGCAACGGTTCGCGCACTATTTGTAAAGAAAACAAATACTACTCTTTCATATATCTTAAACTAAATTTCACTTTCTGACTTTCCTGCTGGGGCTACGCAGTTCGTACACAGTATTTCAGTTCATGTTGTGTGTCCAGAAAGGATACACCATGAGTTCATAATAGTAAAATGAAGTTGTCTCCCTGGCTGTTAAAGATGCTCTATTTTAAGGGGTCTGTTAACATGTCAGACTCTCAGTTCTTGCTTGGACTGGTCCAAAATGATATTGCCGCTAGGAGGGGATTGTACACTAATTCTTAATACCTTAATAAGGTAAAACTTGCGCAAAACGGAGAATTTGTTGTCGTCTTACTAGAAACCACACTAAGAGTACGCCACTGAGTACACTACGTAACTAGGTAGAAGACGATTGTTTGGAGACTTGTGTGCATGTTTTTTACCTTATAAACTCAGATCAACATAAAATCACATAATTAAGGCGCCAGCTTTGATTAGATCTTAGGAATATTTAACACTCTATATCTTGGATTGATGTTTGATCCTGATATGAGAGTTATATCTACTATTATAAGTTAACTCTTGGCATTTCATAAGAACACTAGAGTGATTCGTATCCTCCTCTATTCAACTCCTTATGTAACATGGGTCTTCAAAAAACACATGCCAATCCGTTCTTTTAAGTTCCATGTCTCCCCCAACCTGTTCACCTCTGCTTCCATCTGTCTTCTCCAGGAATATTTTGGTCTTCTTCTTCGTCTTTTTTCTTGTGGTTTCCAAAAAGTGTCTGTTGAGTAATACACTCAGTTGGCTTCCGCAGAGTGTGTCCTATCCAGTGCAATCGTCTTCGCTGTATCTCTTTATCTACAGGTATTTCACCGGTACATTTCCTTAATTCTACGTTAGTGATTTTGTCCTGCCATTTAAATAATTGTATTCTTCGTAAGCATCCATTAATTAAGGACTGTATCTTCGTGATTGTCATTTTTATGTTGTTCTTCACGTTTCACAACCATATATATATATATATACACTGATCTAACATTTGACACGAACAATTTTATTTTCCTATTTGACCTAATTTATATGGATTTCAAAATGTTTCCTTGGGCAATTAATATATTGTAGGCTCCCATTGCTTTTTGTAAACTTTCCTTCTTTGTGGTATCGTTCGCTGTTTCACCTACTTTGTCTATATATATATATATATATATATATATATATATATATATATATATATATATATATATATATATTTTAGGTTTCACGTGTAGGAAATATATTTTGAGATTTTCGTAAACCACTAGTTTATAGATAGCTCCGTAAATTATTGCTTCGAAATAGTGATCTCCCCTTAGTTTACATCACAAGCGTGCTACTGTGGTTCTGAAATACTATCACAAATTAGATCACTTCTCAATTCAGGTGCTTTTAAAAATTAATTAAGCGTGGTTATTTAGTTGATGCATTGCGACATATATTAACTGTCTGCCGGCGATAGAGGGCCACCGAAATTCTATGATGTTTAAAACCTTTATAATTAGGGGCCATCTAATTACATATTGGGAACCACCGAATACAGTGCAATATTTACTCTAGGGGATATGACACTACTCTTCTACAAAATGAAATAATTTACGGAACTAAATATTTATTATTACATTATGTCATAGCATGACAACTATACTAATGACCAAATTCTTTCTCAAGATTAAAATACAAAATTTCAATGCCACTACTTTCACACATTTTACTTTTAAAATCCTCTCCCTGCCTTAGATTTTCTATCCTACCGTTTTTGTTTTCTATTATTGAGCAACTTTTACATGTTTTTCTTCTTAAGACAATTACAGAATAAGTTCCTTTATCTGTAATTTATTACTCAATAATGCAAGCATCTGTTTTTCACTTTCACTTGTGGTATTAATTCATTTGTTTCTTGTTCGTCAGTGCTCTAAAACTGAGAATATCCAACTATTATATCCTCTCAATATTCCTCTATGGGGCAATAAACATTGATATTAGACAAGAAACCAGAACAGAAAATGTAAACCTTTAAAATGTGGGTTTATAGAAGAACAGAACTAATTGAATGGAAAGAAAAGAAAACAAACGATGACATCTTTAAACAACTAAAATTGAAACGATCACCACTAAACACAATCTAAACCAGTCAAATTTAATCTTTGGGGCATGTTAAAAGACACAGCAGCCCACTAAAAGTAATATTAGATGGGAAAATACAAGGTAACAGAGGGAGTGGCAGTCCAAGACTAACAGGGACAAGTAGCATAAACAAATGGACAATTCGATCTATCACAACCTGTACTACCAAGACAAGAGACAGTGGAATAATCCTCCATGGTAGCCAACCTTCGATATGGAGACGGCAGCAATGATACTGTCTGTGTCCTTTCACTTAGGCAGCTAAAGTGGTTGATGTAAAAGCCATCAATTGTGCAAGCTTAGGAAATGTGTGTTGGTTTAATGAAGTCACTGTAAATAAAAACTTCATTGTATATAATGGTGATTGCTGTGATAGATCAAAGTAGAGGATTCGTGCCTTGCTGGAACATTATGAAGGACATTAGTTGGAGAGTGTCTTAGTATTATAATCTGTATTGCTACTGCTACATACGTGTTTGTTTTCCTTCTGTTTGTATTGATTTTATGACGGTCAGAGCGGTGTTAGAAAGAAGCAAGCATAACTCGTCACGTGTTTAAAAGTTCCCGCGACGTGTTGTGTAAGAAATGTGCCCCAGATTAGCGATGGCTATAATACATCATCATTGAATGCCGTCTCCGCATCGAAGGTTGCCTACCATGTAGCGTTATTCCCCTTTATCTCTTGCTTTGATGGGGCAGATTGTCATAGGCTGATTTGTCCATCTTTTGAGATTACTCGTCCCTGTTAGTCTTGGTCTCTATTACCTTGTATTCTCCCTTTTAATATTACTTTTAGTAGGCTGTTGTGTGTTTTAACATGCCCAAAAAATTTCATTTGTCTTGTTCTAATTGTTTTTAGTAGTTCTCTTTTAATTTTTAGGTTTTTTTTTTAAAAAAAACTTCATCTAGTACATAGCTATAATACAGTGGTGGTGAATTATATAAATGTCCATGATTATGTCGATGATACAAGTGAAAGGTGCTGAGGTGGTGGGTGATACAACTGAAAGGTCAGGAGGTGGTAGACGATATAAATGAAAGGTCCTGGTGGTAGATAATACAACATACATTATTGAGAGTTCACAATAAAGTTCCCAAATAATCGGGTGTCAAATTTTCAACCATGAGCAGGAATCGGAACAAAATTCAAAGTCAAAAAATGTCAGAGAAATATTCATAAATGAGAGGCAAAAATGAAACATAAAGAGAACAATTTATAATAGTAACCTCAGTAATAATGTGTAGAGCAACTGTGGACTAGACTATAGCTCGTTTCAAAACATATGCCCAACTTCAAAACGCTATTACTCTCTAACCGTTTGTTAAATACTTTTGAAATTTTCCAAATGTTATTAGAATGCAAAAGACCCTTTAAATGTATATTTAACAAATATCTTGCAGCTGCAGTTTTCTTAAAGCGGCGATATTTCTTTGATGTTTGTCAAAATTGTAAATTGTGAAGCCCTAAAGAATAGAAATTACCGTAGTTGCTGGTCTACGATTAATTTTCACTAGGTAAAGGCGTGGCCGTAATGGGGAAATAACTGGATAAAACAAAACACCAGGAGAATTATTGTCTGCTCAGTTCGAGGACGGACGATAAAAATATCAATGTATACCTGTATGTCCAATTTTCATAGTTGTGTGGTCCTGAAAAGGACCGTTTGTTGAAATAATTTAAGGTAATATAGGGGCCAACATTGTGGGGGCTATATACTTTCATTCTGAATCAGACGAGTCTAAAAGATTAATAACTGTTTGGGGTTGAACATTCCACAAACCATCATTTTTCCAATATTCCTCTTCCTGTTTTAAGACGTGGTCTTCACATTTAGCCCAATAATCTTTGTCTATATTTAATAAAGCGAGATTAGCAAGAGTCTTTACATCGCATATTTTGAATGTTGTATTTTCATCTGCCACTTGTCCTTTTAATTTTGCCCAGATTAGTTCTATTGGATTTAAATGAGCATGGTAAGGTGGCAGCCTCAAACTTATATGACCGTGCTCTTGGATAATCTTATCTATTTGAAAAATCTTTGTCCTCTGTTTTTGCTTTACTAGAGATAGTAATTCAGGTTTTAAGTACATGTTATTAAATTGTATGTGCTCCTTTGTGAGCCATATCTTAATAGCATCTTTTTTACTGGATAACGTCGGGACTTTATCTTCAAGTGCAACAATGTTGTGGTACGCTGCATTGTCCATTATTAGGCAAGATGGTCGATCTAGTGCTGGGAGAACAGAATTTTCAATCCAATGTCTAAATATGTGACCATTCATCTCCGAGCGATAATCCCGATTGTCTATGGATTTTGAAAGAAAAATGAGCTCTGCATTCTGTATTAGTCCATGTTGTCGACTACCTGCATGAGCAATTATCAAGCGCTGTCCTTTGCTGCTAGGTATTAATCTCTTAATCTTTCCATCTGATGACTGCCCTTCCCTTTGGTTAGTGTGGTGAGCATTGATCCATGTTTCATCCAAGTACACAATATCATAACCTTGCTTGCGCACCTCTTTTACTTCACGTAAGTACTTGCTTCTCATGACTACTATATGTTGCTTCTCACAGATGATGTTTCGTCCACTGGAATACTTTCTGAATGTAAAGCCTGCAGCTCTCACATTCCTCCATAATGTAGACTTTGATATTTCAATACTGTTGTTCTTTTTCAGCGATACTTTTAATTTTCTTATTGTAACAGTTTCATTCATACCCAACATTTTGCGAATTTCACTTCTAATAAGTTCACTGTCGAAATTATCCAACATTTTTGCTCTTCCTTGTGATTTTGTATATTTGGAACATTGACGGTCACGTGATTGAATCCAGCGATTAAATGACCGTTTAGATAAATCCAAAATGTGTCTTGTCCTATTCTCAGGGTTTTCTAAAGAATGAAATAATCTTCCTCGTTTATCCTCTTTGCAAAAATAGTCATACATTTTTATTGCGATGTTTTGTAAACTGCAGAATTTCATTTTAAGACTCATGATAAATGTTATTGTTCCACGTTACGCCGCTGAATTAACGGAAATGGAACACACAATGTCTCGTGTTTACTACAAGTTTTTAATTGTGTCAGAAAGCCCACGCGGAAAGCGTGCAAAATCGTAAATTTGAGCGTGTATGGATTTGTAATCGCTATTTTTAACTTAAATACTGTAAACACTAAGTTTTTACTACATCAATGGGTCGTTATAAATTTATATAAATCAAATAAGCAATAATAATAACCAAATGTTTTTTTTAATGAAATTAATTCCCTGTTGGGTTCTAATCATTATAACTATACATGCAAATTTTGAAAAAAATTACAAAAAGCGGTTTAAAAGATATTGATTTTTAAAGTTTGGCACGACTTATGAAACAAGCTATAGAACAGGATTTGAGAAGTTGTTGACCTGTGCCATTTTTTATGAGCGAAAACTTTCCAAATTAAAAGAGAAGAGGAGTAATAATAATAAATAAATAAAATAACAGATCTTCTTTTCTCTTTCACTTGTACCTAAAAGGTGTCGTGGTTTATATCATTTGTCGTTCTTGTGCTGCTCGAACTGTCTGAATTAGTGATTTTCCTTTGTTGTTACATGTCTCTGTCACTGCATCTATCCATCTTCTTCTGGGTCTTCCTCTTGGTCTTTTTCCATGCATTCTCGAGAAGAACGCCCTTGATGGTGATTGGTGAGGATTCATTCTGACCAGGTGGCCAAACCATTTAAGTTGTTGTTGTTCTATATATTCTTGGCAGGGTTTTGTTCCTACCATTTTTCTTATGGTTTCATTTGAAACTCTCTATCTCTTCTTGTGCTGTTTGTTACTTTTCTCAAGCATCGCATCTCACATGTATTGATCTTTCTTAAATGTGATTTAGAAAGGGTCCATGTTTGACTTTCATAGCACAAAGTTGGTATGAAGATGCTATTTATCATTTGTTGTTTAGCTGGCATAGAAATGTTTGGATGTCTTAACAATGGTGAAAGCTGGTATGTGACAGTATTTGCTTTTTGTATTCTCATGTCAAATTCTCTGTCTAGTTTTCCATCTTCTGTGAACATTGTGCCTAAATACTTGAATTCCTCTACTTGTTTTATTTTTTTGTCTTTGATCTTGATGTTTAATGGGTGTCTTAATTTGCTTATTCTTATAGCCTCTGTTTTTGCTGTGTTAATTTTCATACTGTAGTTTGTGCAGCTTTTATCTAGAGATGTTAAATGCTGTTGTAGCAGGTTTTCATCCTCGTATATTAGGCATTGGTCATCTGCGAAGAGTAGCTCATTGATGTTGGAGTTTTCTACCTCTATGTTATTATTTGATTTGTCCTATAAATAACAGATTAGGTGCAATAATTGGGTGTCCGGTTAGCGCAATCGATAGGCGGTTGGCTTACCACGGCAACAGCCGGGGTTCGTACCCTGGCGAGGACACCTGGGTTTTACTAATTCCCTAAAAATTAGTGGGAGCCGCGATAGCTCAGTGGTTAGTGAACTGGACTACTACGGACAAGGGGTAGGGTTCGATCAACCGACGGCTCCGGGTTCACCCAGCCTTAAATGGGTACCGGATTTTTTCTGGGAAAGTAAAACAGCACGGGCGTAATACCGACCACATTACCCCAAAAATCATGTGCTGAAGGTCTGTAAAATATAGGGTCACTAACACCATATTTCCCTATACGCCACTTGGCGTGACGGGGGTACTTTACTTTTTTTTTAGGTGCAATAATTATACGGGCATCTGGTAGTCCATGACATGCTACTTTATAAGAATACATGTTCTTTGTAAGTGGAAGAGTATAGGCAGAGTATATATTAAAGTAACCGAAAGAGTATAAACAGAGTATATTCTAAAGTAAGAGGCAGAGTATAAACAAAGTATATTCTCAAGTAAGAAGCAGTGTATAAAAAAAAGTAAAGTACCCCCGTCACGCCAAGTGGCGTATAGGGAATATGGTGTTAGTGACCATATATTTTACAGATCTTCGGCACATGATTTTTGGGGTAATGTGGTCGGTATTACGCCCGTGCCGCTTCACTTTCCCTGAAAAAAATCAGGTACCCATTAAAGGCCGGGTGAACCCGAAAGCCGTCGGTTGGGATCGAACCCTACCTCTTGTCCTTTGTAGTCCATTTCACTAACCACTGAGCTATCGCAGCTCCCTAAGCAGAGTATAAACAGAGTATAGGAGCCAGTGGTGGGGTGTACTAAACACTCCTAAGTATGTCACCATACTTTGGAGTGTTTAGTACACCCCACCACTGGCTTTTTGCTATCAGCTTTACCGCAGCATTGCAATTATTTGCCTGTTCCCTATAAACAGAGTATATTTCCAAGTAAGAGGCATAGTACAAACAGAGTATATTCTCAAGTAAGTGGCAGAGTATAAACAGAGTATAGTCCTAAGTAAGAGGCAGAGTATAAACAGAGTATATTCTCAAGTAAGTGGCAGAGTATAAACAGAGTATATTCCCAAGTAAGAGGCAGAGTATAAACAGAGTATATTCTCAAGTAAGTGGCAGAGTATAAACAGAATATATTCCCAAATAAGATGCAGAGTATAAACAGAGTATATTCTCAAGTAAGAGGCAGAGTATAAATAAGTAAACTGAGCCGTCAGTAGTATATATCTAGTGATAGGACCCTCGAAAGTGAATTTGAAGGCACATAAATCCTTATATAAATAGTCTACACGCAGATCGAGGCACAATTTTTGGTGCCGTTTTTCCTTATATGAGAGTCTACCGTTTTTTCCTTATATGAGAGTCTACCCGCCCATTTTTGTTCCGGTCGTGGTGACCTCTCGTGGCGGCGTCGGATGACCTCTCGGGTGACCTCTCGTGGTTGTGTTGTGGTGACCTCCCGCGGCGGTGGTGAAGGGGTGGTGGTGGTATCATAACTTTCATAAATCTATTCTTTCTTTATACTCTCAGGCAATAAAAAACAGTGACAAGTTTATTTATTGTTTTAAAAACTTCCTTTAGAATTACACAGCTTAGGCCGTTACACACGCTACACGAAGCTACGTTAACGAAGTAACTACACGCCAAACGCGAAACACCGCGTTAATTAAGCGAGATCAAAGAGTTCCCGGTAGACGCGCCGCGAAGACGCGCCGCAAGGGGCCGCAAGATCAAAGAATCCGCCACCCGTGAGTACTTACTTCCCGTTAGACGGACCGCGTTTACATCAAAGGATTACCCTTGAGCACACTAATAAATTTATCACCGTAGCCGGTAAGTGTTCATCAGGAGTTAAATTTAACAGGGGAATTTCACGATACCGATGTTTTAATGTGAGACGCTTGGGGGTAATTAACAGTGACAAGTTATTTATTTATTGTTTTATTCGTATATATCTCACAATAGATAACACAGGGGTAGACAATAATCTTATTGTTTAACTATTGTACATTATAGACAAGTATAATACATAAGAAACAAAGTAGTTTATTTACAAGAAGTAATACATGATACTGTTAAATTGCTAAAGGGGAGGTGGTCACGTTGTTCAGAATGGACCTGTCGCTTGCTGGGGCGAGGTAGTAAGTTGGAAGTTGTAGTAGTAGGTTAGAAGTTGGCGTGAATTAGAGGTAGTTGGTTGTGGAAGTTGTAGTTGTAGATGTAGTTGGTTGTGGACGTTGTAATTGTAGAGGTAGTTGGTTGTGGACGTTGTAGTTTTAGAGGTAGTTGTAGTAGAACAGGGGACGACGTTCAAATTAACAGACGACGACTTTTATTCGACTGACTCAAAAAGCAAATACCAAAACGTTACTCCCAAACCCACGAAAGCTTAGACTTTGGAGTTCTATATTTGCTATAGACAGGATGGCGTGCTAATGACTTTAACAGTACATTAATGTACTTTTGATATTCTATTACTGTTGTGGTCACGTATGTCATGTCGATGTAGTAGACACGTATGTCATGTCATTGTAACAGGCATGTCATTGTAACGGTCATGTCAATGTAACAGTCATGTCAATGTAACAGTCATTTCGTTGTAATAGTCAGCTCGTTGTAACAGTCACGTATGGCATGTCGTTTTATTAGAGACGTATGGTATGTCGTTGTCACAGACATGTCGTTGTATCAGTCATGTCGATGTAGTAGATACGTATGTCATGCCATTGTAACAGTCATGTCAATGTAACAGTCATGTCAATGTAACAGTCATTTCGTTGTAATAGTCATCTCGTTGTAACAGTCACGTATGTCATGTCGTTTTATCAGAGACGTATGGTATGTCGTTGTCACAGACATGTCGTTGTATCAGTCATGTCGATGTAGTAGACACGTATGTCATGTCATTGTAATAGTCATTTCGTTGTAACATACACGTATGTCATGTCGTTATAACAGTCACAGGTAGCGTGTCGTTGTATCAGACACGTGTGTCATGTCGTTGTATGAGACACAGATCTCATGTCATGATGTTATTGTTGTAGTTGTACAATTAGTTATTGATGTTGTAGTAGTAGTGGAAGATGTTAGAAGACGTGTTTATTTTAGCACAGGAAGTTTCTGAATAGTAGAGGACAACGTTCGAAATAGTAGGTGACAACTTTTGAATTACAGTGAGACGACTTTCGAATTACCATATGAGGGATACAAGTTCCAATAGGCGACCATGGCCTTGCACAGTACATCGTGTCAGTTCTGTTGTTAACTGTTTTCCATGTCATGTCGTTGTAGTAGTCATAGGTGTCATACCGTCGTATGTATGTTGTCTAATGTATCGGGATGGATGAATGTAAGTTGTCGACTGTGTCGGGATGGATGAATGTAGGTTCTCGACTGTGTCGAGATGGATGAATGTATGTTGTCGACTGTGTCGAGATGGATGAATGTAGGTTGTCGACTGTGTCGAGCTGGATGAATGTAGGTTGTCGACTGTGCCATGATGCTTGTATGTAGGTTGTCTAATGTATCGGATGGATGAATGTATGTTGTCTAATGTATCGGGATGGATGAATGTAGATTGTCGACTGTGTCGAGATGGATGAATGTAGGTTGTCGACGGTATCGAGATGGATGAATGTAGGTTGTCTAGTGTCGCATGATGGATGAATGTAGGTTGTCTAGTGTCGCATGATGGATGAATGTAGCTTGTCTAATGTATCGGGATGGCTGTATGTAGATTGTCGACTGTGTCGAGATGGATGAATGTAGGTTGTCGACGGTATCGAGATGGATGAATGTAGGTTGTCGACTGTGTCGAGATGGATGAATGTAGGTTGTCGACTGTGTCGAGATGGATGAATGTAGGTTGTCGACTGTGTCGAGATGGATGAATGTAGGTTGTCCAGTGTGACATGATGGTCGTATGTATGTAGGTTGTCCAGTGTGACATGATAGTTGTATGTAGGTTGTCTAGTGTGTCGTGATGGCTGTATGTAGGTTGTGGAAGTTGTAGTTGTAGATGTAGTTGGTTGTGGACTGTGTCATGATGCTTGTATGTATGTTGTCCAGTGTGCACCAACAAATCACCGTGCCATTTAAACTTCTTTGAACACAATGGACACAGATGTTCACCAGAAGAAACCTCATTATGAGAAACCATCTAGAGAAAATCCTATAACCCTTTCGTCAACCATACTTAACATACCTACGAGTAGTTTAACTTCATCAAACATCAATCTCAACAATACTTAGCATTCTTACTTTAAACACAAACAATGTTTAAACAATGAAAATCATAAACTAGCCAAAATTGTTTTAAATAAAATATTTTATTAAAATAAAATGAAATTATTCGATGACTATTATGTACTCGTCCTCCTCCACCTCGGTTTGAGGCGAAGGGGGTGGTGATGCATACCCAGCATCGACTTCACCAGTTGGTTGAGGTATATTAGCCACTAGCTGGAGTCTTAGTGTTTGAAGCACATGATTAAATATTAAGTTTGTTAATTCGGCATGTGATATGTCAAAGTATAATACACCGAATAATTGGTGTTGCAGTCGGGTGCCGATATCTAAGTGGCAGGTGTGATTGAACATGTTTGATGATAAAGCCTGACAACCAGCACAGTGACGATGAGGGTTGTCCTGGAGTAGGCCTGAGATTTTGTTAACGATGTTGTGTTCCATCTTTGAAATCTGAAATTTTCACAAAAAGAGATGGTGTTACTCAGTTCCCCTATAATGGGGATGTTGAGTTACTAAAAATAAATAGATTGTGCCCTATGATCCAATAACAGAATACTCATTGTACTGGTGACCAATTGAGACTGTATGTACTCTCACATCAATATGGAAAAGTGAATTTCTCAGTCATAGAAAAGTATGTTGTCACGATTGGTGTGTCAATATCAAGGAACAAAAATCATTAAAGAGATCATAATTAAGTTGTGAAATTTTGGTGGTTGAGAGATAAATCTGAAGATAAGCACGTCAAACTATAAGAACAAGGAAACAATAGTATATCACATACACTTAGAACCGGTGTTATGTTAACACGTATTTATCTGTAGTTAAAATAGAAGGTTATAAATTGAGTAGAGGTAAACTTATACCTTATGACTCATCTACTTTTTCGAATAAACTCAAGTTCAGAAGAGGAAGACAGTGATGACGATAGTGATTTGTCAATTGGCACGCAAACCACGATAATATGGCCTAGTGGTAATTTTAATAATGGTTTAACTTTAGACTCAATTTTCAAAAAGACAAATATACATGAAAGGTTTTTAAACTCTAGTGAAACCTCTGACACCTACATCACCGGCTCTCAAAATCAGGGAGCTGGAAAACTGGAGATTCCAACTGAAATAAGTAACAACCACTCCTCGACTGGTAATAGAGATATACAAATCTTTGAGGTTTACCTTTTGATTTTTGAAATCATTCTCTGTTCCTCCTTCATTATCTTTATTACTGGGTTATTATTCAGCTTGTAGCTGTATTTCTATTATTGCCAACGCTATTAATTCTAATGTTTCCAACATTATCTTTGTTGATGATGATGATAAATAGTAAATTTCCACATGTAATGACAATTTTGAAACTAGTTGCTAATAATGATAGACGTTATAGTAAAGGAAACCGAAACATAAAGGACTCATCCTTAATACCATAAAGAAGTAACTGTAACATCAAAGAAAAAGACAAGTAGAATAATATTAAAAATGGTAGCCTCTCTCTCTCTCTCTCTCTCTCTCTCTCTCTGGGGAGTATATGGAATATTAGACGCTGTCTTAAGAGCACTCGAGATACTTTTATAGTAGACTTTTCAAACATAGGCAAGATATGGCTTTGATCTAAAGATATCAAAGAGAAGATATGACCAACGGGAAGGTTGTGAAGATATTTCAAATACCACGGATGACCACTTGACCGCCAGACTGACCTCCCTGGTCATCATGACTTTTTATCATCTAAATGATGGAATGTCATTTGACCAGGGGAATTTTACTTGGTGGTTGTTTTAATGTGAGATGTTTGGGGGAAATTAATATGTTTGAACTAGAGAGTTCTCGTTCGAACAAAGAGTTTAGAACTGTATATAAGTATATTCAAGCAGCCAGGCTTTTATTCTCACTCTCTGAAACAATTTCAACAAGTGGCTTGTGGACAAGTGAATTTCTTTACAAATCGTAAGTAGAACCTTATTTCATAGATTCTATACTGTCGTTTATTTTAATACAACAAAATAATTTTTTTTTTTTATTTTCACAATACAACATAATTTTATTTCAATACATCAACGTGGACAACACATGTTACACATTCAAATGTTTATAATTGAACAATGATGTTTTAAATAGTACAAATAGGAATTCAAAACAACTGAAAAAAAAGTACACATATAGCAATATAGTCATGCGTATAGTGTTTAAATTACAATTTACGTGGTATTTTTATTATTTCCTTGTTCTTATAGTTTGACGTGCTTATCTTCAGATTTATCTCTCAACCACCAAAATTTCACAACTTAATTATGATCTCTTTAATGATTTTTGTTCCTTGATATTGACACACCAATCGTGACAACATACTTTTCTATGACTGAGAAATTCACTTTTCCATATTGATGTGAGAGTACATACAGTCTCAATTGGTCACCAGTACAATGAGTATTCTGTTATTGGATCATAGGGCACAATCTATTTATTTTTAGTAACTCAACATCCCCATTATAGGGGAACTGAGTAACACCATCTCTTTTTGTGAAAATTTCAGATTTCAAAGATGGAACACAACATCGTTAACAAAATCTCAGGCCTACTCCAGGACAACCCTCATCGTCACTGTGCTGGTTGTCAGGCTTTATCACCAAACATGTTCAATCACACCTGCCAATTAGATATCGGCACCCGACTGCAACACCAATTATTCGGTGTATTATACTTTGACATATCACATGCCGAATTAACAAACTTAATATTTAATCATGTGCTTCAAACACTAAGACTCCAGCTAGTGGCTAATGTACCTCAACCAACTGGTGAAGTCGATGCTGGGTATGCATCACCACCACCTTCGCCTCAAACCGAGGTGGAGGAGGACGAGTACATAATAGTCATCGAATAATTTCATTTTATTTTAATAAAATATTTTATTTAAAACAATTTTGGCTAGTTTATGATTTTCATTGTTTAAACATTGTTTGTGTTTAAAGTAAGAATGCTAAGTATTGTTGAGATTGATGTTTGATGAAGTTAAACTACTCGTAGGTATGTTAAGTATGGTTGACGAAAGGGTTATAGGATTTTCTCTAGATGGTTTCTCATAATGAGGTTTCTTCTGGTGAACATCTGTGTCCATTGTGTTCAAAGAAGTTTAAATGGCACGGTGATTTGTTGGTGCACACTGGACAACATACATACAAGCATCATGACACAGTCCACAACCAACTACATCTACAACTACAACTTCCACAACCTACATACAGCCATCACGACACACTAGACAACCTACATACAACTATCATGTCACACTGGACAACCTACATACATACGACCATCATGTCACACTGGACAACCTACATTCATCCATCTCGACACAGTCGACAACCTACATTCATCCATCTCGACACAGTCGACAACCTACATTCATCCATCTCGACACAGTCGACAACCTACATTCATCCATCTCGATACCGTCGACAACCTACATTCATCCATCTCGACACAGTCGACAATCTACATACAGCCATCCCGATACATTAGACAACCTACATTCATCCATCATGCGACACTAGACAACCTACATTCATCCATCATGCGACACTAGACAACCGACATTCATCCATCTCGATACCGTCGACAACCTACATTCATCCATCTCGACACAGTCGACAATCTACATTCATCCATCCCGATACATTAGACAACATACATTCATCCATCCGATACATTAGACAACCTACATACAAGCATCATGGCACAGTCGACAACCTACATTCATCCAGCTCGACACAGTCGACAACCTACATTCATCCATCTCGACACAGTCGACAACCTACATTCATCCATCTCGACACAGTCGAGAACCTACATTCATCCATCCCGACACAGTCGACAACCTACATTCATCCATCCCGATACATTAGACAACATACATACGACGGTATGACACCTATGACTACTACAACGACATGACATGGAAAACAGTTAACAACAGAACTGACACGATGTACTGTGAAAGGCCATGGTCGCCTATTGGAACTAGTATCCCTCATATGGTAATTCGAAAGTCGTCTCACTGTAATTCAAAAGTTGTCACCTACTATTTCGAACGTTGTCCTCTACTATTCAGAAACTTCCTGTGCTAAAATAAACACGTCTTCTAACATCTTCCACTACTACTACAACATCAATAACTAATTGTACAACTACAACAATAACATCATGACATGAGATCTGTGTCTCATACAACGACATGACACACGTGCCTGATACAACGACACGCTACCTGTGACTGTTCAAACGACATGACATACGTGTATGTTACAACGAAATGACTGTTACAATGACATGACATACGTGTCTACTACATCGACATGACTGATACAACGACATGTCTGTGACAACGACATATCATACGTCTCTGATAAAACGACATGACATACGTGACTGTTACAACGAGATGACTATTACAACGAAATGACTGTTACATTGACATGACTGTTACATTGACATGACTGTTACAATGGCATGACATACGTATCTACTACATCGACATGACTGATACAACGACATGTCTGTGACAACGACATACCATACGTCTCTAATAAAACGACATGCCATACGTGACTGTTACAACGAGCTGACTATTACAACGAAATGACTGTTACATTGACATGACTGTTACATTGACATGACTGTTACAATGACATGCCTGTTACAATGACATGACATACGTGTCTACTACATCGACATGACATACGTGACCACAACAGTAATAGAATATCAAAAGTACATTAATTTACTGTTAAAGTCATTAGCACGCCATCCTGTCTATAGCAAATATAGAACTCCAAAGTCTAAGCTTTCGTGGGTTTGGGAGTAACGTTTTGGTCTTTGCTTGTTGAGTCAGTCGAATAAAAGTCGTCGTCTGTTAATTTGAACGTCGTCCCCTGTTCTACTACAACTACCTCTAAAACTACAACGTCCACAACCAACTACCTCTACAATTACAACGTCCACAACCAACTACATCTACAACTACAACTTCCACAACCAACTACCTCTAATTCACGCCAACTTCTAACCTACTACTACAACTTCCAACATACTACCTCACCCCAGCAAGCGACAGGTCCATTCTGAACAACGTGACCACCTCCCCTTTAGCAATTTAACAGTATCATGTATTACTTCTTGTAAATAAACTACTTTGTTTCTTATGTATTATACTTGTCTATAATGTACAATAGTTAAACAATAAGATTATTGTCTACCCCTGTGTTATCTATTGTGAGATATATACGAATAAAACAATAAATAAATAACTTGTCACTGTTAATTACCCTTAAGCGTCTCACATTAAAACATCGGTATCGTGAAATTCCCCTGTTAAATGACACTCCTGATGAACACTTACCGGCTACGGTGATAAATTTATTAGTGTGCTCAAGGGTAATCCTTTGATGTAAACGCGGTCCGTCTAACGGGAAGTAAGTACTCACGGGTGGCGGATTCTTTGATCTTGCGGCCCCTTGCGGCGCGTCTTCGCGGCGCGTCTACCGGGAACTCTTTGATCTCGCTTAATTAACGCGGTGTTTCGCGTTTGGCGTGTAGTTACTTCGTTAACGTAGCTTCGTGTAGCGTGTGTAACGGCCTAAGCTGTTACCTTTAATTCTAAAGGAAGTTTTTTAAAACTTATCTTGAATAAATAAACTTGTCACTGTTTTTTATTGCCTGAGAGTATAAAGAAAGAATAGATTTATGAAAGTTATGATACCACCACCACCCCTTCACCACCGCCGCGGGAGGTCACCACAACACCACCACGAGAGGTCACCCGAGAGGTCATCCGACGCCGCCACGAGAGGTCACCACGACCGGAACAAAAATGGGCGGGTAGACTCTCATATAAGGAAAAAACGGTAGACTCTCATATAAGGAAAAACGGCACCAAAAATTGTGCCTCGATCTGCGTGTAGACTATTTATATAAGGATTTATGTGCCTTCAAAGGCACTTTCGGGGGTCCTATCACTAGATATATACTACTGCCGTCACGAGTTTTGAGAATGTTCATATTTCAAATTTACCAAGAGAATACCACTGTAGTTATTGAGTCATGTGCTGGTCATCATCATTGCACTCAGAACATACTGTAATTATTTTACTGGGACATTAGACCACAACACAAGGAACAGTGTAGTGAAAAAGAAACTTGAAGCTATCAGATTGACTGATAATATCCGAGAGGTAGATTATGGGCAGGAAGTCATGATAGTATTATTATTGAACAGCTAAAGTGTTGTTATATTTTTACAATAAAAAAGCGAGTTATCGTTACAATTTTTTTTTTATATTTAAAAAAACGTGGCAAGAGAAATAGCTGAAATGTAGTGCAGGAGTCACTCGCCGTCGACCAGACAACAAAAGGTCCACCGTCGACAGGAGCTATCAAAATTTGTTATGAAAATGAACTCCTGTGACTCACCCAACCACCAGATATAATGCAGCTCAGATTTGACAATAGATCTTGGCAAAAGTAGATCTATTTTGATAGATAGAATGAAAGAAGGAATGAAGGGAGGGAGATGGATGGAAAGAATTATGAAAGGAAGGGAGGAAGGAAGAATCAACGATAATTCTTCTCAAAGTCTACTATGAAGGTATGCAATAAATATTTGCATAAGCTTAAATTATTATTCTCTTTACAAACTTTATTTTAGTTTATTTTATTCACTTGTTCAAAAACAATGTAACATGAATTGTAAACTGTATTAGAAAAATGGTGTACTTATTCAAAGTTTTTGTAATTTTTTTTTTCGGTTGTAAAACCACTTGTAACATTAGAAATGTTTCGAAACTGAATTATCCAAATAATTAAAATAAACAATCTTTTATACATTAAATTGAACATTATTTGCAGTAGCTTCCTCGTCATATTCTCAGAGATTACAGAGGTTACACGTTTAGATCATAAATACTAATGTGAAATAAGGTCATCATCATCAGCTAGCATATCCTTTACAGAACGTTGCATTCATCACAGCCCGTCTGAAAGAATCTCGGTCTCTAGCCAGATGTCCTAATTCTTCTGTTGTCATATTCAATGTCTTCTTGATATCACGAAACCATCTTCTTCTTGGTGTGCTCCTGATGCGTCGCACAAGAACCATGCTCTCTATTATTGTTCTTTCTAGGCCGCTACATCTTTTGACGTGCCCATTGTATTTTAATTATTCATATACATATATATATATATATATATATATATATATATATATATAAGGAAGGGAGATCAGTAAGCAAGAGAGATCAATCATGGATCATCATCATGTGCTATACCGGGTGGCGTAGGCGATCACGTCCTTCCACAATCTTCTATCAACATGGCATCCTATCAGTTCTGTTATTGATAGTTTTCCATGCCATGACACCAAGCTTTCCAGTATTTTCTCTCTTTGTCGTCCGCGATCTCTCTTTCCTTTTATTTTGCCAGTTGTGATCTAGTATTTCAACTTTCCTCTTTTCATGATGTGCCCAAAAATGTTGATTGTTTCTTTTATGATGTTTTTTATGAGCTCACTTTTTAGCTGTCCAATGAACTGTTAACATTCTTATGAGAAATCCCGTCTCTATGACCACTAATCTAATTTTAATGTATTTGTTTATTGTCGATGATTCGCGTCCAAATGTCAGAACGGGTACTATATCTATCTATCTATTGACCTTTCGAGCCGTAACCGGCCCATAGGGCGTAGACCAAGATACACCTTCTCCTATATGAATTTTTTGTTCTAGCAGTTTTCTTTTAAAGATATTTTATCAAATCTCGCCATCTGTCTATGTTCTGTGCAAGCAGTTCTATCTCATTGAGGAAGCCGATTCCTGCTGCTCTTGCCTCTCTCATCAATGTTCTTCTCAGTGTCTCCCTGGGTCTTCCTCTTTTTCTTGTACCTGTTGTTTCCCATATGAGGGCTTGCTTTGCTATTCGGTTATTATCTCTTCTCATCACATGTCCAACGTATGACCATCGTTTTTTCTTTATTACTGAAGATATTAGTGGTTGATTGGCGATTTCTCTAATTTCCTCGTTTGTTTTGAATTCGTTCCATGCTATACCAAATATTTTCCTTAGACATTTATTTTCGAATGCGTTCAACTTTGTTTCTATATCTCTTGTTGTTTTCCAGCTTTCACACGCATACGTAAGGGTTGATAGTACATTTGATTTGAATAGCCTAAGTTTTGTGTTTGTGCTGATAAGTTTTGATTTCCACAACTTTTCAAGGCTTCTGAAAGAGCTTGCTGCTTTAGCTATTCTGATTCTAATTTCTTTGCTCGTATCCCCTTCTCGATCAATGTGACTTCCAAGGTAGATAAAGTGATCGATCTCTTCTACTGGTTTGTTTTCCATGTATATTTTATCGTCTGTTGGAATTAAACTTGTCATGACTTTAGTCTTTTCATGATTGATCTCAAGCCCAATTTTGCTGGCTATTGATGATAGTTCATTTGTGTTTTCCTGCATCGTTTTTATCTGACTGCTGATGAGAACTATGTCATCAGCAAAGTCGAGATCCTCCTAATGGTCTCCTTGTATCCATTCGATGCCTTTATTACCAGTGCAGCATTTCTTCATTATGAAGTCCATAACAATTCCAAATAACAAGGGCGATAAAATACATCCTTGTTTAACCCCAGTTTCTAATGGGAAACATTCGCTCAGTCCTTCCTCTGTTCGAACTGCACATGTGTAACCATCATACATGTCTTTGATAATATTTATGATTTTTGATGGTAAACCATATTGCTTCAGAATTTTTCACAAAGAATCTATATAGCACCGATGAACTCTCTTCCTCACTTCTATTGACATAGATGTGTTGCATAAGATGTTCTTCATTTTCTGAAATGCTATTTTGGCCTGAGCTATTCTTATTTTATTTCTGTGGCGCATCTTCCATCTGATTTTATTTATTATTGTGCCCAAGTATTTGACACGTTGAACTTGTTTCAGATTTGTCCTGTTTATTTTCATGCTGAATGATGGTGATGATTGTCTCTTTGATGTGACCATTACGTCTGTTTTCTTACTATTCAGACTGACCTTTTTGTTGCTTTCACATACTGTTATGTCTACTATCTCTTGTAGTTCATTCTCCGTCTCTGCTATTAAGACTGTGTCATACGCATGTCGCAAATTATTTATGTTGTGACCGTTGACTTCAATTCCGTTTTTGTCTACAGTTGATCTCATAATATATTAGTTGTAAAGAAATTATTGATAGAAGAATATTAGGAGACGGCGATTAGACGCTAGACAGAAGACAGAGCAGAGACACAAAGCGTAGAGTTTAGCAGAGAAAGATACAGATAAGATTAGTGGTAACGAACAATAATTAACATAGCACAATTAGTAATGCTTCGATTAGTAATGAGTAGTTAATAAATATCAGAAGTAGTCAGTCTACGATAGGATTAGTGTTTAGACATCTAGAAATTTGTTCTGTGATTTACTAATTCCAGGATAATGTGAGTCCGATGGTTATCAAGACGCATGATAGTTTGATGATAATATATGTACTTATGTATGTGATTATATATAACGTATGACCGTAGAAAAAATAATACATCATAATAAATTATAATAAATACGACACCCAAGTAGTGTACGGGCATTTAGAGCACGCACGGTAGCCGGAATAGTCAAGGAAGACAGTGGTGCATATGTTATGACCGCGAGTAGCACGACAATGGAGGTGATAGCAGTGACAAGCTCACTCACCTGGTTAGAGTCACAAGATCACACCCCCACCGACATTCTGAGTGAATCAATGAGCATGATAAGAAAAGTGGAGGCGGGCTCTATGCAATGGACAGAATCATGGTCAACAATACGTAAGGTCACGCTTGTCTACGTCCCAGGACATGCGAGAGTACGGGGAAATGAAAGAGCGGACAGGTTGGCTAGTTGAGGACAGTCAAGGATCGGGCGGAGATCATAAACGCCCTCCGAGATGTGGGAAGGGCACAAGACTTCGACAACCATGAGTCCACATCACTCGTTCGGATGAAAGATATGGAAGTTACGATGGGCACAGCCAGAAACGAGAAACTTAGTGGGCGTGTAAGAAGACTTATCAACCAACACAGAACTGGAGTCATTAGTCACTGGATATTGCAGGACTTGCTTAGAAGGGGATCTGATCACTTATGTACATGTTCATTGTGCAATGATGATGACCCGCAAATAAACTCAATAACTTATAATAAGTAAAAAAATATATGTGCACGTGATGAAACACCTAAAGAGTTTGACTGTCAGAAGTATATGTTAATAGACAGTGTTCAAAATTGATGAATGACCTATCATCATCATCGTGTGCCTTCTCCGCAACGAAGGTTGGCTACCATGGATCGCCATTCTACTCTGTTTCTTGCTTTGATGGTGCAGGCTGTCATAGAGTGACTTGTCCATCTTTTAATGTTATTCGTCCATGTTAGTCTTGGTCTGCCTCTGACTCTTTTACCTTGTATTTTTCCTTCCAATATTACTTTTAGTAGGCTGTTGTGTCTTTTAACATGCCCCAAAAATTTCATTTGTCTTGTTTTAATTATATTTAGTAGTTCTCTTTTTATTTTCAGTTGTTTTAAAACTTTATCGTTTGTTATCTTTTGTTTCCATCCAATTCTACCTATTCTTCTATAAATCCACATTTCAAAGGCTTCAATTTTTTGTTCTCTTTTCTTGTCTAATGTCCATGTTTCTGCATCATACAGGAATATTGAGAAGACGTAACATTTTGCCATTCTTAGTTTCAGCCCTGCTGATTGACCTATATCAGTATATAAAGTAGGATCAAGAACGGCACGAAAGACATTACATTATATTCAAAATTCAACGTTACTCAACAAGCGGTCAGAGTTTAAGTATAATGAACACAAAAACAACCCTTTACAATTGTAGCACATGGAGAACAAAAATAAATAAAAATCGGCAAGGCAACTTTCTTGGCAGTGCTGATATCAAATTCAGATGACAAAAGACGCAGGAGATAAGAAGACGAGAACAGCGACGACAAATGCATCTTGTTCATTCTGCGGTCGAATCCGTCCACTCCAATAATTAACAGATTCATCCAAGAGAGAGGCTGTTCAGGAAAACAACAACTAGCATAAGACACACATATTTTACCAAATCACTGACTTATCATAATTGGTTACTACCAATCGTCTGTCAAGACTCGAAAGGCCATATATAAGTTCAACTATTTGACTAGTCTAACTGTAAGAGTCTCTCTAAGCAATTACCGATATATTCCTCTCCAGATGATGCCACTAACTTTCTTTTACAAGCTGTATCCTAGCAACCATATTTTTTATTCAAGGATAAACCATATATTGAGTGGATGTCAGTCTGAGCAGTATAAAATTACAGCGCTCTGGTTTCTACAGTTATATTTATACTCTCTCTTTTGAAAAAAAAAAAAAAAAAAAAAAAAAAAACCAAAGATATAAAAAACATCTAATATGCAATAAGCATGATACTTGAGTAATTAGCAAACTTTTAAATAGGTTTAAATCTGGAATACAATCTACATTTCGTGAGACATATAAAATGGCTTAACATCGTAAAATAATTAACGGCATCCAGTTTAACACAATCGGCGGACCATAAAACACTTGCAAACACAAACAAATAATTATAAGATAAAGTGCAAAGAGATGACGTCATATTTTCACAAAAGAGTTCACAAAAGTTTCATATTTATATCATAAACACTAAAGGGACACAAGGTATTATTTGTTATTCTTTAGCTTAGACGCACAAAAGAGCTGCTGATTTAATAGTTTTCGAAATTTTGGATTAAATATCGCGTAGATAAACACATTACATGAACTGTTAAATAGCAGTAGAAAGTTAGATACGAGAATGAAAAAACGCCTCATATAATAATTGGTAGCAAAATCTTCATTAGAAAGTTGCACCTGAGGCAGGAATGCAAACAGCGAACAAGCACGTGTGATAAAGAAGGCAAAACTAACCATAACCAGAGTTCTTGTTCTTGCTGATGATTTCCTTTCCCTTGTGATGGATGTTAACTTCTTCCGTCGTCGCATTGTGATCGTTATTTTCAAACCAATGAGAACACAGCTTATTGAGACAATTGTTGTTGGAACTATCGGTACAATATAAGTGTTCATAATTCTTGTAAAAAATTCCATTCCGCTACCTAACCAGCTTTCCTGCAAATGTGTAGTCCCTACCCATTTACCAATCCGTTTAATATAAAATGTGATGAAGTCGTATTTAAATTGATTTATAACTGCATTGGGCATCGCCATCAAGAAAGAGAGGATCACCACAAATGTTGCTCTTTTAGGGGTAACCAGTCTAGGAAACCTGAGAGGTAAATAAACAGCAACAACACGCTCTAGTGTGATGAACACTGTCAGTGATGTTGACATTCCACAAGTCAGCACGCTAAGAAATTGAATCACCGTTGCAAGCACGTAGCAAACGTGCATTAAATCCAAATCCATGATCCAGAACCCATTTACTTTAGATGTGTACGTCATCAGATGTGGGACGTTCACTGTGTTAAGAAGTAAGAGAAAGTCCGACACAGCCAATCCCAGTAGTAGAATATTAGATGACTTATGTAACCCGTCCTTGACCATGATGACCCCACTAAGGGCATTCCCTACCAGACCTACAACCCCTATTATAGGGAGAACGACAAGTTCTGTATATCTTTCTACATTTGTTAATATCGTTTCAAGTAAATAATCACCTCTGTAGTGATATTTATCTTGAACAGTAGAGTTACCAAACTTTGAACTTCTGTTACCGTCCATGTTGTCCGCCCTTTTATGAAACTTCTTCCTTTCATCAAATGATAAGAACAGACAGGATTTCCAACCCTGTCATCTGAAATGAGTGTTATTTCTTGTGTTATATATTTGCATTTGAGAAAATGTATAGATTTCTATATATAACAATAATTTTTAGAACTGCGAATTGTCAACAACTTTCGTTACATGTCACAGCTTAGTCAATAGAAATATAATACAAACGTGATGATATAGTTTGATATTCCATTTGCCGGCATTGCTAAAACCATCGTGTGGAGAAATGTGAATGGGTGGACGAAATGAAGGCAGGGTTACAAATGGGAAGAAAGAACGAAACACAGGCTCCTATTCCGTCAATCACCATGAGAAGAGTGCGAAACAAAATCAGTCCAGAAATTAGTCCAGAAATTAGTGATGAACAGTGTAGTTTTTTTATTGGTAAAGGAACGAGCAATGCTATATATATCATAAGATCTTTAATAGAAAGAGCCATAGAACTGAAAATAGATCTATCTATATCTATGTTTCATAGTTTATACCAAAGCATCTGACAAAGTAAAGCACCAAGAAATAATAAAAATGTCAGAAATCATAAACGTAGACTGCAAAGTTCTAAGAATAATAAAGAACATGTACTGTCAACAAACAGCGGCGATAAGAACTAGAAACCTATTGAGAATGTTTCAACAAATAAAACAGGGTGTTAGGCAAAGTTGTGTGCTGTCACCAGATTTGTTTAATATGTATAGTGAGATTATTTTAAGATCCATAAGGGAAAACAATTAAGGACTCAGCCGTAATAGCAAAAAGACAGAAGTAATGGTAACAACAAAGAAAAAGATATCACCTCAGTGAAAAATAAAGACAAGTGGAACAATATTAAAAGCAGGTAAATGAATTTAAATATTTGGGAACTTTGTTAACCTCAGCCGGAAGATGTACAAAAGAGGTGAGATGCAGAATGGCTCAGGCAAAAGCAGCTTTCCAAAATATGAGGAAGACACTATGCAATCCATTTTTGACAATAGAAACCAGAAAAAAGAGTTCTTAAATGTTATGTAGAGCCAGTTTGAACATATGGATGTAAATCATGGACAATAGGACATCAGACACCCCCTAGTTCCTTTACCATCTGCCAGTTGTCCGTAGAGTATATCCTTCGGTATGCGGCCATCTTTCATACGGTGTACATGGACAAGCCAACGTAACGTATGTTGTTTGAGCAGCCTGTAGACATTCGAGTGGCCTGTGCATGTCATGACCCCCACGTTTATCACTTTATCCTTCCAGGTCCTCTTCAAGGCCAGCTCCTTGTCGTGGGGATGGGGCTTAACAGTCACCATGGACTGAAAACAAAGACTGGCCGGGCCTTCCTACACCCGAGCAAGACCACAGTTTGCTCTAGCAAGTTTAAGTGCTGAAGTCGGAGGCAACCAGCCAAAAGGCGCACTGCAACAGTCAGGATGCTACGCACTCACGCCAATGGGAGACATGTCTATAACTGCGAATCGATATGGCGCTCGTCCTGTGATGGACACTCAGGCAGGTGCAGCGTCGGGCCCTCAGCCTCTAAAGGGCCCAATCTCTATTACTGGATGTCTTTATCAACTGCTCTGTGGTGTCAGGGGGCGCGAGAATAGAGCTACTGGCCAATCCAAAATAAGACCACTCAAAATAATACACTGGAATGCTGAAGGCATCAACAGCAAAAGAGATGGGTACAGTAAAAAGATAGAATTAGAAAATATCCTGCATGAAGAACAAATAAGCATATGCTGTTTGCAGGAAACCCATCTAAACAACGACATAGCCTTGAAGATTAGGGGATACCAGTGCTACCGATCTGACAGAAGAAAACAGACAAAAGGGTGGAATATTGACACTTGTAAAGAACAACATCAATGCATGTCAGATTGAAGTGTATATGGATGGGGCGAAATATCATATTCTGCACCTTAGGACAGAAAATGATAATTGTATGTGGAGACTTTAACAGCCATTCACAGAGCTGGGGCTATGAACATATGGACAAGAGAGGTGAAGAACTCGAAAATTGTCAGGACGACAATGGGCTTATATTACTAAACCAGACAACAGATCCAACAACATTCTATTCCAGATCATGGCATACCACATCTACACCAGACCGTGCTTTCCATGCACCAGACCTGGATTGGAATATCACACATTTGGAGGCAGCGACCACCGACCAGTCTTTTTAGTGGTGGAAAATGAGGCCGTCAGGGAGAGCAGCACTCTCTCCAGATGGAATTACAAAAAGGCTGACTGGAAAATGTATCAACATTACACCAGTGTACTGACTAAAGATCTAAATACAGACAGAGACATCAACAAAATCGTTGATGAATTCAGTAAACTAATAATACAAGCTGCCATTGAAACAATACCAAGAAATGCACGGAAACACTACAAACCATACTGGAGTTGTGAACTATGCAACTGCACAATGACATGGAAACATCTCGAAAACAAGTAGAAAATAACCCTTGCCAAGAACACCACAACAACTACCAGCATGCTAAAGCCAAATTTCAATGGGCTAAACTACAAGCCAGACGGAGAAGCTGGAAAGAGAAAACAGAGTCCTTGAATCTTGAACGAGACACAAGAAAAGTGTGGAAGCTTGTAAAACAGCTGAATGATGAGGGTACAGAAAGGGACACCAAAATAACAGTGAAGAAAGATGGAAACATCCTAACAGGTAAGCATGCAGCAAATCACTTTGCAGACTCCTTTGCAAATGACAATAATATTGAAATTAGCCTTGAGAAACGACAAGAGACCCGTTTAAAACAACAAAATGCAAGACAAGAAGAGACCGCACATGAGGTCATGGAAATACCCATCACACAAAGAGATCTAGAGTTGGCAATATCCAAATTAAAAATGAAAAAGTCACCAGGCAGTGATGGAGTGTCCAATGAAATGATTAAGAACTTAGGAACTGCAGCTAAAGCAAAACTACTGCAGATCTACAACATTTGCTGGATCACTGGTAGAGTGCCACAGGCATGGAGCGAAGGAATTATGATACCATTACTAATGCCAGGAAAAGATGGTTCAACGACATCCAGCTATAGACCAATCAGCCTTGCAAGCTGTTTTTGTAAAACAATGGAACGTATAATCAATCTCAGACTGCAGTGGTACCTGGAAAGTGAAAATCTCCTTGTCACACAACAAGCAGGCTTTAGACAGTGTTACTCTACTGAAGATCAGGCAACCTATCTTTCCCAGGAAATTGAGGATGCGTTTCAAGAAAAAAAACTGGTACTAGCAGCATGGATAGACCTAAAGAAAGCATTTGATAAGGTATGGAAGGAAGGGCTTTTGAAGAAACTGAGAAATTGTGGAGTAAATTGCAGGATGTACAAATGGATCAAAGCATACCTGCATAGATAGTAGTGATAGTTTTTTCGGCCCTAAAACAACAACAAAAATAGGATTCTGGAATGTGCGAACAATGGCCGCTCCGACGAAACATGCACAGGTCGCGAGCGAGATGGACAGATACGATCTAGATATTTTAGGATTAAGCGAAATGCGCTGGCCTGGAACAGGTAGGAGATCTATTGATAATAAAATAGTAGTTTTTTTCTGGAAGGGAAGATGGAAAACACCGTGAAGGAGTAGGCATAATGATGACAGACAAAGCTGCAAGAAGTTTATTAGAATGGGAACCGGTAAATAGCCGTCTGATACGAACACGATACAAAACAAAACATGGAAGACTTTCAATTATTCAATGTTATGCGCCTACTAACGAAGCTGATGATGAAGTTAAGGATGATTTTTATAACCAACTGCAACAACTTATAAACAAAATACCAAAACACGATCTTTTAATTGTAATGGGAGACTTCAAAGCCAAAGTAGGACAAGATAACGCAGGAGTGGAACATGTGATGGGGAGAGAAGGCTGTAATACAACAAGTCAGAATGGAGAAAGATTAATAGAATTATGTTTAATAGAAAATTTAGTTATAGGTGGGACATTATTTCCACATAAAAATATCCACAAAACAACATGGATATCTCCTGATGATAGAACATCAAATCAAATTGACCACCTATGTATTAAACAACAATTCAGATCATCATTAATAGATGTAAGAGCATACAGAGGTGCTGATGTTAATAGTGACCACAACCTGTGCATTGGGAAAATAAGATTAAAATTTAGAAACCAACAGAAGAGGTCAATTACACATAAAATTGATAGTCATAAACTGAAAGATGAAGCCATAAAGGAAAAGTTTAACATAGAGCTAAGTAATTGTTATTCAGCACTTGGTGAAATAGACTTAGATATCAATGAAATGTGGGACTCACAGAGCAAAATACTAATGACAGCAGCAGAAGCAAGTGCTGGACTGAAGAAAATGGAAAAACGAGCTTGGATCTCAGACACCACATGGAAATACATCAAAGAAAGAAGAGAAGCGAAGAGAGCCATGACTAATGTAAAGACAGATCTTGGAAAGGTTCTGGCAAAAGCAACATACAAAGAATTAGACAACAAAGTGAAAAGTTCGGCAAGAAGAGATACAAGAGCTTATATAGACAACTTGGCAGAGAAAGCAGAGACAGCTGCAATTACAGGAGACAGCAGAACTCTTTATACTGTACAAAAGATGCTGACAAACACCTATACATCCAGTGGAACACCAATTCTAGACAAATCTGGATTAATGCTAACAACAAGCGCAGACATAAAAGCCCGTTGGGCGGAACACTTCAAAGAAATTCTTAACCGTCCACTACCTCACAGTTTAATAGATTTTGAAGCTGAAACACCAGCAGCAGAATTAGATGTAAATTTAGATGACTTCACCTTGAGTGAAATAGAAACCACCTTAAAGCTAATGACCAATAACAAGGCTGCTGGAGAGGATAAGTTAACAGCTGAGATCCTCAAGGCAATTGATAGCCATAATTTAATACATCTCCAAAAAATGTTCAACATCATTTGGAAAACAGAGAAGACGCCTCATAAATGGAAAAAAGGAATCATTGTTAAGATCCCAAAAAAGGGCAATCTTAGAGATTGTAACAATTGGAGAGGCGTGACACTTTTGTCAGTTGCCTCAAAATTATTCTGTAAAATCATCCTAAATAGAATAAAGGATTCAATAGATACAGTAATGCGTGAAGAACAGGCTGGGTTTAGAAAAGGGAGAAGCTGTCTTGACCACATTTTCACTCTACGACTTATATTGGAGGAACACATTGAAAAGCAAAAACCTTTTGTACTTAACTTCATCGACTTCAAAAAAGCATTTGATAGTATTCATAGAGATTCTTTGTGGAAAATTCTGAAGCAATATGGCTTACCATCAAAAATCATAAATATTATCAAAGACATGTATGATGGTTACACATGTGCAGTTCGAACAGAGGAAGGACTGAGCGAATGTTTCCCAATAGAAACTGGGGTTAAACAAGGATGTATTTTATCGCCCTTGTTATTTGGAATTGTTATGGACTTCATAATGAAGAAATGCTGCACTGGTAATAAAGGCATCGAATGGATACAAGGAGACCATTTGGAGGACCTGGACTTTGCTGATGACATAGTTCTCATCAGCAATCAGATAAAAACGATGCAGGAAAACACAAATGAACTATCATCAATAGCCAGCAAAATTGGGCTTGAAGTCAATCATGAAAAGACTAAAGTCATGAAAAGTTTAATTCCAACAAGTGACAAAATATACATGGAAAACAAACCAGTAGAAGAGATCGATCACTTCATCTATCTTGGAAGTCACATTGATCGAGAAGGGGATACGAGCAAAGAAATTAGAATCAGACTGGCTAAAGCAGCAATGTCTTTCAGAAGCCTTGAAAAGTTGTGGAAATCAAAACTCATTAGCACAAACACAAAACTTAGGCTATTCAAATCAAATGTACTATCAACCCTTACGTATGCGTGTGAAAGCTGGAAAACAACAAGAGATATAGAAACAAAGTTGAACGCATTCGAAAATAAATGTCTAAGGAAAATACTTGGTATAGAATGGAACGAATTCAAAACAAACGAGGAAATTAGAGAAATCGCCAATCAACCACTAATATCTTCAGTAATAAAGAAAAGACGATGGTCATACGTTGGACATGTGATGAGAAGAGATAATAATCGAATAGCAAAGCAAGCCCTCATATGGGAAACAACAGGTAAAAGAAAAAGAGGAAGACCCAGGGAGACACTGAGAAGAACATTGATGAGAGAGGCAAGAGCAGCAGGAATCGGCTCCCTCAATGAGATAGAACTGCTTGCACAGAACAGAGACAGATGGCGAGATTTGATAAAATATCTCTAAAAGAAAACTGCTAGAACAAAAATTCATATAGGAGAAGGTGTATCTTGGTCTACGCCCTATGGGCCGGTTACGGCTCGAAAGGTCAATAGATAGATAGATAGATAGATACCTGCATAACAGGAGAGCCAGAGTGCAACTGGATGGTCTTAAGAGTAAGAAGGTCTTACTGCGCCAGGGCGTTCCACAGGGAGGGGTACTATCTCCAACACTTTTTCTAATCTACATCAATGACCTAGTTACTGAACTACCACATGGCATCAAAGTGGCAATGTATGCAGATGACTTGGTAATGTGGTGCACAGAGGAGTATGCAACAGTGGCCTCCAAATTGCTACAAAGAGCTATGAATGCACTGAATTCATGGACAAATAGATGGTGTATCAGCATCAATTCAGACAAATGCAGTACTACACTTTTCACTCTCGCTCCAAAACAAAAAGCAGGAGCCATCTACATAAACAATGAGCATGTGAAAGAAGAAATACAAGCTACGTATCTCGGAGTTACGTTTGATAACAAACTATCTTGGAAACAGCAGATAAATAAGGCAACCCAAAAAGCAAGGAGGAAGTTGGCTATTCTAAGAAAGCAGTGTGGAACCACGTGGGGTGCGAGTGGGAAAATACTCAGGAAAATTTACCAACAGAGTATACGCCCACATTTAGAGTATGGATCATCTGCATGGTGCTCAGCATCAAACACCACACTGCAAGAACTGGAAAAAGTACAAAACCAAGCACTTAGCATCATCACAAGAGCAATGAAATCAACACCAATACTGGAGATGGAGAAATTGTGGAGGATACAAGCACTGAGAGAACGGAGGGACACAAAGGTGCTGATAAAGGCAGAAAAATTTGCATGCATGCCGAGACATCAAATAAATGACTAATTCCAAAATCTTGCATTGGGACGTCTTAAAAGAAGCAGTTTTATCCACCAAGCCAAGCGTCTTAGTAGACAAACACCAGACATGCCAAGAGTTGTTAACCCCCTATTGCCCATACCAGAACAGACTCCCTGGACAGAGGAATAAGGATTATTAATACAAATACAGACAGAAGTGAAAGGAATAGTTGACAAAGAGGAACCGAATAGTCTATAGCGAAAAACAATAACTCTCAGTTTCTTGGATGAAGAATACCCACATGACCTATGGATTCGTGTGTACACAGATGGATCAGCACATAATGCAGTAAAGAATGGGGGAGCATGTGCATATATAGAGTACCCAAATAACACTAGGGATGTGAATAAAATAGCAACAGGGAGATATTGTTACAATTATGATGCAGAAGTCCTAGCAATAAAGTTGGCAATAGAAAAACTGCTGAACAGTAATCTTAGCCCACAGCCTGTAGTGTTTTTGACAGATTCAAGATCAGTACTCCAGACACTACAATCCAGAAAATTACAACATCTGCAGACCTTATTGACTGAACTCTGTAAGCACCACAGGATTGCGCTTCAGTGGATACCTTCTCACTGTGGAATACCAGGAAATGAAAAAGCAGATCAGTTGGCAAAGGAAGGTTCAACAGGCACACAACTAGATACACCGCTTACATACCATCATATGAAACAGATAATCAAATCAATCAGAAGATCACAAGCTCCAAATCAGGATGCCTTTCATAACATGAATAAATATGAACAAGTTATCATTATACGCCTCAGAACAGGACACAATCGACTCCATAGTCACATGTATACACGATTCAAGATCGGCACATCAACTACTTGTACATGTGGACAGGCACCCCAGACTGCTGAATACATACTTCAAAACTGCACTGAATATAATAGACTGAGGAAAATCCATTGGCCCATAGATACAACACTACAGACAAAACTTTATAGGCCTCTACAATAATTACAAAAGACAGTAAAATGTATATTGTATGCATATTGTATGTAAATGTATGTACATTGCAGATAAGGGCACTACTTCAGGCGAACGAAAGATAGATAGATAGACAAGAAAATCACTGGAGTCTGTAGAAATGTGGTTTTACAGAAGAATATTGAGAATACCACGGACATCTAAGAAGAGTAACGAAAACGTTCTGAAAGAGGCCAAAGCAAAAATAGAGCTAATTACCAAATTTAGGAAGAAAAAATAATAATTTTTTGGCCATGTAATGAGAAGAGAACAGCTGGAATATATTGTAACAACTAGGAAAATTGAGGGACGAAGAGATAGAGGGAAGCAAAGGGAAAAGATACAAGACAGCTTAAGAGAATGGCTTGGCGGAAGTCAACAACAGAAATGATAATTAACTGTGGAGATCGAAGGTTGTGGAGAGACATGATCACCTACGACAGCAGGCTTAGTACTTGATGATGATGATTCCGTCAACTCACAGTGAGCAACTACAAAGAGTGCGTGTGTGTATGAAAGAGACAGAGAGAGAGAGAGAGAGAGAGAGAGAGAGAGAGAGAAGAATGAATGGAGCTGCCTGTGGTCGTTAATATTGCCCTAAATTGTTACCAGACCTGCATTAAAAAGAAGCATTGTCACTTTATTTTTAAAAAAAATATGTATTGAAGGAATACCTGGGTGAATAATAACATCATTTGGCAGAGGTACTGTAGCAATTAGAAGCAGTATAGGACAAATAAAGACAGAATACCACCAAATCAGTGTACCAGAGGTACTGTAGCAATTAGAAGCAGTATAGGACAAATAAAGACAGAATACCACCAAATCAGTGTACCAGAGGTACTGTAGCAATTAGAAGCAGTATAGGACAAATAAAGACAGAATACCACCAAATCAGTGTCAATTAATGTTAGTAAACGTGTTATAAAGTGCTACATATAACCTGTTCTAGTATATTGAAATGAGCCATGGACAACAATCAAGACAATACAGAGAACCTTAGAGGCAGGTGAGATGTGGTTTACCAGAAGATGGGTACAAATTCCATGGATAGATGCAAACATTATATAGAAGGTTTAAAAAGAACGAGAAAGCAGAAATACCATGAAAATCATAAGGAAAAGTCAATCTACATTTATTGCGCATGACATTCGAAAAGTAGGCAATTAAAAATATTATAACAACAGACAGAATGATTGGAAAGTGTAGCAGAGAAAAATTAAGAGAACAAATATTGAACAGCTTATTAAAATAGCATAATAAAAGATCACTGACTGAAATTATGGCATGCAAGATGCAAGAAAGACCGAACGATGTGGAGAGAGACGATCGCATAAGCAAACCGGTAGGTGATGGTGACTGAAGAAATGAAACCTTATATAAGGCATACAGAAATAATTACTCAAAACATCAGTACTTATAGTGTTTACATTAATAGCAGAGAGCGAGTCACAGCTGTATAAGGTATCAAGATCACAATTGAGCAAGATCCTATTCCACCACCCGTGGAGTATGCCCAGTGCAGTCACCATATTGTGTTTAACCTATGGTTTGTATCTCACACTGACAGAACTCTCGAAGCCATGCACACCTTACGTGGAACTATTCGCTGCGGCCACCGCCTATGTACTACTTTCAACTTACAATAGTTCCTACTCTTTGATCCATTTTTTTATCAAATCTAGAGAAGTGGTTTTACTTATCCCAGATCAGACTTTGTAAAAAAAAACAAATATAATTTCTAAACGTTGGAAGAACTAATTCACTATTCTATGAGCAAGAAAAATACATCGCAGTAACACTATTCTGTTCCAACCAACCTTAATTTTATAAGTTTGTCTGTAAATATTTAGTAACTTCTTCAGTCACAGATTAGATTGTTTACAAAAATTGTTCGTTTAATCAATAAAGTGTTATTTTAGTTTGTGCTTCTGGAAATGTTGCTGTAATGAGATAATTCAAATGAAATTAGTTTCAGAAAATATAACTCCTATGTAATCTGCAAAAAAAAAAAAAAAAAAAAACTTGGTTCGTTGATTATATTTGTTTGTAAACAAAGAAACAATTGAAGTGAACAAGAATTATATTTTGTTTCCAGTGGCAAGAAAATAGTCAGGAATTTGGATATTCAGATTGAACGGTTGACTTATCCAAATGTCCAGAAAATGTTTAATGTTATAACAACTTAAGTGATGTTCCTTTGAAGATGTTACAGCACTGTCATTTTGTTAATCGTTGGATTTTTAAATTGGATTTTAATCGTTGGATGTTTAAGCCAAAAAAAAAAATAAAACCAGTGCTTTTCTCCTAAACAAAAGTTTACTGTAACTTTATCTTCGAATCAAATAAAACACAAAATCATAACGTATGAAGGGCTTACGCTTGTATTATCTTGAAACTCTTACGAGTTTAAATGTTTTAACGTTTACAGTTTACCGAAATGCCTTACTGAGAATTCCGACTATAGTTGATGTTCTCTGAATACAAACATCTACGTTCAATAACGCAATAATTTGTTATCTAATTTACCTCTAAATGTTTACTTCATTTTGTCATGCGTGAAGAATAATTTTATTTTTATTCAATAATTTTTGTGTGTGCTACTTTCACGTGTTCCCATTTATTTTGAACGGTGAAAATAATTTATACCATTTTTTTTACCGTTTATTTTGGTAAACTTTAAAGGTTTAAACATTATCTAACGCATGTTGGACACCGTTGTTGTAAGATGACCTATAATGTGATAATGAGCCAATTATGTAACAAGGTTTTGCTGCAGGAAGAAACGATTTGTCCAATAAATGTAGAGAAGTTTAAGCACTTTATGCCCCGTGTATGACAAGGTCCAACAACATAACACACGGTACTAGTGTGTCTGCTCTCCTGAGAAGAAAAAGAGAAAAGGTAATCTCGATGATAAATATGCGATCTACTATACAAATTTGCAATAGCTGGCGCCGTAGCTTCATACTTGAAATATGTCACGTTTCAAATAGTTATATTATTCAGTAATATATTCACTTTTAGTTTTCTAAAATATGAAGTTTCTTACCTGTCTGTCCATACAACCTGTCCTATCAGTCTGACATATGGATTATAATTATGATTATTTTAGTTTGATTATATAAAGTTTTTAATTATATCGATTCACCATTCCTTCCTTCCTTCCATCCTTCCTTCCATCCTTCCTTCCTCCATTGCTTCCTTCCTTCCTCCCCCCCCCCACCCTCGCCTCCTTAGTTCCTTCCTTCTATCCTTCATTCATTCCATCCTTTCTTCATTCCTTCCTTCCTTACTTTCTCATTTTGTTCTAATTTCACCCGTTATATCCAGTTCCTCCCTAGATCATTTTGACACCTGTATGGTCTAAAGATAGGTCGCCGGCCAAATGAATATCAATGTCCCGGTTTCGAATCATGCCAAACATGACAGAAATACTTATTTTCGAATCCCTGGACTATATGTAATTTTCCCACCCCATTTCCCAGTCTTTGGTTAGTGCGATTCTATCTCTAGCCCTCTCTGATAACGGCCAAATTTAGAACGATTAGTGTGTATACAGCGCACGATAAAGAAACGTCATAGTTAAAGTTAAAGAGTAGAGCACAGGGCCACTGTTTGAGAAAAAAATATTGAGGAATCAATACAACTAAAACAACCCCAACTATGATAACAATTCCGATCTGACCAATGAATTTAACGTAAGAGCGATCAGTTAAAGATCACTCTGAGATCAATGACTTTCGAATCATCACCTTGCGAAATACCACTAGAAGATTCCTGGAGAAAATCACCAATGAGAGACTGGCTGGGGTCTTAGAATATCGTCATGTTTTTCCTCCCTCATTAAAGGGGCCCCGATGTAACAAACAGACATGGCTGAACGCTGCAGTCTTTGCCTTTGATGTGTTTGAAGGAGTTCATACTCGTGATGAGACTAGAGCGGTTTCGTTAGACTTAGAGATGTCTACAACACAGTGTATCATTTGGTGATCTCTTAAACATGCTAGAGAAACTTGAGGTACATATTCTCATTATACGATAGATTAGGCGCCTTTGATGTAAAGGAATGTTGGTCTCAGATTTGTCAGCTGGTCATCTGAGCCGATAGACATTTGACCAAGACTACATCAAGGCCCTGGGAGCCGCGATAGCTCAGTGGTTAGTGAACTGGACTACAAAGTACAAGGGTAGGGTTCGATCCCAAACGACGGTTTCCGGGTTCACTCAGCCTTAAATGGGTACCGGATTGTTTTATGGGAAAGAAAATCGGCACGGGCGTAATACCGACCACATTACTCCAAAAATCATGTGCTGAAGGTCTGCAAAATGTATGGTTCATCATCATCATCATGTGCCATACCGTTTGGCGTAGGGGATCATGTCCCTCCACAATCTTCTATCAACAGTGCATCGTATCAGTTCTGTTGTTGACTGTTTTCCATGCCATGACACCAAGCCATCCAGTATTTTTTCTCTTTGTCCGCGATCTCTCTTTCCTTTTATTTTGCTAGTTGTAACCAAGTATTCCAACTTTCCTTTTCTCATGATGTGCCCGAAAAATGTTGATTGCTTATTTCTGATGTTTTTTAAGAGCTCCCTTTTTGTGTTGGCCTCTTTGAGTACTTCCTCATTGGTCTTTTTAGCTGTCCAGGGAACTTTCAACATTCTTCTGAGAAATCCCATCTCTGTGGCCTCTAATCGTCTTTTCATTTGTTTGTCTACTGTCCATGATTCGCTTCCATAGGTCAGAATTGGTTCTATATAGCACCGATTAACTCTCTTTCTCATTTCTATTGACATAGATTTGTTGCATAAGATATTTTTCATTTTCTGAAATGCTATTTTGGCCTGAGCTTTTCTGTTTTTTATTTCTGTGGTGCATCTCCCATCTGATGTTATTATTGTGCCCAAGTATTTTAAACGTAATTTATGGTCACTAACACCATATTCCCATATTCCCTATACGTCACTTGGCGTGACTGGGGCTCTTTACTTTTATTTTTACTTACATCAAGGCCCTGCCCTGTCACCAGTCCTGTTCATTGTGTACACTGTGATGGTCACTGCTAAACAACTGGATGGAAAGAGAACACTATCCTTCGGAGATGGTATTTTGGTGTATCGGCAGGTAACAGATAGAAATAAGATCAGTAAGTCTCTACAAAGCGAACGTGATCGCATCACTTCATGGAGCAATAGTTCCAGAACACACTTCAACCCAGGTGAAGCAACAGTAACATGGTTCTCATTTAACAATCATATTGTTAACACAATTAGCGAGAACATTGTTAGGTTATGTGGTCTATCACATAAGTAATTACATTTTCTCAGAGAGATACATTCTGGAACCCGATTACGGATGGAGAATGAATTCAGAGGCCATGTCGAACAGAAAAGACAACTCAACGATTGACATGAATTTAGGGTTATCAGTTTGACTGGAAATGTTGATTATTATACAACCGTGTATTTCTTTATTTTTTCTTTTGTTCTTTCTTTCTTTCTTTCTTTCTTTCTTTCTATCTATCTATCTATCTATCTATCTATCTATCTATCTATCTATCTATCTATCTATCTATCTATCTATCTATCTATCTATCTATCTATCTATCTATCTATCTATCTATCTATCTATCTATCTATCTATCTATCTATCTATCTATCTATCTATCTATCTATCTATCTATCTATCTATCTATCTATCTATCTATCTATCTATCTATCTATCTATCTATCTATCTATCTATCTATCTATCTATCTATCTATCTATCTATCTATCTATCTATCTATCGATCGATCTATCTATCTATCTAGCCATCTATCTATCTATCTATCTATCTATCTATCTATCTATCTATCTATCTATCTATCTATCTATCTATCTATCTATCTATCTATCTATCTATCTATCTATCTATCTATCTATCTATCTATCTATCTATCTATCTATCTATCTATCTATCTATCTATCTATCTATCTATCTATCTATCTATCTATCTATCTATCTATCTATCTATCTATCTATCTATCTATCTATCTATCCATCTATCCATCTATCTATCCATCTATCCATCCATCCATCCATCCATCCATCCATCCATCCATCCATCCATCCATCCATCCATCCATCCATCCATCCATCCATCCATCCATCCATCCATCCATCTATCTATCCATCTATCCATCCATCCATCTATCTATCTATCTATCTATCTATCTATCTATCTATCTATCTATCTATCTATCTATCTATCTATCTATCTATCTATCTATCTATCTATCTATCTATCTATCTATCTATCTATCTATCTATCTATCTATCTATCTATCTATCTATCTATCTATCTATCTATCTATCTATCTATCTTTCTTTCTTTCTTTCTTTATTTATTTATTTAATTCTTTCTCACGTTCCCAAGACTACTGTAGGATGGACTGGATCTCTTCATTGTGCGCACTAATAAGGACATCAATTTGGACATATACGCGATATGTTGTTGTTTGGAACAGAGCTTTATATTTTCCCTTTCCAGTCCAACATATTCGACTTCACTACAGTGTTTCTTAATACAGGGTTAGCTCTCGATCCCTGTCTGGCGCGTGATAAATAATGTCATCATCATGTGCCATACCGGTTGGCGTAGGTGATCATGTCCCTCCACATTTTTCTATCTACAGTGATCGTATCAATTCTGTTGTTGACTGTTTTCCATGCCATGACACCAAGCTATCCAGTATTTTCTCTCTTTGACTTCCGCGATCTCTCTTTCCTTTTATTTTGCCAGTTACAACCAAGTATTCCAACTTTACCTTTCTCATGATGTGCCCGAAAAATGTCGATTGCTTCTTTCTGATGTTTTTTTAAGAGCTCCCTTTTTGTATTGGCCTCTTTGAGAACTTCCTCATTGGTCTTTTTAGCTGTCCAGGGAACTTTCAACATTCTTCTGAGAAATCCCATCTCTGTGGCCTCTAATCGTCTTTTCATTTGTTTGTCTACTGTCCATGATTCGCTTCTATAGGTCAGAATTGGTCCTATATAGCACCGGTGAACTCTCTTTCTCATTTTTATTGACATAGATTTGTTGCATAGGATATTTTTTCTTTTTCTGAAATGCTATTTTGGCCTGAGCTATTCTGCTTTTTATTTCTGTGGTGCAGCTCCCATCTGATGTTATTATTATGCCCAAGTATTTGAAACGTTGCACTTGTTTCAGATTTGTCTCGTTTATTTTTATGCTGCATGATGGTGATGATTGTTCCTGCGATATAACAATTACTTCTGTTTTCTTACTACTCAGACTGAGACCTTTCTTGTTGTTTTCTTTTACTATTATGTCTATAATTTTTTGTAGTTCGTTCTCTGTCTCTGCTATTAAGACTGTGTCATCAGCATATCGCAACTTATTTACGTTGACTTCAATTCCTTTTTTATCTACTATTGATCTCATAATATATTCGCTGTAACGTGAAAACAAATCCGGCGACAGAACACAGCCTTGTCTGACTCCTTGTTTTATAAATTGAAATTGTTCTTTTTAGTTGTTAATTCGTATTGCTGCTGTTTGTTGCCAGTACATATTTTTTTAATGATTCACAAATCTTTGCCATTAATGTTTAATTTCTCCAGCATTTTGATTATTTCCGCATGCTTTACTTTGTCAAATTCTTTTGTGTAGTCTATAAAGCACGTATATAGATATTTCTTTACCTCTATAGATCTTTCTATCAATGTTCTTAAAATGTATATTGCATTATTAGTGCCCTTTCCTTCCACAAATTCACATTGTTCCTAACTTATTTCTGGTTTTATTTTGTTTCTTACACGTCTCATGATGATTCTTAGTAATATTTTCGTCATATGGCTCATGAGACTAATATTGCGATGGTCTTCACAATCAGTGGCTCCTGACTTCTTCGGTAGGGCTACAAAGATAGATTTTAGTAGATCTTCGGGTATATGTCCAGTATTATATATGTCATTGAGAAATTTAGTTATGACTTGTACTCCCAGCTCTCCTAAGGCATTTATCTCTTCGATTGTTATATTGTCAGGACAAATGATGTCATGTTATTTATTTTATGAGCATGCAAGGCTTTGTCGGTCATAAATTTGTTAAGGTAGTAGATCAAACAGATTTGTGTGTACTATCATTGTTTTAAAGTTAAACAGACTTTGTTTTATCATTTAATTGAGGTTGTATGTGATGTCATTTCTGTTTCCGAATGATGTCTTTCATTCATTCTTCATATAATATGGAGCAGATAATTGATTTAGTGTATTTTCATGTTTATGCCAATTTACAAATTATTTAATTATGATTTATTTGAATTTATTTCTGGATAATAAAGGTGGATTGTGCTGTTAAAATATTTACAAACAAAAGTACAATGTTCAACATTTATATGTGAATACTCTAAGATGCATGTTTCAAGGCCTTATTTTGATAATCACTATATTTCTGTATTAAATGTTATTTTGGAAACCAACATTTTAAAATGTTAAATAATAACAGACATACTGAATTAGCTCACATAAGACAACAGACAATAATATTCAGAACAGGATTTTGTAAATTAAATGCACACTTGTAAACCGAAAGCCTTCAATACCTCATGGTGTGTATATTGTTGCACACGCTGAGGCACCTTTTGCTGCGTCCCTAGACCTTGTGAGTACAGGGAAATGCGAGCTGTATTGTCGTCAAAGATTGTCGTTCAGGTGGGTGCCCTTCGAAATGCAGGAAGGGCACAGGACTTTGACAACATTGAGTTCACATCACTGCTTTGGATGAAAGAGGTGGGAGTTGAGGTGGGCACATCCAGAAACAAGAAGCTTGGTGGGCACATAAGAGGACTTATCAACCAACACAGAGCTGGAGATGCCAGTCACTGGATACTGCGAGGGAATCTGAGCACCTACGGACATATTCAGAGCGCAGTAATGATAACACACACATAACTCAATGCATATCAATTAATGTTACTCATTAATGTAAACTACTTCGTCAGCCGCAGTTTTATCTCTTTAGGGAATTTGCACCGTGTTTTGTTCGTCGTAGGCTGCTTTCACTAGAGTAATCAGGAATCTAAAGGGATCGAAATTGTGTGTATGACATTATTGTGTGCTGCGTCATCGTAATGTCTCATCGTACATCCCTAGACCGACCGTACGCTAATCGTACGGTCTGTTGTTTGATGTGACGACTAACTGTGTGTATATATGTTCGGAATTGGAGTCAAAAACGATGGCCTAACATCATCAATCGCTATACATTTTTTTAAAAATACGACGATCATCATTTTCAAGAGGACGTGAACTTCCGGTATATGGTGGATAGGCAGCGGGAACTATTGAAGGCTATGCATGAAAAGTGTTCCTTTTAGCAGTTTCCTATTTTCCAAGTCCGGCTTGTTGCAGGAGCTACTGAGTTAAGTGCTCTGTGCACACCGTGAGCTGTGTGTCTCATCCGTTTTGATCATGTTTCGATATTCCAATTGTTTACAATGAATGATGATATCATATGACAGGGAACAGTTGGATGTGTTCACTTTCTGCGCGGTTTCGTCTTATGTCTTTTGGCGTGTGCTGAGACTGCTACGATGGGGACTACAATTACCTTTCTTTGTTTGGGAGTTGAGATTTGGATGATTACGTTGGCACGGGCTGTTGAGCAATTATTGATATTAATTCGTTTGCAGTGAATCCGGGGCCTTCAATAACCAAATAATCAAATAACCAAGGAATATAAAAATCCGAAGGCTTTCTCTACCTGTCTCTCTTTCCAATTCAACGCAGTTTTCTATGCTTTGCCTTCTGGACAGACCAACAACTCTAAATAAATTAAAAGGAGAAAAGGTAAATACAAATACTATAAATACCATCTTTTCGGCATTTTACCACTTCTGGAATCTGCCGGGGGGACTTATAGAACAGGAGAATAAAGGCCTCTTGTCCAGAGCCTTCGCCGCGAGATGTACAGGTCTGAGTTTTTATTTCACCCCACACAGAAAACACGTTTGATCTTGCCGGGATTCGAACTCTCGTTCTCCCATTCGTTTTGAAGTCTTCCTAGTGAGTTGAACTTACTTCATTAATTATCGTGCGGCTGACTTAGCAGGATGAACATTGCTTAGATAAACTTTAATACCCAGGAGATAGATTTACAAGAACATTTAAATATACTTTGTAACACACGCACCATATATATCATAAGCATTTACAAAAGATAGAAATAATGAACAGCGAGAAAAAAAAAAACTAACACTGAGAGACCTACCCAGAAACAAACAATTACGCACACCTATCATACACCTGATCTAACTTCGAAGTGGCCCGTGCAGCCTGCTGCTGTTCTGACTGTGCATCTGCTGTTGATGTAGAGACCTTTAATTAGTTTGATTAGACGTTGGCTTATTCCGTATGTTGTTTAGTATTCCCCCCCCCCAGTTTTCTCTATTTTACTTTGTCGAATGCTTTTTTCTGGTCAATGAAAGCGATGTACACATTTTGATTGTGTTCTGTCGTTTTCTCTGCTAGCTGTTTTAAGATAAACAGTGCCTCAGTACATCCTCTGTTATTTTTTGAACCCAATTGGAGAATCGCTTAACTTTAGTTCTATTATTGGTATCAGCCTTTTTTCTAAAATTTTGTGTATAACTTTCATATTTAGCTGAGAAGAGATATACCTCTATATTGGCTGCAGTCTTTTTTGCTACTTTTCTGTTTCCATTTTGGTATGATGATTGCCTTTTGCCAGACTTTTGGAGCTTTTTGTTGGTGCCATGCTGCACTGACTATTCTGTGCATCCATGGCACTCTTGTTTCTCCTGCTTCTGCAATTATTTCCACTGGCATGTTATCTATCCCCGGTGCTTTATTTCTTTGTTGCATATTTGATTACTTCTTTCATTTCTTCTTTCATGATGTTGAGTTCAGTATTTATGCATTCTAGAGTGGTTTTTCTTGCCTTATTGGTATTCGTTGTCATATTTAATAGGTCTTCAAAATATTATTTCCATCTCTGTTGCATATGTTGATTTGATATTGGCTGTCCGTCTTTGTCATTTATGAGCTCAGCAAGATCGTGGTTTTTCTTTTCTCGCTCTTGTTGCTATTGCTCCAGTGTGGCTGTCTTGAAATCCCTGCTCATATTTTGTCCGAATTCTATCCAATTTTTTTGCTTAGCTCCTTTGATGGAAATTTTAACTCTTTTTCGAACAAAAGGCATATTTTTCATAGTTTTCTTGGTTCTTAATCTCTCTCCAATTTCAAAACAGTTCTTCTATTCTTTAATTGCTTCTCTGATTGCTTCGTTCCACCACGGAGTCCTCTTTTTCCCTTCTTTTGTCCTTAGATGCGTTCCATATATTCATTTTATGATGTTGGTTACTGTTTTCTTAAATTGTTTCCACTCTTTTTCTACTGTGCTTACTTCGTTAGTGAGTTTCTTGATTTCCACTGTTAGCTTTTCTTCTAGGGGTTTCCTTTATTTTATCTTTTAACAGTTTTATTTTTATTGTCTGTTCTGTTTCCTTTTTTGCCTGTTGTCGTATATTCTCTTTGTATTTGGCTGTCAGAGTGTAATCATAACAATTGTTTTGGTTTCTCATTATGTGCCCGAAAAATTGTGCTTGCTTCTTTCCGATGTTATTATTTTATTTTCAGCTGTCCAGTTAACTTTCTACATTCTTCTGATAAATCCCATCTCTGTGGCCTCTAATCTTCCTTCCATTTGCGTGACTCATGTCCATGATTCGCTTCCATAGGTCAGAAGTGGCTCTTTATATCACCGAAGAACTATCCCCATCACCTGTTTTGACATAGACTTGTTGCATACTACGTTTTTCATTTTATGAAAGGCTTTTTTGGCTAGAGCTATTCTGATTTTTATTTTTGTGGTGCTTCTTCCATCATATATTATTATTGTGCCAAAGTATATCAGATAGCGCGCTTGCTACACTTGAGAGAGGTAACATGGTTCATTCCACAGCAGCAAAATATTTTTTTTTCAAAATAATCAGCTTTTAAAAAAAATTTAATTAATTCTTCATTATATGTTTAAGTTTTGAAATAGTTTCTCAGTATTTATTTAAATTTAAAGAAAATTATGGAACGGTTCATTTTAGCATTTCTGTATCTTCGTTTATTAATTTCACTGAATATAGGTTTTCTAAAAAAAAAGCCTTTCTAAATGTTTATTTAATTTAGAATAAAATATTGTATTGGAATATTCTTTTTTTCCCTTATTTTTAATTTAATCTTTGTTTTTTTTTTCTTCCCTGAATGTAATTTGTTTTTCTCAAGATGATTTCGCAATAATGATTTTTAAAATTAAGTGTATTTTCCTCTTCCACATTTACATGTATATTTATGTGGTTTTTTAATCTGTATTTATATAGGCTAATATATGTAATTATATCCAATATTAGGAAGAAACAATCATCATTTTTTCGCCATGTAATGAGAAGAGAACAACTGAAATATATTGTAACAACTGGAAAAATTGAGGGACGAAGAGATAGAGGGAAACAAAGACAAAAGATACCAGACAGCTTAAGAGAATGGCTTGGCAGAAGGTCAACAACACAGATAAAGAACTGTCGAGATCGAAAGTTGTGGAGAGACAATATCACCCACGTCAGTATGCCCGGTACTTGATGATGATGAATATATGTAATATATGGATATAGTATAAATGATCTCAGTTTTAAAATGCGCAAATGGTGTACGCAACAACTCTAACTGCCGTGTGAACCTGATCCAATGTTCGTCCAATCAAAGTTGGTGCTCCTGTAATGTTGCTACGAAAACTGAACTCATCTTAAACTCTGCAATGGTATCATATTGTTAGTGAGGAAGTTTCACAAAACCTTCAACCCATCATAAACTCTACAGTTGTATGATATTGTTAGTGAAGGAGTTTCACCGAAACCTCAACTCATCATAGACCCTGCAATGGTATCATATTGTTAGTGAGGGAGTTTCACAGAAACCTCAACTCATCATAAACTCTGCAATGGTATCATATTGTTAGGGAGTTTCACAGAAACCTCAACTCATCATAGACCCTGCAATGGTATCATATTGTTAGTGAGGGAGTTTCACCGAAACCTCTACTCATCATAGACCCTGCAATGGTATCATATTGTTAGTGAGGGAGTTTCACAGAAACCTCAACTCATCATAAACCTACCAATGCTACTACACTGCAGGTAAAGGAGTTTCCCAGAAACCTCATTCAGGGCACAATATTCACCGGTAGTGAGGGAAACAGAGGTAATTCCCCGGATACCACTAACAGGACCTGTGTATCATTTCCTGTACCAGAAGCTAATGTACCCCCTTCCCCGAAAGTCTCTGCCAGGTATAGTTCCTTAGACTTGCAGGTATTGACTCGAGGGAAGTCTGCTTCGCATATGCTCCGTCGTCTTCTTCACCTTCAGAAGGAACACCATAGCTATAATGTCATGACGATCCTGTACCTTTTGCTCATTCAACAGCACAGCTGTGATTGCAAAATGCCACGGAGCCTCGTCACAATAGTGACGAAACTACTAGACCACACGCCATTATAAAATCAAATATTGCTGATAGTAAATTCATGGGATAAGATTGAGGAACGTGCATGTTGTAACCAAAAGACGAGACGGAGAGTAGTTCTAAAATATCGAAAACAATGACCTGCAACAATAGCAAGATTATTAGTCTGTCTACTTTCAAAGATGGTGCAGGTATGAATGGTGAATTTTATTTAAATCTCATCTTACTAACATTTCTTTTGAAATATTCAGATATGTTTACTGTTCTGGTTACAGGGAGCGAAAGTATGGTAGGTAATGATCTTTTAGCGGTGATAATGGTGATGGATGGACGAGATCAACAACCGAACATCTTGCTACTAGGTTTTGCAGTGGTGGACATGTGTACGCTGCATGATCTAGTCCAACGTCTGCTAACGTGCGCTTTTAGTTTGGACCAGTACGCGTTCATGGATCTAGCAGCAGCCATCGATTATACTTTGATAATAACGATCGATTTAGTTTCTAATAATGGAGAACAAAATCCGCCTTTTCAGAACTTTACAGAAATTACGTATATTTGTGAACTTTTCCATATTTATGTTGTATCAAGTACTTTCGGACGCCCATTGATTACAATAATGTCTACCGCAATTTTCAGGAACGAGACTAATGTATTCTATGTCGCTGATTTACAATTATTGTTTTTATTTTCTTTATGAAAAAGTTACTGATATAAATTATAATAGTTAAGGAGTATTTAATTGTGCATCAAAGCATTCCTAGTTTTGAATTTTCGTTACTCTCTTTATCACGAATTGCTTGTCCTGTCATGTTGTTATTTATATTTGTACAATTACTCGCACGATGATGTAAAATGTGATACGGTTAATGCAAATGATTTGTTTATTTCTAAAGCAGATTAATTGTCTCGATTACATAACAGAAATAAAAAGGAATAATATTTGTCAACAATTTGTTGATCTAGTTCAAATAATCACTTCTCTATTGTTTCTGTTCACAAAATGTGATTTATTAAGGATGTGTAGCAAGTCATCATGAAGCTGACGTTGGTGATCACGTCTATCTACAAAGTATGATCCCTTCAATTCTTTACAAACCTTTTAAAAATCCTTACTAAGTCGATTACGGTAAATTATGTGCTGTTTTTTACTACGAGCAAAAAACAGAGCAAATATAAGAGATGAAGTCAGGAGTCAGATCTCCAAAATGGTGGATCACGTTGCTGCTACGCCTTGGAAATGCCAAGATTGGTTATTGGTTATTGGTTATGGAAGGCCTCGGCATCACAGCAAACGAATTAAAATCCATAATTGCTCAACCGCCCGTGCCAGTGGAATCATCCGAATTACCAACTCATCTCCCAAACAAAGAAAGGTAACTGTAGTCCCCATCGTAGCAGTCTCAGCACACGCCAAAAGACATAAGGCGAAACCGCGCAGAAAGTGAACACAGCCAACTGTTCCCTGTCATACGATATCAGCATTCATCGTAAACAAGCGGGATATCGAAGCAGGATCAAAACGGATGAGACACACAGCTCACGGTGTGCACAGAGCACTTAACTCAGTAGCTCCTGCAAAAAGCCGGACTTGGAATATGAGGAAACTGCAAGAAGGAACACTTTTCAGACATAGCCTTCAATGGTTCCTGCCGCCTATCCACCATATACCATGGGAGTTCACGTCCTCCCGAAAATGATGATCGTCATAGCACTTGATGATGTTAGGCCGTCATTGATGACTCCAATTCCAAACACATAGACACACAGTGGTGGTAATTTGACATTTCCAATCCAACAGAAGCCACATGACCTGTAGTTAGTAAAACCACAGAGAGAATATGATTTTGTGACCTTCACTGATTCACTCTTAGATGTGAATGTGTAGTTTACACAAGAGGAGAAGTTTTCAACTACAGTGATTCCATTTAAGGCAATTCTGGGATAGCAAGGCAAGTCTCCTTTATAGCAGCAGAACTTGATGTTCTCCGCCCCCTTCTTGTAGCTGCTGCCACACGATTGACACAGATATGATGCCAAGATATTGACACAGACTAATACGATTGTCAAGTTCTAACTAGAACGGGTTGACAAAATATAAATATTGAGATCTAACTGTGATTGTCAGGCAAAGACACATTTGGGATTGAACTGGGATTGTCGGACAAATACAAATTTGAGATCTAACTGGGATTGTCGGACAAATACAAATTTGAGATCTAACTGGGATTGTCGGACAAAAACACATTTGGCATCTAACTGGGATTGTCGGGCAGATACAAATTTGAGATCTAACTGAATCTTTCAGGCAAGATACAAATTTTGAATCTAACTGAAACTATCAGACAAATACAAATTTGGGATATAAATGAGACTATCAGTCATATACAATGGTAACTAATTATCAAAGTAAAAATGTTCATAACAATAACACTCCTCAAAGGCACAATCAGAAGATAATGGTGATTTTGGTTTAATCTTTCTGTGTTTTAGTCTAACTGATTCTCTACGTCAGTTCATTCTGTTATGTCTAATTGTGTGTTGTTCCTAGACTACAGTCCAACAAATCGATTGTGACTGTCACTGGTTGCGGCGTCGCATAGGTGAAGATCCAAGTTTCCAAACCTCTTTACTATATTTTAACCGTGTCCCTAGTCAGACTAATACTGTCTATCTGCATCTCCATATTGTCGTTGCCGATGTATCTCTTACTTTAAGAGTCCATAAGTGTCTTCATATCATGAAATTTATTTTGGAACTTTTCAGTGTTCACATTGAAGGCTTGAAATTAGTTGATAAATTCACTTTGTCTCGTTAGCACGAGTTCGTATCCAGTGCATGTAGAAAATGATGAAGTGAATATTGCATGAAATTTTGTCAGAAATAGATATGCCGGAACGGTCCGGAATAGCAAATGCAATTCTCACGTTGAAATGAGCTGGAGATATGGTTAGTAGGCCAGAATAATATCCCCATACTGAACTAGTTTTGTGAGTTGATAAACGGGGCAGAAAAAAATGTTGGTCCAAAGTGAAGACTCAATGACTCATGACAACGACAAAAAAAGTCGTCACTAAAACTTATTTTTTCCAGGTTGAGGAATGACATGATAGCAAACATTAGCATGACAGGACAAGCAATTCAAACAATCCTGGTTGATGAATGACATGATAGCAAACATTAGCATGACAGGACAAGCAATTCAAATAATCCTGGTTGATCAATGACATGATAGCAAACATTAGCATAAAAGGCAAGCAATTCAAATAATCCTGGTCGATGAATGTCATGATAGCAAACATTAGCATGACAGGACAAGCAATTCAAATAATCCTGGTTGATGAATGACATGATAGCAAACATTAGCATGACAGGACAAGCAATTCAAATAATCCTGGTTGATGAATGACATGATAGCAAACATTAGCATGACAGGACAAGCAATTCAAATAATCCTGGTTGATGAATGACATGATAGCAAACATTAGCATGACAGGACAAGCAATTCAAATAATCCTGGTTGATGAATGACATGATAGCAAACATTAGCATGACAGGACAAGCAATTCAAATAATCCTGGTTGATGGGATTCCATTGCAACAGAATTCCTCAGACAAGCCTAAGAAGATTGTATCCAACATAGTAATCTATGGACAATTTAATGAAAGGGGGAAACAGGCAAATAATTGTGCTGCGGTTAAAGAGGTGATAATAAAATAATGCATATATCACGTCACTGTATATATTTGGAAAATAAATAAAAAAAAACCTTAACAGATCATCGTCCTGTTCCTCGGCCAGTCAAGAATTAAAACGTTAATGTCGTCATAACAGCAGACACTAACGTATTTGTATTGTTTATGTTGTATATATTTTAAATGTGATTAAACATTGTTAATTCGTTATAAGAAAATGCGACTACAATAAGTCTAATTGTTTTTTCTTCTCTAATTTTTCTCTTTTTCTTACCTTCCCCTTTTTATTTTGAGCTTTGGAGGGGAGGGAGAATTTGAGGTCTCTTTATTTTTTGTTGATCAGATGTTACTCTCAAGCTGATTCCTGCCATGCGACTTGCACATTTCATTGGTGGTTATTTCTCTGATTGTTCTTGATGCTAGCGTTTAAGCTTTACACTGCTGGCACAGCACTGGGATTGATATTGTTTTACAGAGTGCCCGTTTTGCCACTATGGCTATTTCCCTGTTCAACAAAAATGGTGGCATCTGTGCGATGACAAGCTTTGCTACATCTTCTGTCACTACTTGCTCTTACTGTCCGATGTTTTTATACTACCTCGGTTCATAATTCTCTCTACTGTTTTAATTGTTCGTGGTCTATGTTGATATTCTATTTGTTACCTTTAATGATGTACATTGATATTGATTGGTTGTTGCTGATTTCCTTGTTGAATTGGTAGCCTGTATTATTAAGTCTGTTCAATTATTCTTGCAGGTCTTCTATTCTTTTTCATGTTTCGTCTGCGAACAGACGTTCGTTAAGTTCTTCTATCCCAGATGGGTTGGCTAACTTACGTATGTAGTTCACGTCAATCATAAATCTGTGTGGAGGTTCATAGAGCGCACCATTGTCTTGCTCTTGTTCTGATTTCAAAGCGAGTTGTGTAACCCTTTGTGACACTGATTGTGCAACAGATATTGATGTAGAAACGTTTGCATACATTTTCACATTTATAAACACATGTATTGCTTGCACTGTAACCTATTTTAAGTTAAAAGACAACTTATTACTGAGGTTTCAGCAATTAATTACAAAATTAGCACAGCTTGGATCTTTACCATAAACAGCTGACCTCCAATTTGGACTGACCAAATAAAAAGGGGGACAAAAGAAGCCATATTCTGCATGAGGACATTAGTCAAAAGTACACTGAAGTAAACAAACCGATATGTGCCTGTTTCATAGACTACACCAACGTATTTGATAAAATAAACCATAAACAACTTACAGGCTGCCTAAAAGACCTGTCTACATCTAGATGACACGGATATACGAGTAATGTGTAATTTATACTGGGAGCAAATAGCAATAATAAAATATATAAAAGAGAACTCTACATACGAGTATACTGATATAAAAGGAGGCGTAAGACAGGCATGCATCCTATAAACAATCTTGTTCACCTTATACACTAGCAAATCTTTACAAACATTACATAGATGCCAAGCCTAAACATTAACGGAAAGATAATCAATAACCTAAGTTATGTTGATGATACTGTATTACAAGCAGAAAATAAAAAAATATCAACAATTACTTAATGAGATAAACCCACAAGTGGATATCAACGTTGAAGAAATAGACACGGAGACAGTTCAGAGCTAAAATTATCTTAGACATACTATAACAGTGATAGAAAATGCAAAACTAAAATAAACTAAAGAATACGAGTGGCAAAAAGAAATTTAAGCCTGTGAGAAAATATTATAGTTTTATAACAAATAACATCAGGGCTAAAACTAAGAATAGGAAAATGTTGTATCTTCTGAACAATCATGTATGATGCAGAAACATGGACATTAGACATGAAAGCAGAAAAGAAAATTGAAACCTTTGAAAGGCTAATAATAGAAGATTAGGAACAATCGGATGGAAAGAAAAGAAAGCAAATGATAACATCTTAAAAGCAATTAAAAATAGAAAGAAACTTCTAAAGACAATTGAAACAAAACAAATTACATATTCGGGCCATGTTAAAAGACAAAGCAGTCTACCAAAAGTAATCTTGGAAGGGAAAATACAAGGTAAAAAAGGCAGATGCAGACAAAAACTAACATGGACGAATAATATCAAAAGAAGTTTTAGCCTACGTTATCCTAGTAAGAGTGGAATGACTCTCCATGGTAACCACCCTTCCTTCGATGCAGAGACGGCACTGAATGATGATGATGAACGAAACACAAAAGATTGAAGGACTACGCAACAAGAGTTAACAAACAAAATATAAAAAGGTTGAAGGGCCGCTAAAGGTCAATAGCATTGAGCCTCTAAAGCAGGGGTGGCCAAATGGCGGCCCGCGGGCCGGATCCGGCCCGCCAGCCTAGTTTTCTTGGCCCGCGAAGCTCCACGGACTTACTTCATTTTTTACCCCTAATAGCGGATTTCTCCTGGTTTTAATCCGTGTCGGAGTTAACTCTTCTATCGTTCAAGAATACACAATTTGAAAATCTCTGTCAATTTCTCGCAACAGCTAGATTGGCAACATAATTTCAAATACACACACACACACACACACACACACACACACACACACACACACACACACACACACACACACACACACACACACACACACACACTGCACAACTAATGGTGCCGACAATATTCAAAGTCTTTGCTTCGAGTTGGTACCGCAAAGTTGCTTTATTGTCAGTGCGGTGATAGCGTCAGATCTTTGGCTCAACATTTGTCGTCTGGACTTGTGGTGGCTCTTTCATTTCGCGGTAAGGGGTTAATGAGGTTGGGAGGGACAGGGGTGAGGGGACTTCGTAGCTCTAATTCTGTCTTTGAAGTTACATTCAAAATGTTTCACTGTTCGCCTTCATTCCCTTTGATCCCATCGTCTTGTCGTGTCCATAAAATGACTGCAACGTGTTTATTTGGTCAAAATCTTTTGATTTCATTGTCAAACACAAGTCTGTGTATAACTGTCAAATCTGGACTTATTTTCGATAGTGGGCCAACATTCTGTGACTTTTAACTTTGATGTGAGATTTTGTATTAAATCATGTTAAAACGTAGAAAAGTTGATTGTGAAAATCGCATATTTAAACCTGAATGGGAATTAGATTATTTGTTCATCTTCAATAAGGATAGTAAACCTCAGTGCTTAATTTGCGTTCAAGTGTTAGCCGTTTTGAAGGAATATAATTTAAAACGGCACTATGCCACACATCATCAAAACATGTATGAGAAACATAGCATTGAAGCTAGGAAGCTTTTGGTTGAACAGCTGAAGACAAAGTTGAATCAACAGCAAAGTATGTATACAAAGGGCAATAAAATTAAAGAGTCATCGATCATTGCATCATATACAGTTACCTATGAGCTTGCAAAATCTAAAAAACCCTTTACTGACGGAAATTTTGTGAAGAAATGTGCGATTCAAATGGCAAAGGCATTCGGTCAAGAAAAAATAGCCAAAGAATTTGAATCTGTGCCTCTTTCAAAACAAACTGTAGCCAGAAGAACAGAAGACATCAGTCTGCAACTGTCTCAAAGTTTAAAATCTTGTATTGAAAACTGCTCATATTTTTCGCTCGCGATTGATGAAAGTACTGACATCACTGACACTTGCCAGCTTCTTATTTTTGTTAAAGTTATCCAGGAGGATTTTACTGTTATTGAAGAATTGTTGAAAGTTTGCTCTTTGCATGACACTTGTAGAGGGACAGACATATTTTCTGCAGTTCATAGTGCCGTAGATGAAGTTGGTGGTTTTGGAAAGTTGTCTGCAGTGTGTACTGATGGTTGCAAAGCTTTTATTGGTTCAAATACTGGTTTTGTTGGACTTCTAAAGCAAAACAAAATTAACGTACCTACATTGCATTGCATAATTCATCAAGAGGCCCTTTGTGCAAAGTCCATAAATCTAAAAGACACCATGGCTACTGTTGTGAAAATAACAAATTTGATAAGAGGAGGACATCAGTCTTTAAATCACAGGAAGTTTTTATCATTTTTAGAGGAAGTAGATTCTAGCTACGGTGATCTCCTGCTTTATACAGAAGTAAGATGGCTTAGTCGAGGGAAATGTTTAATAATATTTTTTGAACTGAAGAATGACATTTATGACTTCCTGCGAGAGAACTTACCATGCTCCATTGATCTTCAACATGCACTCAAAGACATTAATTTCCTTCATAATCTGGCATATCTCACAGACATCACACAACATTTGAACATATTGAATTTGCAGCTACAAGGGGAAAAGCAAACCATTTTTTAATTGATGGGATATGTTGATGGTTTTAAAAAGAAGCTGAATCTATTTAGACTTTCTTTGCAAAAAATGATCTGTTCCATTTTTCAAGTTGTAAGCAGTTGTTGTCAGAGATAGAAAGTGCAAACTTCAGTAAGTACGCAGCTGACATTGAACATTTGATTTGTGAATTTGATCGACGATTTCAAGATTTTGAAATGTTTCGTCCGCAAACGGAACTTTTTAATAACCCAATTAAGTGCACAGTGGAGTGCCAGCCATCAGATCTTCAACTAGAGTTGTGTGACCTTCAGTGTGACCCCTTCCTCAGTACTGTAAAGGCATTAGGAGCTGACTTCTGGAAATTGCTACCAAATGAACGTTACCCGTGTCTGAGAAAATGGGCACTAAAGATGTGATCTATATTCGGCAGCACATATCTCTGCGAGACAACATTCTCTTCCATGAAGTTAATTAAATCTAAGACCAGGAACAGAATGACCGATTCGACATTGTCCCATACTCTCCGAATCGCCACGTCAAAAATGGAAGTGGACTTCAAATCTCTGGTGGAAAGCTGTGACAAGTCACAATCGTCGCACTGAGACATTAAAGGTAATTTTAAAATGAATAATTAATGGATTTGTTACAAATCAAATATGTAGTCAAAGTGCAAGCATTATTTATATATTACTATATCGCATAGGTCCCTACTGTCATTTTTGACGATATTCTTAAGTGTGGCCCGCGGGTCTTGGCTTTAATCCGGCCCTCGGGCAACCTCAAGTTGGCCACCACTGCTCTAAAGAATACTATTCTCAAGAAATAGCAATATTCATAAACTGTAAATCAGTTTAGCGTCTATGACAATCATTTACATGCAGAACAAAGTGTATTAATCTGATAACAGACCTGTATTTAACTTCCTAGCACCAGGAAGCGATTTGTTGTTGTGTAAGAAGAATACAGAAATCAGTTGTGCTGTGGGAGGTTAACGAGAGGTTATGAATTTTTGCTCATAATTCAGATTTATTTATCTCAGTGAGACGTCTATTTGATTGCAGTTTATGCTGCAATAAGAACTAATAGTCAGAAGCTGCTTACATTTTAAACACTTCGTTATAACTAAAATATAAATTATTTATTGTATTTCTATTTATATAATACGTAAATAAAACAATTAATGTAGCAAAGCGAGCAATAATAACACATACCTTACTATTTTGCTAGTTGGATGAATAAAGGGACAGAATAAATATTGGACTAAAGGGAAGACTCAATGACACACTACAACCGTCAAAAAAAAATATTATATTATCAATCTTGATAGATGGGATTCCATTGCAACAGAATTTCTCAGAATGACGAAAGATAAACTATGGACAAAAATAATGAAAATGGGGTGGGGTGGGGGACAAATAATTGCAGTGTTGCGGTAAAGCATGTGATAATCATCATCATCATTATCAAGTACCAAGCCTGCTGGAGTAGGTGATCATATCTCTCCACAACTTTAGATCTCGACAGTAATTTAAGGTGACTAGTATACAATGTTGTATTTGGGTCGAATTGTGGCGCTAAATTAACAAAGATATATATGGCGGCGCGCGGCGCACCACATGTACACGAGAGACAAGGGGAGTTAACAGGGACCACAGTCGGGGTGCGACGGAGCTCGTGCTCGATGCTGAGATTCATCTTTGTGGTCAGGGATGAGATTGGACTAATTGTGGATGCGGTCCTAGCATCTCTCTCTCTCTCTCTCTCTCTCTCTCTCTCGCTATCTCTCTCCCTCTCCATCGCTGTCGCTCTCGATCATTCTCTCTTGTTCTCTCTCCCTCTCCACCTCTCTCTCTCTCTCTCGCTATCTCTCTCTTTCACTAGACTTCTCTCTCACTCCTAGACGTCTCTCCTACCACACCAGCTTTCATCCTCTCTCTCTCCTAACATTTCACCCTCCATCGTACATTTAGCTTCCGTCATAGACTTCCCTCCATTGTAACACTTACTCATTCTCTCCATTTAAACCCATTAGCTCTACTTAGCTCCCCTAAATCTCTCTCTCTCTCTCTCTCTCACTATCTACTATTCCAGCCTAGATTTCCCGCCATTGAAACACATACTCATTCTCTCCATTTATCCCTATCATCGTGCCTTCCTTCTCTCTCGCTCTCTCTTTCTCCCCTATCCTCTCTTAGACTTCTAACCTATCAGTCCACCCTCCGCCTCTCCCTTTAGCTCCCCCGCCCTCCCTCATATTTTTAGCGTCCCTCCTATTGTAACACTTGATTATTCTCACCATTTATACATAGCATCTCGCCTTCTTTCTCATATGCTTCTCTCTCTCTCGCTCTCTCTCTTCTAATCCTACTAGACTTCTCTCCTACCATTCCACCTTTCTTCCTCTCTCTCTCTCTTTACCTCTCTCTTTGCCTTATACATATCACCATTAATACAACTGAAATTCCTTTAATGATAACCTATCACATCGTTATGAGCTAAGAGAAAAACAGAACAAAATTCAACTTACACCGTAAAATATTCCACTACAACACAGACCGCTAGACTGAACAGTACTATGAAAATAAACGTCCGTGAATCAAGCGCGCTTATAACACGAAGTCTCACATCCGACTAGTTTAAATATAATCTGGTAAATAAAATTTGGACGACACTATTCCACCCTCGACTAACATCTAGGTTAACCAATCAGAGAAGAAGATTTCTATCGGACACCCACCAACGAAATGACTGACCTCTGGATTATCTAATCAGAGAAGAGGATTACTGTTATCGTGATAACTGACCTCATTTTCAACTTGAAGTGCTGTCGAGTCTGATGCATGGGTTACTTTAAATCGATTCGGCCCCTGATACAATCCACCTAGCGGGTCAATGGTGGGGGAAATAATACAAGTGGCAGGTTACTTGAACGCGTTTTGACCCCTGATGCAATACCAGGAGTTCCATGACAGTTATAAATAGTTGGATACAACGAGCAGGAAGTTATATTCAAGGTCCAAAATGTTAGACCAAATCACTAAGATTTTACCACCAGAACACACAAATTTAGGCTCATATTTAAAAAGTCGACCTTAAAACCATACAAATCTACTCCCATACTCATAAAAGTTAGACACATCAAACAAATAATTACTTCCAAACTCCAAAAAGTTAGAACAAATCACGCCTCGATCGTTCTCTAACATTGCCACGATCGTTCTTTAACACTGCCTCCAGCGTTCTTCGATCGTTCTCTAACATTGCCATGATCGTTCTTTAACATTGCCTCCAGCGTTCTTCGATCGTTCTCTAACATTGCCTCGATCGTTCTCTAACATTACCTCGAGGGTTCTCTAACATTGCCACGATCGTTCTTTAACATTGCCTCCAGTGTTCTCTTCACAAGTTTCGGAAGGGAAACATTTGTCGTACTGGGAGAAAAACTCGTTTACCCTATCCATTTTAACGACTCCTTCTAATGATGACTCGCTGAGTGCCAAGTACAGACTATCTGTATCCATTTCACAGAGTTGAAAGTCGGACCTCTCTACGAATCTATCCAGGAATTCATAGTAAAATTCCAACATTCGCAATTTGGCGTACTGGTAGACGAAAAAACCAATCTGTGAAGGAAGATCCCACAGGATACTTCGTTTTCCAAGCGACACCTCATACAGGTCTTCACCAATAGGCGTCATGGTTTTAAACAGGGGTTATTTACCAACTTTGTTGTATTGGCCCCCTCTTTAACATAGGTCACGTTCACATGTTTCCCCAAATTCGTCAAGGTCTTCCCATAGGCCGAGAAAAATATTACCACCAGATCACAAAAATGTAGGCAGAAACCTACGAGGCAAGGTCAGAAACCTAGGAGACAAGGTCAGAAACCTAGGAGACAAGGGCAGAAACCTAGGAGGCAAGGGCAGAAACCTAAGAGGCAAGGGCAGAAACCTAAGAGGCACGGGCAGAAACCTAAGAGGCAAGGGCAGAAACCTAAGAGGCAAGGGCAGAAACCTAAGAGGCAAGGGCAGAAACCTAAGAGGCAAGGACCAGAAACCTAGGAGGCAAGGGCAGAAACCTAGGAGGCAAGGGCAGAAACCTAGGAGGCAAGGGCACCTAGGAGGCAAGGGCAGAAACCTAGGAGGCAAGGGCAGAAACCTAGGAGGCAAGGGCAGAAACCTAGGAGGTAAGGGCAGAAACCTAGGAGGCAAGGGCAGAAACCTAGGAGGCAAGGTCAGAAACCTAGGAGGCAAGGTCAGAAACCTAGGAGGTAAGGGCAGAAACCTAGGAGGCAAGGGCAGAAACCTAGGAGGCAAGGTCAGAAACCTAGGGCAGAGGCAAAGACAGAAACCTAGGAGGCAAGGTCAGAAACCTAGGAGGCAAGGTCAGAAACCTAGGAGGCAGAAAAGGAGGCAGAAACCTAGGAGACAAGGGCAGTCTGAAAACAAGTAGGTCAGAAATAAGGGCAGAAACCTAGGAGAGGCAAGGGCAGAAACTTAAGAAGCAAAGACAGAAACCTAGGAGGCAAGGTCAGAAACCTAAATGCAAAGGCAGAAACCTAGGAGGCAAGGGCAGAAACCTAAGATGCAAAGTCAGAAACCTAGGAGACAAGGGCAGAAACCTAAGAGGCAAGGACAGAAAACTAGGAAGCAAAGGCTGAAAACAAGGAGGGAAGGTCAGAAATCTAGGAAGCTGTGTTAGAAAACAAGGAGGGAAGGTCAGAACGGGAAGGTCAGAAACCAAAGAGGGAAGGTCAGAAACCTAGGAGGCAAGGTCAGAATCATGGGAGGCAAGGTCAGAAACCTAGGAGGCAAGGGCAGAAACCAAAGAGGCAAGGGCAGAAACCTAGGAGGCAAGGGCAGAAAACTAGAAGGCAAGGGCAGAAACCTAAGAGGCAAGGACAGAAAACTAGGAAGCAAGGTCAGAAACCTAGGAGGCAAGGGCAGAAACCAAAGAGGCAAGGGCAGAAACCTAGGAGGCAAGGGCAGAAACCTAGAAGGCAAGGGCAGAAACCTAAGAGGCAAGGACAGAAAACTAGGAAGCAAAGGCTGAAAACAAGGAGGGAAGGTCAGAAATCTAGGAAGCTGTGTTAGAAAACAAGGAGGGAAGGTCAGAAACCAAAGAGGGAAGGTCAGAAACCTAGGAGGCAAGGTCAGAAACATAGGAGGCAAGGTCAGAAACATAGGAGGCAAGGTCAGAAAGCTAGGAGGCAAGGGCAGAAACCTAGGAGGCACCTCGATGGACAACTAGACAACGGAAGAAGCAGAGATTATCATTGTAAACTTTAGAATGGGAATCGGTTTGAAGGATATTAATACCTTGATTTGATGCAATGTAGTGTGGGATATCTAGCAGACGCCCTATAGGATAATCTTGAAGTTTATAAACATAAACACTCGTACTGACTAAGGCTTCCAATAGACAAACACACACGTTTTAGAACCACTGGTGTCCAATAATTCGGAATGTTTAAAATACGGAGCGCGAGCGTGCCCGCTTGAGATAAGCTCCCCCACTTGACGATAAGCCCCACTTGAGATAAGACTAGTAGTAGACAAGGGGTTTTTGAGCCGCGGTCACCTGAGATTATATCGTGCAGCACGATACGAGATTGTGCTGCACGATACATGCTAAAATGTTAAAATCCTAGCTAAAATCCCTCCTTGTTTTCTAACACAGCTTCCTAGATTTCTGACCTTCCCTACTTGTTTTCAGACTTTGCTTCCTAGTTTTCTGTCCTTGCCTCATAGGTTTCAGCCCTTGCCTCCTAAGTTTCCGCCCTTGCCTCTTTGGTTTCTGACCTTGCCTCCTAGGTTTCTGTCTTTGCATCTTAGGTTTCTGACCTTGCCTCCTAGGATTCTGTCTTTGCTTCTTAAGTTTCTGCCCTTGCCTCTAAGGTTTCTGCCCTTATTTCCTATGTTTCTGCCCTTGTCTCCTAGGTTTCTGTCCTTGCCTCCTAGGTTTCTGCCCTTGCCTCATAGGTTTCTGACCTTGCCTCCTAGGTTTCTGACCGTGCCTCCTAGGTTTCTGTCTTTGCCTCTTAGGTTTCTGACCTAGCCTCCTAGGTTTCTGCCCTTGCCTCCTAGGTTTCTGCCCTTACCTCCTAGGTTTCTGCCCTTGCCTCCTAGGTTTCTGACCTTGCCTCCTAGGTTTCTGCCCTTGCCTCCTAGGTTTCTGCCCTTACCTCCTAGGTTTCTGCCCTTGCCTCCTAGGTTTCTGCCCTTGCCTCTTTGGTTTCTGCCCTTGCCTCCTAGGTTTCTGACCTTGCCTTGTAGGTTTCTGACCTTGCCTCCTAGGTTTCTGGTCCTTGCCTCTTAGGTTTCTGCCCTTGCCTCTTAGGTTTCTGCCCGTGCCTCTTAGGTTTCTGCCCTTGCCTCTTAGGTTTCTGCCCGTGCCTCCTAGGTTTCTGCCCTTGCCTCTTTGGTTTCTGCCCTTGCCTCCTAGGTTTCTGACCTTGTCTCCTAGGTTTCTGACCTTGCCTCATAGGTTTCGGCCTACATTTTTGTGATCTGGTGGTAATATTTTTCTCGGCCTATGGGAAGACCTTGACGAATTTGGGGAAACATGTGAACGTGACCTATGTTAAAGAGGGGGCCAATACAACAAAGTTGGTAAATAACCCCCTGTTTAAAACCATGACGCCTATTGGTGAAGACCTGTATGAGGTGTCGCTTGGAAAACGAAGTATCCTGTGGGATCTTCCTTCACTGATTGGTTTTTTCGTCTACCAGTACGCCAAATTGCGAATGTTGGAATTTTACTATGATTTCCTGGATAGATTCGTAGAGAGGTCCGACTTTCAACTCTGTGAAATGGATACAGATAGTCTGTACTTGGCACTCAGCGAGTCATCATTAGAAGGAGTCGTTAAAATGGATAGGGTAAACGAGTTTTTCTCCCAGTACGACAAATGTTTCCCTTCCGAAACTTGTGAAGAGAACACTGGAGGCAATGTTAAAGAACGATCGTGGCAATGTTAGAGAACCCTCGAGGTAATGTTAGAGAACGATCGAGGCAATGTTAGAGAACGATCGAAGAACGCTGGAGGCAATGTTAAAGAACGATCATGGCAATGTTAGAGAACGATCGAAGAACGCTGGAGGCAGTGTTAAAGAACGATCGTGGCAATGTTAGAGAACGATCGAGGCGTGATTTGTTCTAACTTTTTGGAGTTTGGAAGTAATTATCTGTTTGATGTGTCTAACTTTTATGAGTATGGGAGTAGATTTGTATGGTTTTAAGGTCGACTTTTTAAATATGAGCCTAAATTTGTGTGTTCTGGTGGTAAAATCTTAGTGATTTGGTCTAACATTTTGGACCTTGAATATAACTTCCTGCTCGTTGTATCCAACTATTTATAACTGTCATGGAACTCCTGGTATTGCATCAGGGGTCAAAACGCGTTCAAGTAACCCGCCACTTGTATTATTTCCCCCACCATTGACCCGCTAGGTGGATTGTATCAGGGGCCGAATCGATTTAAAGTAACCCATGCATCAGACTCGACAGCACTTCAAGTTGAAAATGAGGTCAGTTATCACGATAACAGTAATCCTCTTCTCTGATTAGTTAATCCAGAGGTCAGTCATTTCGTTGGTGGGTGTCCGATAGAAATCTTCTTCTCTGATTGGTTAACCTAGATGTTAGTCGAGGGTGGAATAGTGTCGTCCAAATTTTATTTACCAGATTATATTTAAACTAGTCGGATGTGAGACTTAGTGTTATAAGCGCGTTTGATTCACGGACGTTTATTTTCATAGTACTGTTCAGTCTAGCGGTCTGTGTTGTAGTGGAATATTTTACGGTGTAAGTTGAATTTTTTTTTTTTTTCTTATTTCATAACGATGTGATAGGTTATCATTAAAGGAATTTCAGTTGTATTAATGGTGATGTGTATAAAGTACCTATGTTAAGCCTTGTCGAGTGTATTATTCCTTCGTTTTTCATATGTTTATCTTATTGGTTCTTTAAAAAGTAGATATTTCAAGTCTTTTTGTAATTGATATTCAATGTTATTAATGTGTTACACTGGCGGTAAGTTAAAAATACGAATGAAGGCGGAACGCTAGGCGAGGTAAAGAGAGAGAGAGAGGAAGAAAGGTGGAATGGTAGGAGAGAAGTCTAGTAGGGGTTAGAAGAGAGAGAGCGAGAGAGAGAGAAGCATATGAGAATGAAGGCGAGATGCTATGTATAAATGGTGAGAATAATCAAGTGTTACAATAGGAGGGACGCTAAAAATATGAGGGAGGGCGGGGGAGCTAAAGGGAGAGGCGGAGGGTGGACTGATAGGTTAGAAGTCTAAGAGAGGATAGGGGAGAAAGAGAGATCGAGAGAGAAGGAAGGCGCGATGATAGGGATAAATGGAGAGAATGAGTATGTTTCAATGGCGGGAAATCTAGGCTGGAATAGTAGATAGAGAGAGAGAGAGAGAGAGAGAGAGAGAGGGAGAGAGAGAGAGAGAGATTTAGGGGAGATAAGTAGAGCTATTAAAGACATGTATGATGGTTACACATGTGCAGTTCGAACAGAGGAAGGACTGAGCGAATGTTTCCCAATAGAAACTGGGGTTAAACAAGGATGTATTTTATCGCCCTTGTTATTTGGAATTGTTATGAACTTCATAATGAAGAAATGCTGCACTGGTAATAAAGGCATCGAATGGTTACAAGGAGACCATTTGGAGGACTTCGACTTTGCTGATGACATAGTTCTCATCAGCAGTCAGATAAAAACGATGCAGGAAAACACAAATGAACTATCATCAAAAGCCAGTAAAATTGGGCTTGAGGTCAATCATGAAAAGACTAAAGTCATGAAAAGTTTAATTCCAACAAGTGACAAAATATACATGGAAAACAAACCAGTAGAAGAGATCAATCACTTTATCTATCTTGGAAGTCACATTGATCGAGAAGGGGATACGAGCAAAGAAATTAGAATCAGAATAGCTAAAGCAGCAATGTCTTTCAGAAGCCTTGAAAAGTTGTGGAAATCAAAACTCATTAGCACAAACACAAAACTTAGGCTATTCAAATCAAATGTACTATCAACCCTTACTTATGCGTGTGAACGCTGGAAAACAACAAGAGATATAGAAACAAAGTTGAACGCATTCGAAAATAAATGTCTAAGGAAAATACTTGGTATAGCATGGAACGAATTCAAAACAAATGAGGAAATTAGAGAAATCGCCAATCAACCACTAATATCTTCAGTAATAAAGAAAAGACGATGGTCATACGTTGGACATGTGATGAGAAGAGATAATAATCGAATAGCAAAGCAAGCCCTCATATGGGAAACAACAGGTAAAAGGAAAAGAGGAAGACCCAAGGAGACACTGAGAAGAACATTGATGAGAGAGGCAAGAGCAGCAGGAGTCGGCTCCCTCAATGAGATAGAACTGCTTGCACAGAACAGAGACAGATGGCGAGATTTGATAAAATATCTTTAAAAGAAAACTGCTAGAACAAAAATTCATATAGGAGAAGGTGTATCTTGGTCTACGCCCTATGGGCCGGTTACGGCTCGAAAGGTCAATAGATAGATAGAAGTAGAGCTAATGGGTTTAAATGGAGAGAATGAGTAAGTGTTACAATGGAGGGAAGTCTATGACGGAAGCTAAATGTACGATGGAGGGTGGAATGTTAGGAGAGAGAGAGGATGAAAGCTGGTGTGGTAGGAGAGACGTCTAGGAGTGAGAGAGAAGTCTAGTGAAAGAGAGAGATAGCGAGAGAGAGAGAGAGATGGAGAGGGAGAGAGAACAAGAGAGAATGATCGAGAGCGACAGCGATGGAGAGGGAGAGAGATAGCGAAAGAGAGAGAGAGAGATGCTAGGACCGCATCCACAATTAGTCCAATCTCATCCCTGACCACAAAGATGAATCTCAGCATCGAGCACGAGCTCCGTCGCACCCCGACTGTGGTCCCTGTTAACTCCCCTTGTCTCTCGTGTACATGTGGTGCGCCGCGCGCCGCCCTATATATCTTTGTTAATTTAGCGCCACAGTTCGACCCAAATACAACATTGTATACTACTAAGGTGATAATAAAATAATACAAATAATGCAGATATGATGTTTTGTACTTATTTGGACAAAAGAAATACTTTAACACATTATCGTCGTGTTGCTCGACCAGTCAAGACTTAAAACATGAATGGCATCATTGCAGCAGACTCTTAATGGGTCGAAATCCACATTAACAGAGAGCAATGGAATCATCATCACAACTGATAGACGGACAACGTCTATGAAATATTGTGTTCCATTGTTTGACATTCTACTATAACATCACAATGTGTCGCTATTATTCATGTTATGTATCACCAGTGTATTTGTATTGTTTATGTTGTATACATTTTGTTTGTGATTAAAAATTGGCACTTCGTTATAAGAATATGCGACAACAATAATTATACGTTTAACTCTTTTTCCCTGTCTAATTTTTCTCTTTTTCTTACCGTTCCCTTTTGATTTGGAGCTTTGGGTAGAGGTATAGATTACGTTCTCTTGCTTTTCGTTTGGTCAGATGTAGCTCACAAGCTGATTCCTGCCATGCGACTAACGCATCTCATTTTGTTGGTCGTTATTTTTTCCGATTGTTCTGGAGGCCTGCGTCTAAGCCTAACACTGCTAGCACAACACTGAAATGGAGATTGTGTTGCAGAGTGCCTGTTTTAGTACTATGGTTATTTCCCTGTTGAACAATAGAGGTGACATCTGTTCGATGATCTGTAAAGCTTTGTTACATCTTCTGTCACTTCTTGCTGTTACTGACCGGTGTTATTATACTACCTCGGTACACGATTTTCTCCACCTATTTTAATTGTTTGTGGTCTATGTTGATATTCTTTTTTTCCCCTTTATATAAGTAAACAAACCAATATATGTCTGCTTCATAGACTACACCAACGCTTTTGATAGAAAACACCATAAACAACGTATAGATTGCCTAAAAGATATACATCTAGATCACACGGACATACGAGTAATATGTAATTTATACTGGGAACAAACAGCAATAATAAAAACAAATAAAGAGAACTCTACACCTATTGATATAATATAAGGCTTAAGACGGGGATGCATCCTATCATCAAGCTTGTTCAATTAATACACTGAACAAATCTTTAAAACCATCACAGAGATGCCAGGTCTAAATATTAATGGAAAGATAATCTATAACCTAAGATATGCTTATTTTTTTATATTACAAGCAGAAAATCCTTAAGATCTACAATAATTACTTAATGAAATAAACCCACAAGTGGATATCAAAGTTGAAGAAATAGACCTGGAGACAGTTCAGAGCTACAGTCACCTTGGGCATACTATAACCAGTGATAACCAGTTAACTAATAAAATACTGACAGTCCACTAAAGGTCAATAGCATTGAGCCTCTACAAAAATACTGTTCTCAAGACACATCAATTATTCATAAACTGTAAATGAGTCGAGCCTCTATGACAATTGTTTACGTCCTGAACAAAGGGTTTTAATCTGATAACAGGCGTGTATTTAACTTCCTAGCACCAGGTAGCGATGTGTCGTTGTGTAAGAAGAGAACAGAAATCAGTTGTGCTGTGGCAGGTTAACGAGAGGTTGTGAATTTGTGCTCACATGTAATGCTTTTTTACCTCAGTACGTAGTCTACATAGTTTTATCATTAAAATAATTTGATAGCTGCATTATTATTAGCATTTATATGCTGCACTAAGAACTAATAGTGGGGAATTGATAACGTTTATATGACTTCATTATAACTAAAATATAAATTATTTATTGCATTTCTATTTACATAATAAGTGAATATATCAATTAATGTATCAAAGCGAGCAATAATGACACATACCTTACTATTTTGTTAGTTGGATCGCAGGTTACAATAGTTTCAAGAAAGTGAATAAACAAAACACATCATGCGCTGTTCTAAATACATTCTATTTTAGTAGTAAAATTTTAATACCCTTCGTCTTTATTGTAAAAATATGAGGACTAATGGTAAAAATTGCAATATAAATTAAACCTATTATTATACAGCGGAAAATGTGTGTAATAACAACTGATAGTTAAAGAACCCCAATATACGGTCCGCACAAATCTAAAACTTGTAAGCTGAATTAAAACGTATTTTAAACAAATATATAGCATTCACATAAACTGAACAATCATGTTCTAGAGGATTGCCCCCAGTACACAGGCCCGAGAAAGACAATGTGGTCCACACCAACGTCCCTGGAAGAGAAACTATATGGGGCAATCGAATCACTTAAACTGACAGCTGACTTCATAGGAGAGTCTGCAATCCTACTCTGATTGAGTCTTGATCGCAGAGAGGGAGAGAAACATGAACAATCAATCTAAATGTTGTATTGCCGGGACGACATAATAAAGTCAAAGCAATGCGTTTCCTTGTTTATCTGTTCTTGGCAATGTTTCTTACAAAGAACTGGTTTCAGTGTGTTCTAACACAAGTTTGTGATGTTGGATGGTTCGGCTCACGTTGACAGTACAAATGTCGTTGTAGCACCAAGACCTGTGACCTGGATGGATCTTGTGAAGACGACTTTTGTGATAATAGGTAGTTTTGTTCAGTTTGTCAATATGTGGATTTACTGAATGTAAAAGATCTAGAACTGAGTAACTGGACAAATTATAGTAATGCGAGTACCTGCAATCTGGACCAATTATTAACCGTTAAACTAATTTATGTCGTCCGTGTTTCCATTTACCTGGCTCAGGTTACAGGCGAATCAGCCTTTGTTACTGCAAGAGTTTCAGGTAACTTTTATTGACAGGAGAAATGGAAGAAAAATGTCGTGTAAGAACATGAGGCGTGCCATCGTTGATGAAAGAACACTGGACATCCACTGTGATATGGATGAGGAGGTTCAGTTTGTGATTCTAGAAGGGGGCGGGGTCATGTATTTTTGTCTTCATGTCTATTTACGTCAGTGGAGGTTGTAATGTAGCACTGCGCCAAAAGACTACACAGTCCACCACACATATTGAATATTTAAACACATCTCAATTATTTGCTCCAGAGAATGTCGTTGATGGTAATGTAGATAGTGAGGTGAGACATGGAAATTGTAAATCCACCACTGGTGGTACAGACAAAAACTCAAATTAGAATGTGGCATTGTCAAGATAACTAATGGATTCGCTATAAGTACTTTAGCGAAAGATCATGTGATGGTTTTCAACTACACCGACATGGAAGATGTAGCACTTTCTGTTTACAAAATAACAAGCGCACCGAAGACTCCCACAGTTTCTATTGTAAACATTCTGGCTAATAGAACAGTTGAAGATGGAGTTCTCAATATGTGTGAGGTAGAACTATACGGAGATTCAGCGTGTCCACCATCAATGTATGGACGTGAATGTCAGTACACATGTAATTGTGCTGTAAAGAATGAGTCATGTTTTGTCAGCACTGGAGGGTGTACATCAAGATGTGCTGCTGGTTACCAAGGTGAGGACTGTCAACAATCTTGTAGTTTTCAGAAATATGGTTGTAACTCCAACTGAAGCTGAAAAACCAGGAAGAGATCAACAAGTCAATAGCTACCGGGAGATTCTCAAACAACTATAAAGCCGAATCTGAAGACCTTAATTACGCTGCAAAACTGGGTATCCAATACTAAAATAACATGCACAAGAAATTGGTGATACTAAATGATGCTTTGTCAGTCCTAACAGCTCTAAGAAAGCCACAGGAACAACGAACTAGATGACTTAAGAACAACACTATTCCAACTGTACATTAACTTCCAGAGAGTAGTCATTCAGTGGATACCATCACACTGTAATATACACGGAAACGAACGCGCAAAGAAATTAGCTAAAAAGGGAGGGAGATTACCACAGGAGATACATCTGGTCAGTTACGATGAAGCCAAATCCATCATCAAAGGCCAGTTTCATGAAAAATGGAAACGATAACACCCAAAGTATGTCGAGAGTGATGGATAACTCCAACTATCAAGGAGGGATCAAGTCATCATACTTCACCTCCGCACTGGCAACAACAGAATGAGAAACCACATGTTCACCAAACTCAAAATTGGTACTACCAGCCAGTGCCACTGCACACTGTACAACATGGCAACAAAACATGTTCTATAGGATTGCCCCCAGTACACAGACCTGAGAAGCACAATGTGGACCACACCCACCTCCCTGGAAGAGAAACTATACGGGGCAACTGAATCACTTAAACAGACAGCTGCCTTCGTGAGAGAGTCCGGAATCCTACTCTAACAGAGTCATGATCGCAGAAGAAAAATAACGGAAAAGTATCAGTTAGATACCAGTGGATAAAGAGATACAGCGAAGAAGGTTGCGCTGTATGGGGCACACATTTCGGAAGCCAACTGAGAGTATTACACAACATGCTTTTTTAAGAATCCCCAATGCAAAAATCAAAGAGGAAGACCAACATATTCTTGGAAAATCAAGATGGAAGCAGAGATGAAGATGATGGTGAAGACAAGGACTGATCTTAAAAGAATGGCAAGAAATAGAACGGCTTGGAAAGTGTTTGATGAAGACATATGCTCCACAGAGAGCTGAAAGGTAGAAGAGGAAGATTGTACTCGTGCTGAATGAATGTATTAAATATCACACTGTCACCACACTGAAAGTACACAAGACTTCAAAATTCATATAGCTACTTCTAGTTTCTTGTACCAAAAACACAGATATTGTTTGTATACACATATGTATTTCTCAACAATCTTCTAATCTTCGAGAACGTTATATCTGTGATGTTTCCAAATTGTGGTCTAAATAATTAATAATATTTAAAAGAGGGCATTGGATGCACTGATTAACTCTCTCCGTACGGAAGCTTTTTATCAATGCAACGGAAGAGATTTCAGAAACAAAATTGTTCATGGTTTTAAGAAACAATCTCCATATTTATATTTATCTAACATATAACGTATTGTATATACATTTTTAGATAACTGAACAAGGTATTATATTCCACCAATACCGAGATGATACACGACATTTAGAAAGAATATGGTTTGATGACGGTTCATGCTAATAAAATTTAAAGTATCGTAATATGCGGCGAAACGTAGATGGCCGAAATCAACGTGGCGCACAGTGCGTCGAAACGTACGGAATGAGTTAAGAAATAATTATGAGACTCCACGAGACAGGTTTTAGCCTTAGGAGGAATAGCACAAGATGTAGAATGTGCTTAAAAAGAAAGTTAAAGAAATGAATGTATATACGTTATATCATCAGGACTTACATGTACATAATCCTCTAATGATGTCCTCAATAAACAATAAAATATGACAGAAACCTAAATATAGTGTTTATAGATCAGCAAAACGCGTTTGATCGTGTGGACAGGAACAAACTTTGGCAAACTTTAGAAACCTACGGAGTAGCAGGACAACTACTAGATAATATAATGGCATTATATAAAAACAGTTAAAGTGCCGTCAGAACATCGGAAGGTCTGTCAGAATGGTTTCAGGTTACAACAGGTGTAAGACAAGGATGTGTCCTCTCACCACTCCTCTTCATCTTATATATGGACAAAATAAATCAGGAAACAACCAACAATAAGGAAAAATCAAATAATAACATAGAGGTAGAAAACTCCAACATCAATGAGCTACTCTTCGCAGATGACCAATGCCTAATATATGAGGATAAAAACCTGCTACAAAAGCATATAACATCTCTAGATAAAAGCTGCACAAACTACAGTATGAAAATTAACACAGCAAAAACAGAGGCTATAAGAATAAGGAAATTAGAACACCCATTAAACATCAAGATCATAGATAAAGAAATAAAACAAGTAGAGGAATTCAAGTATTTAGGCACAATGTTCACAGAAGATGGAAAACTAGACAGAGAAATTGACATGAGAATACAAAAAGCAAATGCTGTCACATACCAACTTTCACCATTGCTAAGACATCCAAATATTTCTATGCCAGCTAAACAACAAATGATAAATAGCATCTTCATACCAACTTTATGCTGTGAAAGTCAAACATGGACCCTTTCTAAATCACATTTAAGAAAGATCAATACATGTGAGATGCGTTGCTTGAGAAAAGTAACAAACACCACAAGAAGAGATAAAATACCAAATGAAACCATAAGAAAAATAGTAGGAGCAAAACCCTGCCAAGTTATTTTATTAATATATAGAACAACAACAACTTAAATGGTTTGGTCACCTGGTCAGAATGAATCCATCCAATCACCATAAAGGGCGTTCTTCTCGAGAATGCATGGGAAAAGACCAAGAGGAAGACCCAGAAGAAGATGGATAGATGCAGTGATAGAGACATGTAACAACAAAGGAAAATCACTAACTCAGATAGTTCGAGCAGTTCAAGAACGACAAATGATATAAACCACGACACCTCTTAGGTATCAGTGAAAGAGAAAAGAGGAAGAAGATGTCATCAATCCCTATTTAATAATATTTATTTATTATTATTTGTCTCCAGTCGAAAACAATATTACGAATATAAATAATCTAAGGTATACTGATAATACAGTATTAATTGCTAAGAGTGAAAATGAGTTACACGAAATGTTAAACATTATAATGAAAGAAAGCAAAGATTAATGACTCAGCTTTAACAGCAACAAGACAGTAGTAATGGTGACAACAAAGAAAAATACATCACTCCAGTGCACAATAAAGTCAAGTGGATCAGGTAAATGAATTTAAATATCTGGGGACATTGTTAACCTCAGACGGTAGATGTACAACAGAGTTGAGATGCAGGATGGCTCAGCCAAAAACCTTTCCAAAAAATGAGGAAGATATTGTACAATCCATTTTTGACAATAGATACAAGAAAACGAGTTCTTAAATTTTATGTAAAGCGAGTCTTAACATATGGATATGAATCAAGGACAATAGGACAACAGACAAGAAAATCACTTCCGACTGTAGACATGTGGTTTTACAGAAAAATGTTGAGAATACTATGGGCAGCTAAGAACAGTAATGAAAACGGTCTAAAAAGGCCCAAAGCAACAAGAAAGCTAATATTTAATATTAGGAAGAAACAATCATCATTTTTATCTATGTAATGAGACAATCGCTGGAATATAATGTGACAACTGGAAAAATTAAGGGACGAAGAGGTAGTGGGAAGCAAAGAGAAAAAATGCCAGACAGCTTAAGAGAATGGCTTGGCAGAAGGTCAATAACAGAAATGATAAACAACTGTCGAGATCGAAAGATTTGGAGAGATGTGTTCACCTTTGTCAGCAGGTACGGTACTTGGTGTTGATAATGATGATATTACGAATACTTCAAATGTTGGTTAACAACTTTCTATTTAAATGTTGTTATTTTAATGGCTCAAAAACTTTTTCTTTATGTCTGTATACTGTATTGAGAGACATACTGTGACGCATATTTACATTAAATGTGACATGTCTTGGAAACCGTGAAATGAAAACCACTCTTGTTCAGTTGATACACAACGGTATATATGGGGTTTGTTGTCTTGACAAACTGTTGGTAGCAAGCAATCATGATAAATCAGTAGTTCGGTAAAATATTAGTGTCTTATGCTGGATGATGCTTTGTTGAACAGCTTCTATCGTGGCTGAATCTGCCACAATTGGAGGGACAGATCCATCAACAGAATGAACATGATGTATTTGTGGTGCCTGGCCTCGTTTCCTTTCTCCTGCGCCTTTTGACTTCTGAATTTGATATCATCATTGCCTCGAAAATGATGTCCATTTTTTATTTTTATTTTCTTTGTGCTACAATCTGCAGCAAGATTGTCCCAGTCTCTTTCACTGATAGAAAATTTCCCCAAGGAAGTCTTGCAAACATGCTTATATCTCTGCACTGGTCTGCCCTTTGGTCCCTTTCCGTACTTAAGTTCGCCATATAACATTTGTTTTGGGAATACGAATGTTTGCCATTCTTCTTATATGACCAAGCCACCTTAGTCTATGGCTCCTACATATTTCCATGAAGTATGGCTGTTTGGTTCGTTGTAAGACTTTAGAGTTGGTTACGTTGTATTATCATTTGATGTTCATAATCTTTCGAAGGCAACTCACATGAAAGCTGCATAACTTTTTCTTATGGCCTGCATAGGTATTCCAAGTTTCTGATCCGTATAGAAGTGTACTAAGCAGACAGCTTTGGTAAATTTGAATCTTAGTCCTGATACTTAATTTAGTGTAGGCCCATGCTCTACCTTTAAGTTTACCAATTGTGGAAGCGGGCCTTTCCTATTCTGGAATTTATTATTTGCTTTCGTGAGTTTGGTGTCATTAAATCCAGAACACCTGGTCCTAACGTTCTATGTTCCGAGTACTAGAGATGGTATTTTTCTTCTGCTGTATCTGAGCGATGATAGAAATGACATTTCTGGTTACTTGCTATGCCATGGGCCCATAGTATGGAGAAGCCCAAAACGTACTACACTCCCTCCCTCTCTTCACTAGGCTCCTCTTTGTAACATTCCGAAGGAGGGACAAGGTTCTTACGTTCGGAACCAAAGTTGAGTTGTAGGGGATGCTAGAAGATGGGTAATACACCATCGACTGCTTAGGCCCTCCGGATTTTCTGTTTTTGGTTTACTCCTGTAGCATTTGAAATCTCCCGAGTCGACTCAAAATCTGTACATCCAGTACATCTCGAGTTTAGCATGAACGTATTTCAATTTTAAAATAGGAATCAATTTAGTTGATATTTTTTACTGCTACAATTATTGTAATAAATACTGCAATTCAATGAGTGACTTACATTGTTTTAACTTTACTTTTTTGTATTGTTTTCGATGCCTCTTATCTTTTCCACTATCTTTGTTACTCACTCGCTGTTATGATATCGTTGGTTTTTCTTCAACCGTCTCTTTAATTCCTCCACCACTAAGTTTTGTTTCCTCTATCCCGCTTTTCTCTCTCGATACCTGGAATTTTCTTTTTATATTCTCTCTCTCTCTCTCTCTCTCTCTCTCTCTCTCTCTCTCTCTCTCTCTCTGAGTGTCTGTCTTCAACCAGTCTTCATCTTTTCTTCCTTTCTACCTTCCTCGTTTCTTCAATGAGTGTATTTATATGTTCTCTCCCTCATAACAGTAACACAGTTTCTTATTTCTTACCTTTATTTGATAGATGTACATCTTACAGCATATGAGTGTAAGAGCGTGCGTATTTCTTCTTATTCTAGTTCTTTATCTGTAACCCTATTTCCATACATTTGGAAACAAAGAATGTAATCCGGAACATACAAAATCAATAATTGTGAAATTGTTTAAAAAGACAGCAATCAGAGACAGCAATAACTGAATGCACTAAATACGTTCAGCTGCAAGGAAATTATTATAAGATCAATAAATTCTTCAACTGTGTAGACTGGAAACTGAGATGAAGGAGTAGACAACCTTCAGAATGAAGAGAAGCTGCTTAGATCACACAAATAAACTCTGAGTGGAAACATAACCGTAATGAGTCAGCAAGTCATTACGGAATCCCCATAAACGTTATTAACCTGATAAAAACAATGAATGAAGGAACGAAATGTAGTGTGGTGCATGAAGGACAGATTACAGAAGCATTTGAAATAAGAACAGGAGTAAGGCAGGGATGTCTTCTGTCTCCATTTCTCTTTCTACTGGCCATAGATTGGATTATGAAAATAGCTCAAAACAACAGAAATGGAATCCAGTGGTCACTGACCAAACAACTTGATGATTTAGACTTTGCTGATGGCCTAGCTCTCCTATCACACAGCCATCAACAGATGCAGGATAAAATGAACATACTTGATGAGAGATCACAACAGCTAGGACTGAAGATTAATAGAGATAAGACTAACATTATGAGAATTAATACATTTGGCAATAACCAAATAAAACTAGGAGTATTACCTCTATTAGACATACAATCTTACATATATCTGGGCAGTAATATAGATAAAGAGGGAGGAACAGAAAATAATACCAAAATAAGGATATCAACAGGAAGAGAAGCTTTCATTGCACTGGGAAACATATGGAAATCCAAAGTAATTAGGTTAAATAAAAAAAATAGCAATCTTCAACTCAAATGTTAAGGCGGTCCTATTATATGGCTGTGAAACATGGAGAAAAACAAAATTGATAATCAGGAAGATACAGACTTTCATTAATTGATGCTTACGCTGGATAAAAGGGTGGAAATGGCAGGACAAAATCACTAACATAGAATTATGGAAATATATCAGTCAAACACCAGTGGATAAAGAGATACAGCGAAGACGATGGCGCTGGATAGGACACACACTACGGAAGCCAACTGAGAGTATTACACACATGCCCTTTTTGGGAATCCCCAGGGGAAAAGACAAAGAGAAAGACCAAGGAATTCTTGTAGAAGACAGATAGAAGCAGAGATAAAGATGATGGGGAAGACATGGAATGATCTTAAAAGAATGGCAAGAGACAGAACGACTTCGAAAGTGTTTGTTGACCTATGCTCCACTGGGAGCTAAAAAAGTAGAAGAAGAAGGAAACATAACCGAGCAGTGTTCAGAATGGCATTTACACATTCACATCAATGTTGAGAATGTTGAAAACAAGTAAGAGATTACAATATTTTAAAGGAATGTTATAGAAGTCTTATGGTTACTGCATCTACCTCTACATACTGACCATGATCGACTCTCAGTAGGTGGACGGTCTGTTACCGATCAGCACGTTTTCCGATGGGAGCCGCGATAGCTCAGTGCTTAGTGAACTGGACTACAAAGGACAATAGGTAGGGTTCGATCCCAACCGACGGCACCGGTTCACCCAGACTTTAATGGGTACCGGATTTTTGTCTGGGAAAGTAAAGCGGCACGGGCGTAATACCGACCACATTACCCCGAAAATCATGTGCCGAAGGTCTGTAAAATGTATGGTCACTAACACCATGTTCCCTATACGCCACTTGGCGTGACGGGGCTACTTTACTTTTTTTTGTTTTAACGTTATCCGATGTCACCCAGTTTCTGAAAATATAAACCGATAAATATATCAGAGAATGTTGGTTGACCTGACGTAGTGCTCAATAGTTAGTGAAATGGGCTACTAGAGACACTTGATTGTCTTCGAATACGATCGACGGCTCTGGGTTAACCCACATTTAAATAAGAATCGAATATTTCTAAGACACGTGGACGACCTAGCGTGGTACCATCCACATCATCCATTGAATAAGGTACCTCTGGTCATTGAAAAATATTAGTCCCAATAACAAAATACCCAATATCAACAGAGAGATCATCATCATCATGTGCCAAACCGATTGGCGTAGGCGATCATGTCCATCCACAATCTTCTATCTGCTATTGTGTGTTAATTTTGTGATGATTAAAAAAATGTGTGTGTGTGTGTGACACGTAATAATTGTGACACACTTGTCTTACGCGCCATTCGGCTGAATTATGTCATTTTGGTTGAGGGTGCCTAAACAATATGGTTGTTGCTCGTGAGTGTTAGTGTACAGTACTTTTAAGTTCATGCACGATAGCTGGAAAATCCATTGGAGCACAGGATTTATAGTGGTAAAACTATTAAAGAAATCACAGACAGCGACTGAAACGTTCTTATTTTAACACATTAACATGACAACAACGTTCATGACAATGAACGAATTTTATTGCCGAAGTCGTGTAATCTACAATAAACAGTATATTCATGTTGTGTAACACTCTCTCTTTATTTCATTTATACTTTCACAACATTTCATTATGAAAACAGTGTACATAGATGTTTGGTGAACTTGATTGACTGTACTTAGTTCACAATTTGAATCCAAAGAGATCTGGTCAGAAAGGGAAATAACTCTATAAATAAAGAGTTAATAGTGTGTACATACCCTTTGAGAGGTATGTTTAATCTTAAAAACGTTACACTGCCATCTACATCTACGTGAAACGTTTCTTCTTTTCGTACGTTCACCTTTAAGTGGACATGGGTGCACTGTGTCGTTAGTTTATGACAAGTAGATAAATCTGCGACTTTCAATCGTGCACATTCGCCTTCAGCATGTTTGGGTAGATTTGTCGTGACTTGTTTACATCTTGAGTTTCTTCTTGCTCTCATCAGGCTGAAGTAAACTGACGTTCAGTGGACAACTTGTGACGTCATTGTATCTCTCTTTTTTACACAATCAGCAGTCAGTTGTAAAAATTGTCAATTCATTTCAGCGTTTTCAAACTCTTTGAACCACTGACGTTTTCTGTCAGTTTGTAGACTATCTCACTTTCAAATATAAAATCATTATAAGAATTGTTTATAGAAAAGAGTTTAAGGCAAAGAAATGCAAATGAATGCATAAAAATGCGAAGCTGCAGTAAAGCTGAACATGAGGAAAAATTTTTAAAATACAAAAAAATGCTATGTTAGAAGCTTTACGTGATAAGTGGACGACACTTATCACGTAAAGCTTCTGACATAGCATTTTTTTTAAATAGAAAAGACCCTGTCATGTAACAAGGCGCACTGATAACATTAGAATGCTAATGTCGGCTTGCTTATTGAGATATTTAAAAATATATTTTGAGATTCACCACTCTTAACGTTAACACTAAAATATATTTTGAGACTACCACTCTTAACGTTAACACTAAAAGATATTTTTTATTCTCTAGTGTCATCATTATTTATACATGATTCTTTGTTATGGTGTGATTCTGTATTATATTGTGTCATAACAGCGATATATGGAATGGCTGGCCAAACACAAGACAAATATATAAGCATGCTTCAGAACAGCCTGACTGACAAATTCAACGACTTGGGTGTTTAAAACAATGGCATGGTTCACTGATACTAGAAACAACTAATATTGCAGAACATTTAGCCAGAATAAGTTCTAGCCTTCCCTAGCAGAGCCGAGAAAATCAAGAGAAGCTATAGCAGTTCGCTACTTCACTATCGTCTCTGATTCTAAGGAAGAACTTGACCTCGTGGGAAGACAAGACAAACAGACAGAGACCACGTTACCCGTAAAGTGTGTCATTGATCATTGACAAACATAAGCACTGAGATTATATCTCAAAAGCTGAAGGCTTAAAGGATATTTCATGTATTAATTTTACTGGTAGTGGGTGCCTCTCTCTTTACCGAAATGCTATTTCCTCAATAATTCTAACACCGGTGTAGATATTGTCATGCAATGTAAAGTAGAGTGCGTTAATTGTGGGAAAATTAAAAAAAAACGTGTCTGCAGTGTATGTGTGTGGCATGCAATTATTGTGACACAATTGTCTTACGCGCCTCTCTGCTGAATTATGTCATTTAGTTAAGGGTGTCTACACAATACGGTTATTGTTTGTGAGTGTTAGTGTACAGTACCTATGAGTTCATACAAGATATCTGGAAAATGTGTTGGAGCAAAGAATGTATAGTGGTAAAACTATTAAAGAGCACACAGACAGCAAGTGGAAGCCCTTATTTTGACACTTTAGCTTGACAACAACGTTCATGACAATTAACGACTTTTATTACCTCAGTGTTTTAATCTACACTAAACAGTATACCATTTTTGTGTAACACTCTCTTTATTTCAATTATATATTCACAAGATTTAATTATGAATAGAGTGCTTGGTGAACTTGTATTTAGTTCACAATTTGAATCCAAAGAGATCTGGACATGCACGGGAAATAACTCTAGGAATAAAGAGTTGAAAGACAGTAGCCTTTGAGGGTTATGTTTAATCGTAAAACCGTTGAGCTGTCTTCTACATCTACATCAAACGTTTATTCATTTTCTACGTTCACTTTTAATATTTCTGGTGCCCTTTCTTAAAAACTGGATGAACACTGGTTTTAATTAATAGCAGCACCATAAATATGAATTTTAACGTTTGTAACAAATGAGTTTTAGTGATATTTTAGTTTAGTCGACAGATCATCCATCACTGTACATCAGGCAACTCCATAAGTGCTCAATTTATCCAAAATGGTGTACCGGCTGTCGATTGTACTAGTGTGTTTGAGTTTTTTTAATTGATCAAATAGCACGGTTGTAGGGTTTTGCCATCTTTGGTTTGATGTTCTTGCAATCTAATTTAAAATCACAGATTCACATTTATTGCGATGTGAAAGTGATACTTCAGGAGATAAAAGCTTATGATAAACGTTTGGAAATAGTATAATGTTTGTCCTTATAAATCCATAACTATTATCTGAATTTAAGTTGCAACTTCAGCTTGCATGCATTGAAGGATTATGTAAACATTATAATTTTAATATTTCTTAAAAGAAAGATCAACACAATTAAATTATCACTGACAAACAACTGTGTAATATTTCTAACATCTACCATCTCTAACCAACAGATGGACTCCTGCTGTCTCGGTGTTGCGTTCTGGTCGCTGACCATGAAGAGGATCCCAGAAGACAACATTCATTATTTTTATGAAACGAGGAAGAAGCGAGATCTGCCGACATTTAAAAGTTTAAGTTATAAGGTTTATCCCCTTCCAGTTTATACTTTATCTTTTCCTATTGCTTGACCTCATTTACTTCCTCATCCCGCAAACCTGGAGGTAGTTGTGGTTCTACTGACAGACTTCACCAACTTTGATGTCTAAACTTTCATTCTGGAATTGAGAAGCCTAGACCTCTCCGTTCTTTGATACTGTCTTCTCATTTTTAACTCTCTCTCTCTTTCTTTCTCTCTCGCTCTCTTTTATGTACATAGTATTAACGTGATTATTACATTAACTTCAATATTTACTATTTCTGTTTTTAAAAAAATATAAATGTTCTACAACAAAAGATTGTTTTCTCTATGTTCTCTCCATTCACTTTATGTCTTATTTATCGTTTATACATCCAGATATCTAAAAAAATATTAGGTGTGTTTCAAATAAATAAAAAACAATTGCCGTACAATATTATTATTACTACAAAAAAAAAGATACAAATCGGTTTCCTAGGAAAAGAAAAACATAAGTGAAAGTATATAATGAAATAATACAAATCTAACGGAAAAAAACATGTGACCATATTCTCCTATCTTCTTGCCTACAAAAATGAGCCAATTCCACACTCCCATTTCTACTTTGTCTACATCCTTAGGATATTAATGTTGTGTATCTAAGATTTTCCATTATCATATATTATATCTCTAAAGGAAAAAAAAAACCTCTTACCCCAATATTAACAGACTCTCTGTGTAACCGTCTATGCTTTTTTTTTATTTCATTTCACTTCCTTCCTCAGAAGCTGGCTGCTAAAGCTGTTGGACATTTGCCCAATTAGAAGGCCCACAGTTACAGATTTCCTGACTAGACTGAGACAAGAAGGAGATTACCGGTGTGTTATAGACAACAACCAAAGGCATATATCGGCAACTATATTTTATTGTTCATTTCTTTATTACAAGACCCGTGTACACTTCGGACACATCTATAGATTCTCCGATCGTCTTTAGGAAATACAGAGAACCTTCAAGGTGAACCTTGACTTAATGCAAGAACTACGTTGTAATACACAACATACACATGTTTAACTAGTACAGTATTCTATTAATGTTTAGCTAGTACAGTATATATACATGTATAGTTAGCGTAGAATTATATAATTGTTTAGCCAGTACAGTATTGTATACAAATAAAATTTAGTCAATGCAATATTCTATAAATGTTTAGTCAGTGCAGTATTCTATACAAGTTTAGTCAGTACAATATTCTACAAATATTTAGATAGTGCAGTATTCTATAAACAAATTTGTAGACAGTGCTTGCAGTATTATATAAATGTTTAACCAGTGCAGCATTATACAAATGTTTAGCCAATACAGTATTATATGTTTAGTCAGTACAGTATTGTGTAAAAATAAAATTTAGTCGCTGCAGCATTCTATAAATTTTTAACGAGTGCAGCATTATACAAATGTTTAGCCAGTACAATATTCTATAAATATTTAGACAGTGCAGCATTCACCTTTTGTTAGCTATAGAGCTGTTGCCTATTTGGTTACATCCATAACTTTTTTGCATATCTCGATAATAGTGCTGGCGTTTTATTGTTATTGAAATAGAAATATTTATGAACAAAAAAATTAACGCAGAAAGATCATGGTAGAAATTAAATGGAAAGTCAACAAAATGGGAAATTTGGGAAACTTTGTTTTGAAAATGACGTGCAGTCTTTGGATATTTTGTAAAATTATTTTTTTGTTTATTTATTTTTTATATTTATATTTTGTTTCATTTATATAAAAAGAAAAGATTGTTATCAATAATTCAAAAACACATTTTAAGTCATATTGTGACCTACTATTTCTTAGATTATTGTTTTCAAGACTTTTTCTAATCAAAGTTTTGTGATCCGTATTTTACCATTTTACATATTTTATTACATCAATGCGGTTATCTCTTTTATTAATGTACACATTGTAATTGATGTTATCTTTGATATTATGCTCTTTCGTTACAACCATAATTCACTTTTAAAGTACTGATTGTACAACTCATACGTTCTGTCCCGTGTATTTATTCTCAGTAACAACTTTATTCATATTTGTACTAAAGGGTAATTATGCCAATATAATGTAATAAAACGGAAATAAATAATTTATTATTTTTATTGCCATGTTTTATGCGTTCATTTTCCATTATTTGATTCAAGCTCTCCATCCTTCTTTTCTTCACCAAAAATGGTATTCACTTCTTTCTTTTCACTCTTCCTACCTGTCTTTGAATCACAAACTAATCACACATCATATTCTGATATTTTCAGCTTTTCATATGAGAATTGAAAAATGAATGTTACAAGTAGTTGTACATCAATATACAGCACTGGACATTTCGCTATTGGTTAATTATAATTACTAGAACACATGCAATTCAATATGTGTTATAATAAATGAGAAAATAATATTGATCTAGATCTGTTGGTAGATCTAGTGATTTGTTTCGCTTCTCAAGATCTATCAAGCGCTTCAATGAAGCTTGGTGGAGACTCAACAACTTTAGTTAGCTGAGTGGCAGAGTTCCTAAGCGTTTGGCTTTTCGTGGCAAGGCGCTGTGCCACTGAGTACGGGTTCGATCCTGCCTTGGTCCATATTTTTTTCTGTTGTTGATTATTTGTCATTTTTACGAGTGCTGTAAACATACCTCTTCCTCTGAATTGATTCACTCAACAACTCAGACTGTCTCTATGTTTTTGTTGATCTCCGTCACATTTCATTATTTTGAGCAGTCACACTCAGATTCCTTCACATTCCATATCACTCACAATCTTCTCTATTGTTTTAATAATTCTTTGATTCCTTTATTTCCAGCTGTCTCTTTCAAATTCTTTGTGTCTAACCTAATTTCTTTGGACTTCTATATGTTCCCAGAGCAAAAAAAAGCTTCTCTTCCTGTTGATATCCTTATTTTGGTATGCTTTTCTGTTTCTTCCTCTTTATCTATATTACTACCCAGATATATGTCAAATTGTACGTCTAGTAGAGGTATTTATCCTAATTTTATTTGGTTATTGCCAACTGCATTAATTCTCATAATGTTGGTCTTATCTCTATTAATCTTCAGTCCTAGCTGTTGTGATCTCTCATCAAGTATGTTCATTTTATCCTGCATCTGTTGATGGCTGTGTGATAGGAGAGCTATGTCATCAGCAAAGTCTAAATCATCAAGTGTGTTTGGTCAGTGACCACTGGATTCCATTTCTGTTGTTTTGAGTTATTTTCATAATCCAATTTATGGCTAGTAGAAAGAGAAATGGAGACAGAAGGCATTCCTGCCTTATTCCTGTTCTTGTTTCAAATGCATCTGTAAGCTGCCCTTCATTCACCACACTACATTTCATTCCAAACATTTTATTGTTTTTATCAGGTTAATAAACTTTATGGGGATTCGTAATAACTCAGCAACTTCCAAATGATTCATCTGTCTAAACTATCAAATGCCTTTTCCTAATCTATGATTCCAATATACAGTGGGTACTGTAGTTCTAAACATTGTTCAACTATTATAAGTAGAGTAGTTATTTAAATAGCACATGATCTGTTCTTCCTAAAACCTGCTTGTTCATCTCTCAAGTGTTTCTCTATGGCCTCTTTTGATTCTCTCCAGAATGATTCTGCTTACTATATTTCCTGGCACTGATGGTAGCAGTTAGGATTGTTTCCGGTTGTTTCCAAAATGGAGGAATTATTTTTCTCCGGCTTGGTATATAACCGTTGATCAGAGGTTTAACAAGAAGCTATCGTAAAAACGATGTTGTTAATGAAACGTAGAGAAATTAGAGAAATCGCCAATCAACCACTAATATCTTCAGTAATAAAGAAAAGACGATTGTCATACGTTGGACATGTGATGAGATAATAAGAGTATAGTAAAAGAGATAATAATCGAATAGCAAAGCAAGCCCTCATATGGGAAACAACAGGTAAAAGAAAAAGAGGAAGACCCAGGGAGACACTGAGAAGAACATTGATGAGAGAGGCAAGAGCAGCAGGAATCGGCTCCCTCAATGAGATGGAACTGCTTGCTCAGAACAGAGACAGATGGCGAGATTTGATAAAATATATTTAAAAGAAAACTGCTACAACAAAAAATTCATATAGGAGAAGGTGTATCTTGGTCTACGCCCTATGGGCCGGTTACGGCTCGAAAGGTCAATAGATAGATAGATAGATAGTAGCATAATTCCCCTATAATTTGTGCACTCCTGCAAAACTTCCTTTCTTCGGTAGTTTGATCATATAACCTTCTTTCTAGTCTTTAGGTATTTCTTCCCTCTTCCAATTTTTTTCTAATAGATCATGTAACATCTTGGTAGAGGTGTTAATATCTGCTTTGATGGCTTTCGAAAGAATTTCATTTGGTCCTGTGGTTTTACCATTGTTTAATAGTTTGATGGCTTTCATTATTTCTTCGTTGCTTGGTTTTCCACAGTTGACGTGTAACTCTTCTGCTGGTAGTATATCTGGAGGATTATTTGGGCCAGGTCTGTTCAAAAATTGTTCAAAGTGTTGTTTCCATCTCTCCCTTTGTTCCATTATATTACTAAGCAGGTTTTCTTTCTTATCTTTTATTGAGTTATTTGCGGATCATCATCATTGCACTCCGAACATGTCCATAGGTGCTCAGATCCCCTCCTCTTGCAATTCCCTCAGTGTCCAGCGACTGACGACTCCAGTTCTATGTTGGTTGATAAGTCTTCTTACACGGCCACCAATTTTCTCATTTCTGGCTGTGTCCATCATAACTCCCATCTCCATCATCCGAAGAAGTGACGTGGATCTGTGTTTGTCGAAGTCCTGTGCTCTTCCCACATCTCGGAGGGCATTGATAATGTCCGTCCGATCCATTGGTTGCCCGTCCTCAAAGCTAGCCATCCTGTCCGCTCTCTCATTTCCTCGTAATCCCGCATGCCCAGAGGCATAGACAAAGGTGACCTTACGTATTTTGGATTTCTGCTACGACTCTACCCATTGCATGCGTACAGAGCCCGCCTCCACATTTGTTTTTTATCATGCTCATCGAATCACTTAGTATACATGCGTGGGTGTAGTCTTGTGACTCTAACCATTTGAATGCCTTGGTCACTACCATCGCCTCCATTGTCATGCTACTCGTGGTCATGACGTATGCACCACTGTCTTCCTTGACTATTCTGCCTGCCAAGCGTGCTGTAAATGCCCGCGCACTTCTTTGGTGTCGTATTACAGATCCGTCTGTATAGATGACTGCATCTTTCTCATCGGTGTCATCGCAGATGAGACCGTTGACCTCAGCATTAACCACGACCGGGTTCTGTTCCCTACTTTTCCTGTCGAGTGTGACAATACACGAGAAAGTCCCCTTGAATGACATAGGCACCGGTATCCACTCCTCACCAACGCTGATATTGGTAAGCCCACAGACCTGTTTGATGACATCTTCTGCTCGGCCCACCCATGATTTCCCTCTTTTTATCCTGGCACCTTTCACTGTATTGAGCACGTGGAGCAAGGGATGCTCTTTATCTGTACTAATCTTCAGGTAGGCTCGTGCTCTCCGGATCTTGATTCTGTCATCCATGGTTGGAAAGTCAAGAAGATACCTCATTGCCACACAGGGAGTGTCCCTCGTACATCCCAGGATAATGCGCATGGCTTCATTTTGTATTTTCGCCAGCCTATCAATTTGAGTCGTACTGACAGTAAGAATTGCCAGGGCATACTCGATTGGTGCGAGGACTAATCCCTGGAACAGAAGAGTAAGTAGCCACTGCTCGATGTTGGCAGCTGCCATGACCTTCAAGGCGGCTAATCCTTTGCGGGATTTTGTTATCACGTGGTCGACGTGGTCCCGAAAACACTTGCTACGATCAAACTTAACTCCGAGGTATGTCATCAATTTGTCCCTGGTCACCTCATCAGCTTCCATTCGTACTACTGGTGTGGTCGTATTAACGATATGATTGTTAAGGGAGAACCATGAAACTGATGCTTTATTAGGATTAACCAAGGCACCTGAAACCCCACACCAAGAAGAAATACGACCGAGTTCGTCTTGCATTGTGGAGGCGATTCCCCGTTTGTCTCTTCCCTGTCGATATACCAGAATATCATCGTCAAAAGTCATAGTTCTTCCTCTCTCATCCAGCTGTTGTTCTGTGATCGTTATTGTGTACACGTTAAATTGAACTGGTGACAATGGTGAGCCTTGTGGCAGCTCTGGACAAATGGATATAGTCTCGGAAGACCAACTTCCACATCTGAGTGTCACCTTCCTCTGAAACAGTGCCGCGGCGATCCATCTAATGAGGAAGGGATGCACCGCCAGTTTGAGGAGCATATGCATGAGATATTCAAATGGTACCATGTTGTATGCATCCCCCATATCTATAGCAGCAGCACATGTCTCCTCTCGTCTGTGGAAGCCTTCGAAGACGTCACAGGCAAACACTGCCGCATTGAGCCATGTCTCTTTGTTATATCTATAACCTTCGATTGTGGGCGGGAATACACGTTTCTGTTCAAGATGACAGATGAGGACACGTGCAACTATTTTCTCCAGCAGCTTGCCCGCAGTGTTCTGCATTGTGATTGTTCTGTAGGCACTGATCTGAGAATGGTCCTCGTTTGACTTCGGTAGCGGTAGTAAGTAGCTGTGTAGCCACTGACTATGTCATCATACCGAACACCATCTGGCTAGGAGCAGTGTTGTGTGACCTTTTAAGTGTCGTGGGAATGGTATCGGTTGTGATTGTGAGATCTTCTTCCAGCCCTACATCTTTACACAATTTTGACAGCGATCCCGTATCCTCATTCTTACAGCCTCATTTATTTGGTCCGTCTGCTCAATGTAGCGGGCAAGCAGGCCCTTCCCTTTGCTCACATCATATTTGTGCCATATCCGGCCTGTGCTCTGAAAGTCTGGTATGCCTCGGTATCGTGTTGTGCCATTCATGCTCTGATGAAGGCGCCAGAATGTGGCCAGCGATATTTCTTAGCACACGTTTTTGCAGAAGTCATCCCATTTGGCATCCTTAGCCTGCTTAGCGCATAGTTTAAAGTGCATCATTTTTTGGTCGACCTCTACTTTCAGACGCTTCAAGAGCTCCGGCTGTGTTCTTCCATTCCTTCTGGCTTTCTGCCATGTCTTGGCCGTTTCTCTCTTGCTCCGGCAAGCTTCCTCGACATCTGTACCACCAGGGTGGCTGCGTCCATCTCGCCTGCCTCCTACGAGGGGCGCTCTGTTTCCTATGTCTGATTTTGCTAATAACGTCTTGGTCTGTTTTCTCGTAGTTTGAATGTGTGGAGTTTTCTTTTCTGGCTTCCATTTCTGCTTTTCTCAATTAGTAGGACACATGGATAGGGATCACTCTTTGGAACCCCAGTGCACTCCACCTGCAAACCGGTGCAAAGGTGGAAGACACCAGTGCAAGGTCTGTGACACTATCAGAGTCCCCTGTTCGAGTATCCATTCTTGTTGGCCTTCCATTATTCAAGCACACTATATCGGCCGACACCAGTGCGTTCTCTATGTGTTCTCCCTGCTTGTTGGTTATGACGTTATCCCACTGGTTTCCTCTAGCATTAAAGTCTCCGCAGAAAATGACGTTCTCTTCATCAAACTCGAAGAGATTCTCCTAGTGTTGTGTGTTCACCTTCCCATTACAGGCGTACACATTTACAATCACGAAATGAACTGGGATCTGCACCCTAACCGCATGTACCTGCAATTCTGCATTGTCCCACGCAGACATATCAACCTCAGCTGCCACCATATTGTTGCGCACAAGGATGGCCTGCCCAAGATGTCGTCTATTGTAGAAACAATGAAAGCTAGGAGTACTTACTGCCCTGTCACCAAGAAGAGTTTCTTGCAAAACCATTACATCGGCGCCGCACCGCACAGTAGCTTGTAAAGAATGGACCGTCGTTGATTTATGGACCCACAATTCCAATAAGTAACGCGCACATACTTTATGCCTAGCCTCTCACACTTCGATCTTTTAATGCCACCACGCTTGCCCTGTCGTGCTTTCCTTCTTCGATGTTGTCGTTTGGGCTGCATCTGAATACATACATTGGGCTGCATCTGAATACATACATTGGGCTGCATCTGAATACATACATTGGGCTCCATCTGAATACATACATTGGGCTGCATCTGAATACATATATTGGGCTGCATCTGAATACATACATTGGGCTGCATCTGAATACATACACTTACCGTCGTCATAGATAATTTTGTTGCTGAACGTTGATGCTGTGGATGGTCCAGACTCACGTACACTTACTCAGTCGCACGGTCCAGAACCCGTTTCCACGTTATAAACTGGCCAACTCCAGTAAATCGCTCTGCAGCACGCGGACACACTGTGAGCCTTCCACAAATTAAATGAATTACGCGTCCTTGACGACAGACCGGCGAAAACAAACCACCATTTTTTTACGCGTTCAATAGTGCAATCAACAACAAGGATGAGTATAAGTGATTAAATAAGAAAATTGTAACAAAATGCAATGAATCAAAAGAAGCAAAGTGATTTACTTCGAATATAAAGCGCGTACAATCACATGATCCTTTAAAATCAATAACAACAAACAAATAAACAGAAAAGTTCACTGGAAATAAGCACTTATCTGTGAGTCCTCTGAAAATGCCAGTGAACAGGGCGCCATATTCCCCGGAAGTTCTTTCTTTTCTTTAAAAAAGGCATTGATCTGTTTGTATTTTCCACTCAATTTCTTTGAGCTGTTGTACAGTTCTTTCACAATCCCTTTATTTGCTGCTTCCTCGACCACATTAGCTAGTTCATCTATATATTTCCTCATATCCTTTTTAATGCATATTCTCGCTTTTTTGTTCACCTCTGTGTAAGCTTCGGCGTTTCTCGCATGTCTCTTTCCATATATCCTTTACCTTTTTCCAATGATCTTCTACAATTATTGTATTTTCTAGTTGTTGGAGAAATTGGTATTTGTTTGATACTGTGACTGCGAATTTATCTTTAATTTCTTGTTCTTTAAGAAATCTTACTTTGAAATAGTTTCTACCCTTATTCGTTGTAGCATATCTTTTTTAGTTTCAGTTTAAGTTTGGCTATCAGAAGATGACGATCTGAAGCTACATCTGCCCCTCTATATACTTTTACATCTTGTAAGGATGGCATAAACATATTATTATTATTACATATGTGATTAATTGATTTTCCGTTCTATGATCTGATGACACCCTTGTAGCTTTATGTATTATTTTATGTTGGAATATTTTTCCTCAAAGGCTCACTTGATTAAGGGCAGACACATTCACACATATCTCTCCAAACACAATTGGTGGACTATAAAGCACTTTCAAACACAAACAAATAATTAGAAGATAAAGTGCAAAGAGATGAGGTCATATTTTCAGAGTTCACAAAAGTTACATGTTTAGATCATAATCACTAATGGGACACAAGGTATTATTTGTTATTCCTTAGCTTAGATGCACACAGTAACTGCTGTTTTAATAATTTTCGAAATTTTTTATTAAATATCGCGTAGATGAACACATTGCATGAACTGTTAAATAGTAGTAGAAGGTTTGATATGAGAACGAACAAACGGCTCATTAAATAATTGACACTGTAACCTATAGTAGGAATTTGTACCTGAGGCAGGAATGCAAACAACGAACAAACACGTGTGATAAAGAAGACAAAACTAACCATAAACAGTGTTTTTGTTCTTGCTGATGAATTCCTTTCTCTTGTGCTGGACGTTAACTTCTTCCGACGTCGCATTGTGATCGTTATTTTCAAACCAATGAGAACACAGCTTATTGAGACAATTGTTGTTGGAACGATCGGTACAATATAAGAGTTCATATTTCTTGTAAAAAATTCCATTCCGCTACCTACCCAGCTTTTCCGCAAACTTGTGATCCCTGCCCATTTACCAATCCGTTTATGATAAAATGTGATCAAACCGTATTTGAATTGATTTATAACCGCATTGGGCATCGCCATAAAGAAAGAGAGGATCACCACATATGTTGCTCTTTTAGGGGTGACCAGTCTAGGAAACCTGAGAGATAAATAGACAGCAACAACACGCTCTAGTGCAGTGGTGGCCAACTTGAGGTTGCCCGAGGGCCGGATTAAAGCCAAGGCCAAGACCCGCGGGCCACACTTAAGAATATCGTCAAAAATGACATTAGGGACCTATGCGATATAGTAATATATAAATAATGCTTGCACTTTGACTACATATTTGATTTGTAACAAATCTATTAATTATTCATTTTAAAATTACCTTTAATGTCTCAGTGCGACGATTGTGACTTGTCACAGCTTTCCACCAGAGATTTGAAGTCCACTTCCATTTTTGACGTGGCGATTCGGAGAGTATGGGACAATGTCGAATCGGTCATTCTGTTCCTGGTCTTAGATTTAATTAACTTCATGGAAGAGAATGTTGTCTCGCAGAGATATGTGCTGCCGAATATAGAGCACATCTTTAGTGCCCATTTTCTCAGACACGGGTAACGTTCATTTGGCAGCAATTTCCAGAAGTCAGCTCCTAATGCCTTTACAGTACTGAGGAAGGGGTCACACTGAAGGTCACACAACTCTAGTTGAAGATCTGATGGCTGGCACTCCACTGTGCACTTAATTGGGTTATTAAAAAGTTCCGTTTGCGGACGAAACATTTCAAAATCTTGAAATCGTCGATCAAATTCACAAATCAAATGTTCAATGTCAGCTGCGTACTTACTGAAGTTTGCACTTTCTATCTCTGACAACAACTGCTTACAACTTGAAAAATGGAACAGATCATTTTTTTGCAAAGAAAGTCTAAATAGATTCAGCTTCTTTTTAAAACCATCAACATATCCCATCAATTGAAAAATGGTTTGCTTTTCCCCTTGTAGCTGCAAATTCAATATGTTCAAATGTTGTGTGATGTCTGTGAGATATGCCAGATTATGAAGGAAATTAATGTCTTTGAGTGCATGTTGAAGATCAATGGAGCATGGTAAGTTCTCTCGCAGGAAGTCATAAATGTCATTCTTCAGTTCAAAAAATATTATTAAACATTTCCCTCGACTAAGCCATCTTACTTCTGTATAAAGCAGGAGATCACCGTAGCTAGAATCTACTTCCTCTAAAAATGATAAAAACTTCCTGTGATTTAAAGACTGGTGTCCTCCTCTTATCAAATTTGTTATTTTCACAACAGTAGCCATGGTGTCTTTTAGATTTATGGACTTTGCACAAAGGGCCTCTTGATGAATTATGCAATGCAATGTAGGTACGTTAATTTTGTTTTGCTTTAGAAGTCCAACAAAACCAGTATTTGAACCAATAAAAGCTTTGCAACCATCAGTACACACTGCAGACAACTTTCCAAAACCACCTACTTCATCTACGGCACTATGAACTGCAGAAAATATGTCTGTCCCTCTACAAGTGTCATGCAAAGAGCAAACTTTCAACAATTCTTCAATAACAGTAAAATCCTCCTGGATAACTTTAACAAAAATAAGAAGCTGGCAAGTGTCAGTGATGTCAGTACTTTCATCAATCGCGAGCGAAAAATATGAGCAGTTTTCAATACAAGATTTTAAACTTTGAGACAGTTGCAGACTGATGTCTTCTGTTCTTCTGGCTACAGTTTGTTTTGAAAGAGGCACAGATTCAAATTCTTTGGCTATTTTTTCTTGACCGAATGCCTTTGCCATTTGAATCGCACATTTCTTCACAAAATTTCCGTCAGTAAAGGGTTTTTTAGATTTTGCAAGCTCATAGGTAACTGTATATGATGCAATGATCGATGACTCTTTAATTTTATTGCCCTTTGTATACATACTTTGCTGTTGATTCAACTTTGTCTTCAGCTGTTCAACCAAAAGCTTCCTAGCTTCAATGCTATGTTTCTCATACATGTTTTGATGATGTGTGGCATAGTGCCGTTTTAAATTATATTCCTTCAAAACGGCTAACACTTGAACGCAAATTAAGCACTGAGGTTTACTATCCTTATTGAAGATGAACAAATAATCTAATTCCCATTCAGGTTTAAATATGCGATTTTCACAATAAACTTTTCTACGTTTTAACATGATTTAATACAAAATCTCACATCAAAGTTAAAAGTCACAGAATGTTGGTCCACTATCTAAAATAAGTCCAGATTTGACAGTTATACACAGACGACTTGTGTTTGACAATGAAATCAAAAGATTGTGACCAAATAAACACGTTGCAGTCATTTTATGGACAAGACAAGACGATGGGATCAAAGGGAATGAAGGCGAACAGTGAAACATTTTGAATGTAACTTCAAAGACAGAATTAGAGCTACGAAGTCCCCTCACCCCTGTCCCTCCCAACCTCATTAACCCCTTACCGCGAAATGAAAGAGCCACCACAAGTCCAGACGACAAATGTTGAGCCAAAGATCTGACGCTATCACCGCACTGACAATAAAGCAACTTTGCGGTACCAACTCGAAGCAAAGACTTTGAATATTGTCGGCACCATTAGTTGTGCAGTGTGTGTGTGTGTGTGTGTGTGTGTGTGTGTGTGTGTGTGTGTGTGTGTTTTATTTGAAATTATGTTGCCAATCTAGCTGTTGCGAGAAATTGACAGAGATTTTCAAATTGTGTATTCTTGAACGATAGAAGAGTTAACTCCGACACGGATTAAAACCAGGAGAAATCCGCTATTAGGGGTAAAAAATGAAGTAAGTCCGTGGAGCTTCGCGGGCCAAGAAAACTAGGCTGGCGGGCCGGATCCGGCCCGCGGGCCGCCATTTGGCCACCCCTGCTCTAGTGTGATAAACACTGTCAGTGATGTTGACATTCCTAAACTCAGCACGCTAACAAAATGCATCGAGATCAATAGGCCGTAGCAAACGTGAATTAAATGTAAATCCATGATCCAGAACCCATTTAATTGAGTTGCGTACGTCATCAGATGTGAGACGTTCACTGTGTGAAGAAGTAAGAGAAAGTCCGACACAGCCAATCCCAGTAGTAGAATATTAGATGGCTTATGTAACCCGTCCTTGACCATGATGACCCCACTAAGGGCATTCCCTACCAGACCTACAACCCCTATTATAGGGAGAACGACAAGTTCTGTATATCTTTCTACATTTGAAAATATCGTAAGAAATAAATAATCGTCACTGTTGTTATATTTATCTTTGAAAGAAGAGATATCAATCTTCGAACTTCTGTTACCGTCCATGTTGTCCACTCTTTTGGACAACTCTTCCTTTCGTCAAATGATTAGAACAGGCGGCATTGCCAAACTCGTCATCTGAAATGAATGATAGTACTTGTGTTATCTTTTTGAATCGGAGAAAAATTCTAACTTTTAAATAAATAACATATTTTTTTAGAACTTCGACGTGTCTATTGTTTGATTTTCATTTCACAGCTTAGTCAGTAGAAAGAATATACCAACTTGATGATGTAGATAGATTTCCTGTTCTGTCGACTTTGTTAAAACCAGCATTTAGAGAACAGTGAATGATCGCACAAATGAAGGCAGCATTACAGATGGGAAGAAATAGACGAGATACAAACATATATTTCATCAACTCGCAGTGAGCAACAACAAAGAGAGAAGAATGTTTGGAACTGTTTGAGGTCGTTAATGTTGCTCAAATGGTTTGTTTGAATTCATTGGACCTGTATTAAAAAGATGCAGAGCCACATTAATCATTCGTTTTTTTAATAAAACGTTTTGTAGAAATGAATCTTCTTTTAACTCATCAATGAATAATTGCCCAACATGCCATTCAAGGTTTCTATTAACAGAAGTGACAGCCACAGCTGAATGCTTATTTCAAGATCACAATTGTTCGACATCCTTCTTTAATGTTCATGGAGTATTCCCATTGCAGTCACCACGTTCTATTTAAGTTGTAGTTTTTTTTTTATTACACAATGACAGAGCACACGAAGCCACACACACACAAACACAAAAACACCTGACTTAGAACATCTTCGCTTAAACCATCGCGTCTTTACTTCTTTAAACTTGCAACAGTTCTCTAAATAAACAATGTTCTTTTGTGCATTTATGATCATTTTAAAGATAATTTTACCTATCGCGATCAGACTTTGTAAAAGAATTGTAATTTCTAAGACGGAGGTGCTGGGCATGGCCCTGGGGATAAAAATATTGTCTCGCTGCCTGGAAAGCTGGCATACACGGTCTTCGAAACCTGCGATAGAAGGATTGTTTCTATCGGGTAAGGGAGGGGGTGTAATAAAAATCCTGAGTGTCACACGTCGTGGCGACTGTTTTGACCAAGCGGCCTTTATCCCCCTGGTTCAATCGTGAGTCCTCCGACAAAACCAGCAATGTTAGTAAATGTCATAAAGAAAGATCCATTAAGCGCGGAGAATTCACAATTCTCTGAGCAATAAATGCACATTGCAGTAACACGATTATATTCCAACCCACCTTACATGTATTAAGCTTATCTGTAAATATTTACTAACTTCTTCTGTCACAGATTACGGTGTTTACAACAGTCTTTCGTTTAATCAATAAAGTGGCACTTTAGTTATGCTTCTGTAGAAGTTTCTGACATGAGCTAACTGGAATGTAATAAGTTTCAGAAAACATAACTAATAAATCAACCACAAAACAAGATCAGGCGAACTAATTTAACAAACAAAAAATAAAAAGACATTATTGAGTTGTAGATAGTAACAATTGAAGTCAAGAAGAATTATGTTATTTTCAGCGTCAAGAAAATGACCAGAAATTCGGATATTAAGATTTCGTGGTTGGCTTATCGAAATGTTGAGAAAATGTTTAATGTTATAACAACTTAAGTGATGTTCCTTTGAAGATTTTACAGCACTGCTATTGTGTTAATAGCTGGACAATTTTGTTTGAGCCGATACATTCAGTGCTTTTCTTCTAAACAAAAGTTTACTACAACTTTATCGTCCAATCAAATAAAACAAAAAATCTGAAGCACTTTTGCTTGTATTATCGTTATCAAGAGAATGCAAACTGGAGACACTTTCAGTTTTCCTTTAATTACAAAATGGACATCACGAAACTCTCAAACTTTTAAAGTTTCCCGGAATGTCTTCCTGGGAGTTCCGACTAAAACAAATTTGCCCTGAATACAATCATCTACGTTAAGAAACTTAATAATATTGTATCTAATTTACTTCCCGTTTTTTTCCGCTTTCATTTTCACATGCGTAAATTATCATTTGATTTTTATCAAATAAATTTATTTAATTTTGTTTCTTTTCACGTTTGACAGAGTTAAACATTTTGGGTTCCCAATTTTCTTAACGGAGTAAAAGTTCTCCAAACATTTTCAAACTGGCATCATTGTTGTAGGGTGAACTATAATGTGATAATGAGCCAATTATGTAACAAGGTTTGACTGTGGAAAGAAGCGATTTGCCCAATAAAATATAGAGAGGTTCAAGCACTTAACGTCAATGTGTGACAACGTCCAGTAACAACATAACACTTGATACTAGAGTGTCAGCTCTCCAGACAAGGCAGAGAGAAAATATTCTCTGGTCGATGATAAATATTCGAACTACAAAAAACATCTACTATAGATGGCCTCGTAGCTTCATATTTTAAACATTTCACGTTTATAACGGTTATATTAAATGTTTTTACTGTAAGTTTAAAAAATATATATATATATCGTTTGTTACCTTTCTGTCCACACAACTTGTCATATCAGTCTGAAATGTCAACTTTAAATGCCACAGATTCCACATTTTATTTTCGTGTACAACATAAAATCAAAATCTTTACATTTTCCTTCCTTCTTCCTTCCTGCCTTCCTACTCTAACGTCCTTTCTTTTGTTTAAAATCTTGTTCTATTTTCATCTTTGTCTACCTAGTGACTACCTTGATAAATTCGAAACCTAGATCTGGAAAACTTGAGAAAAGACGCAGCCAATAGAGAAGAATGCCCCGAGTTCGAATCCTGTCACAAACAGCAGGTATGTTTCTTTTCGAACACGTGACTTGTTTTTGGATTTTCCACCCCCTTCTCCAGCCACTGTTTAAAGAGTTTCGATGTCTAGCCCAAGGTCTAGGGTACAGTTTAATAATAGTACGTCTATAGTGTGGAGAATAATAGAACAAAGAAGTATGTGTTAGCACTCGGAAAAATTGACAGACAAACAACAATAGAAAAAAAACGAAGAACAATATATGGTCCGAAGTGGGATCGAACCCGTATTCAGTGGCACCGCGCCTTGCCACGAGAAGCCGAACGCTTGGCACACTGCCACGCAGCCAACTAAAAAAATTGGCTATTGTAGCAGTGTCTTACACGATGACGTTCTCAATGACTATAGCATAGGGTAACGAACACAGACCGGAAATAAATTGTATATTTGTACTTTCCTATTAATGCAAGTATCTCCCAGTAGGGCTGAATACTTGTGTTGTAGACAAACATTTATTGGACGAAACAGCACGAATAGTAGTTTCAAGTGGTTATATACTGGGTACAAATAATAATACATAAATATTATTATATGGGGAACTTCCGAGGCGATAATAGGGAATAAAAGAACAAAGAAGTATGTGTTAGCACTCGGAAAAATTGACAGACAAGCAACAATAGAAAAAAACGAAGAACAATATATGGTCCGAAGTGGGATCGAACCCGTATTCAGAGGCACCGCGCCTTGCCACGAGAAGCCGAACGCTTGGCACACTGCCACGCAGCCAACTACAAAAATTGGCTATTGTAGCAGTGTCTGACACGATGACGTTCTCAATGACTATAGCATAGGGTAACGATCACAGACCGGAAATAAATTGTATATTTGTACTTTCCTATTAATGCAAGTATCTCCCAGTAGGGCTGAATACTTGTGTTGTAGACAAACATTTATTGGACGAAACAGCACGAATAGTAGTTTCCAGCATTTATAGGAAAGTACAAATATACAATTTATTTCCGGTCTGTGATCGTTACCCTATGCTATAGTCATTGAGAACGTCATCGTGTCAGACACTGCTACAATAGCCAATTTTTTGAGTTGGCTGCGTGGCAGTGTGCCAAGCGTTCGGCTTCTCGTGGCAAGGTTCGGTGCCACTGAGTACGGGTTCGATCCCACTTCGGACCATATATTGTTCTTCGTTTTTTTCTATTGTTGTTTGTCTGTCAATTTTTCCGAGTGCTAACACATACATCTTTGTTCTATTATTCCCTATTATCGCCTCGGAAGTTCCCCGTCTATAGTGTGCATACTGCGCATGTTAAAAACACAGATTTATAGTTGCAAGTTGATAGACCAAAAGCCACTGTTCGGTCAAAAATATTTAGGAAATATTACACTATAAAGAAATCACTTACATGATTAAAATGTGGACATGACAAGTGAATTTAATGTAAGACCGATCTGGTAATAGAGAAATAATGGCTTCATACAGACCCCATTCAAACCCCTCTTTGATGGTCAGTTGTGTTGCCTGAATATATACATGTATATTTTTCGCCATCTATGTACCAATATTCTTTCCATCTTGTCTCTGATATAAGTAAAGTAAAGTACCCCCCGTCACGCCAAGTGGCGTATAGGGAAATATGGTGTTAGTGACCCTATATTTTACAGACCTTCAGCACATGATTTTTGGGGTAATGTGGTCGGTATTACGCCCGTGCTGATTTACTTTCCCAGAAAAAATCCGGTACCCATTTAAGGCTGGGTGAACCCGGAGCCGTCGGTTGGGATCGAACCCTACCCCTTGTCCGTAGTAGTCCAGCTCACTAACCACTGAGCTATCGCGGCTCCCACTAATTTTTAGGGAATTAGTAAAGCCCAGGTGTCCTCGCCAGGGAACGAACCCCGGCTGTTGCCGTGGTAAGCCAACCGCCTATCGATTGCGCTAACCGGACACCCTTGTCTCTGATATGCCTAACATATTTATGTTTAGTCGTTCTACTTCTTGAATAAGATTTTCCTTTTTTTTTTATCTCTCAAAACATATGTTTTTCTATGTTTTGTTTTGTAAAATATTTTCATTACAACCATTTATATAAAAAACATGATCACTTCTAGAATTAAGACTAGCAAGTGTTTATTTATAGTTCACCAATTCGTTATATCTTTCAGAGATTGTTAAAATGTTTCGATAATTAACGCTGGTGTTATTTGATGTATAATTTGTATGCTTGCAGTTTAGCATCACGAAGACTGCTGGTTTAGCAAATCGCAACATTTTTTATTCTGTATCGAGTAGATGAGTACACGACACGAACTGTTTGGCAGCAAACGATGGTTTGATCCATTTACGATCACACGAATTCACATAGCGCTGACATAACTTTGTCCTGAAGTAAACTTCACATACGGCAAATTTGAAAATCGAATACAAAAATGAGAGATTGTGATGAAGAAACTAAACATTAATAATTGTACGAGTGTGTGTGTGTTTGAAACAAAATAACCTACACTGCTACTGACAACAAAACATTAACTCCATCACCAATAATGTATGCCCATGTGCAGGGAACTATTTGAGCACACACCACATAAACGTTAATGTACGCAGCAATTAACATGTTGTACTTCAGGAAGTGAATATAGAGAACGTGGAGAGTTTGTCCACCTCGACTAGAGAGCCAGTTATGTATTTTGCTTTTTCATCGGCCAGTTCTGCTGTCATTGAGAGTTATATTTTTTCATTCTAAATAACTTTTTTTAGGATGCCCATTCGTTCTTTTGTTTTCTTAGTATCTATTGTTCTTCTAATGTGCAAGATACTGTGAAATCCATTTTTGACAATAGAAACAAGAAAAAGAGTTCTTAAATGGCATGCACAGCCAGTCTTAACATATGGATGAGAATCATGGACAATAATACAGCAGACAAGAAAATCACTGGAGTCTGTAGAAATGTGGTTTTATGGAAGAATATTGAGAATATCATGGACAGCCAAGAAGAGTAATGAAAATGTTCCGAAAGAGGCCAAAGAAAAAGAGAGCTAATTTCCATTATTAGGAAGAATGGCCATGTAATGAGAAGAGAACAGCTGGAATATATTGTAACAACTGGGAAAATGGAAGGACGAAGAGATAGAGGAAAGCAAAGAGAAAAAATAACAGACAGCTTAAGAGAATGACTTGGCAGAAGGTGAACAAAAGAAATTATAAATAACTGTCGTGATCGAAAGTTGTGGAGAGACATGATCACCTACGCCAGCAGGCCCGGTACTTGATGATGATTGTTCTTTTGCTATTTCTGCATTGCCACTGTGACCAACCCATACACTTTATATATTATATTGTCACCGACGATTTTGAAATGACCTTTATTGTATTGTAGTTGTCGTTAAATGATATCATCATTTATAACATTGAAAAGAACATAATAATATGTTATGTATTACAGAACAGCACTGGAGACATACGTTAAAATAAGTGCTCAAACTGACGTCGTTAAAAGAAAGACGTTTTTTTTTTAAATATCGACTGTTAATATAACCAGTAATAAAGCCAGAAGCAATTTAAAAAATGTAAATATGTTGTATATAAAGCGAAACAAACCCAAAACGTTTCTACATTATGTGACCTTTAGTACTCAACCTTGAAGATACCCACAAATAGTAAATTGATGATATAAATCTTGGGATGAACAATTTCCAAACGACATTCACAAAATACCAGAGTAGACTCAAGATGCAACAATACTTGCTTAATCATTGGGCAGCTTTCACCACTATCGTCCGACGAGGAAATAACTCTGGAGGCAAAACGGGCACACTACAACATAATTTTCAATCTAACGTTCTGCCACTAATGCCTGACCTGGACCAAAAACGCAATAACAACAGAAATAACCACAACCGAGATGAAATGTGTTAGATGAATGAGAGGAAACAGCTTGAGAGAAACAATCAGAAATGAAGAACTCAGAGAAAAAGCTATTCAATCTGTTAACTATCTCTCTCAAAAATAGACTCCTCTATTTCTTATTATCAAACGTAACCAATAAATGATATCACTTTGATGCGTTATGTAACATTACCAAAAATCAACTCCTCTATTATCTGTTACCTAACATTCTCAAAAATAAATTCATCATTTTTTATCTAACTCTCGCACAAAACGACCTCTATAGTATCTGCCTTTTATCAATTAATGCATCTCTTGCTCTGGCTTCAGCTTGCATAAATCAGTCAGCCATTTGTGGTATACTTTTATATATAGATATTTCTTTTTCCCCCTATTTTTGTTTGTTTCCTACTATTTATTTTTTACATTTGCACCCGTCACACTCTCTCTACGACTCTTCCTCTATCTTTTACTTCCACATAATATTGGATTATGAAAATAACTCAAAACAACAGAAATGGAATACAGTGGTCACTGACCAAACAACTTCATGATTTAGACTTTGCTGATGACATAGCTCACTTATCACACAACCATCAACAGATGCAGGAGAAAATGAGCATACTTGATGAGAGATCACAACAGCTAGGACTGAAGATTAATAGAGATAAGACCAACATTATGAGAATTAATACAGTTGGCAATAGCCAAATAAAACTTGGAGAAATACCTCTATTAGATGTACAATCTTACATATATCTGGGCAGTAATATAGATAAAGAAGGAGGAACAGAAAATGTACCAAAATAAGGATATCAAAAGCAAGAGGAGCTTTCATTGCACTGGGAAATATATGGAAATCCAAAGAAATTAGGTTTAATACACAAATAATAATTTTCCAACTCAAATGTTTAGACAGTCCTATTATATGACTGTGAAACATGGAGAACAACGAAATTGACAGTCAAGAAGATGCAGACTTTCATTAATGGATGCTTACGCAGAAAAAAAGGATGGAAATGGCAGGACAAAATCAACATCAATAATGTAGAATTGTGGAAAAGTACCTGTCAAAAATAGCAGTAGATAAAGAGATACAGCGAAGACAATGACGCTGGAGAGAGCAAACATTGCGGAAACCTACTGACAGTATTACACAACACGTCCTTCTTTTGAATGTCCAAGGGAAAAGATAAAAGAGAAAGAGCAAAATATTCTTGGAGAAAATAGATGGAAACATGAATAAAGATGAAGGGAAAGATTTTAATAGCACGGCAAGAAACAGAACCTATGCCCCACAGGGAGCTGAAAATGTTTGTTGATGAACTATGCTCCACAGGGAGCTGAAAGTGTTTGTTGAAGACCTATGTTCCACAGGGAGCTGAAAATGTTTGTTGAAGACCTATGCTCCACAGCGAAGTTAAATTGTTTGTTGAAGACATATGCTCCATAGGGAACTGAAATTGTTTGTTGAAGACATATGCTCCACAGGGAGCTGAAAGTGTTTGTTTAAGACCTAAACTCCACAGGGAGCTGAAAGTGTTTGTTAGAGACCTATGCTCCACAGGGAGCTGAAAATGCTTGTTGAAGACCTATGTTTCACAGGGAGCTGAAAGTGTTTGTTGAAGACCTATGTTCCACAGGAAGCTGAAAGTGTTTGTTGAAGACATATGCTCCACAGGGAGTTGAAAGTGTTTGTTGAAGACCTATACTCCACAGGAAGCTGAAAGTGTTTGTTGAAGACGTATGTTATATAGGGAACTGAAATTGTTTGTTGAAGACATATGCTCCACATGCAGCTGAAAGTGTTTATTGAAGACCTATGCTCTGCAGGGAATTTAAAGGAAGAAGAATAAGGCAAAGAAATTACTAGTCAATCACTGAGTGCTAGCATCTCCAGATTATGCAACTGACCGTCTTTGCAATGAACGTCCACTCAAGTATTTACAGCTAAATGAGAAAGCACAAAATGTGTGGAAGTCAATTTGATCAGTATAATTTTTAGTCAGCAAATTTCTTCAGTTTGGTTTGAGCAGGTTTGATGTGAAAAAATTAACAAATGTATAAATCAATATAACAGTTAAAACAATATAATACCACAATTGGGAGCTCAGCAAATTTCTACAAAGATATGAATCTTGAATATCATATTCGAGACTCGAAACATATGAATTCGCGTTTCATGTGAGTCGCCTTCGTAAAGCAATCTATCTATATATCTTCCACATCAAGGCCACCTCCTTGTTGTGGGAAAGGGGCTTTAAAGTCACCAGGGACTGAAAACCAAGTCTGGCCAGGCCTTCCTACATCCCAGCAAGACCACATTCTGTTCTAATAAGTTTAGGTGCTGACGTGGAGGCAACTAGCCAAAAGGCGTACTACAACAATCTGAATGCCAGCACTCACACCAATGATTGAGGATAACTATTTAGCATTGCAAGAGTAATAGGAAACCTTCTGCAAGTGTTATTATCAAAGTGATAAAAGAGATATTAACAAATATACAGTTTTATTTTTGAAATGTGTGCGAAACAAATACATTTATTTAACATAAACAAAGAATTATAGTTTGTTTCATAAGTCGTGCCCAACTTTAAAAATCAATATCTTTTAAGTCGCTTTTTGTAATTTTTTCAAAATTTGCATGTATAGTTATAATGATTAGAACCAAACAGGGAATTAATTTCATTAAAAACAAACATTTGGTTATTATTATTGCTTATTTGATTTATATAAATTTATAACGACCCATTGATGTAGTCAAAACTTAGTGTTTACAGTATTTAAGTTAAAAATAGCGTTTACAAATCTATACACGGTCAAATTTACGATTTTGTACGCTTTCCGCGTGAGTTGTCTGACACAATTATACACTTGTAGTAAACATGAGACATTGTGTGTCCCATTTCCGTTCATTCAGCGGCGTAGACGTGGAACGACAACATTTATCATGAGTCTTAAAATGAAATTCTGCAGTTTACAAAACATCGCAATACAAATGTATGACTATTTTTGCAAAGAGGCTAAACGAGGAAGATTATTTCATTTTTTAGAAAACCCTGAGAATAGGACAAGACACATTTTGGATTTATCTAAACGGTCATTTAATCGCTGGATTCAAGCACGTGACCGTCAATGTTCCAAATATACAAAATCACAAGGAAGAGCAAAAATGTTGGATAATTTCGACAGTGAACTTATTAGAAGTGAAATTCGCAAAATGTTGGGTATGAATGAAACTGTTACAATAAGAACATTAAAAGTATCGCTGAAAAAGAACAACAGTATTGAAATATCAAAGTCTACATTATGGAGGAATGTGAGAGCTGCAGGCTTTACATTCAGAAAGTATTCCAATGGACGAAACATCATCTGTGAGAAGCCACATATAGTAGTCATGAGAAGCAAGTACTTACGTGAAGTAAAAGAGGTGCGCAAGCAAGGTTATGATATTGTGTACTTGGATGAAACATGGATCAATGCTCACCACACTAACCAAAGGGAATGGCAGTCATCAGATGGAAAGATTAAGAGATTAATACCTAGCAGCAAAGGACAGCGCTTGATAATTGCTCATGCAGGTAGTCGACAACATGGACTAATACAGAATGCAGAGCTCATTTTTCTTTCAAAATCCATAGACAATCGGGATTATCAATCTGAGATGAATGGTCACATATTTAGACATTGGATTGAAAATTCTGTTCTCCCAGCACTAGATCGACCATCTTGCCTAATAAGGGATAATGCAGCGTACCACAACATTGTTGCACTTGAAGATAAAGTCCCGACGTCATCCAGTACAAAAGATGCTATTAAGATATGGCTCACAAAGGAGCACATACAATTTAATAACATGTACTTAAAACCTGAATTACTATCTCTAGTAAAGCAAAAACAGAGGACAAAGATTTTTCAAATAGATAAGATTATCCAAGAGCACGGTCATATAAGTTTGAGGCTGCCACCTTACCATGCTCATTTAAATCCAATAGAACTAATCTGGGCAAAATTAAAAGGACAAGTGGCAGATGAAAATACAACATTCAAAATATGCGATGTAAAGACTCTTGCTAATCTCGCTTTATTAAATATAGACAAAGATTATTGGGCTAAATGTGAAGACCACGTCTTAAAACAGGAAGAGGAATATTTGAAAAATTATGGTTTGTGGAATGTTCAACCCCAAACAGTTATTAATCTTTTAGACTCGTCTGATTCAGAGTGAAAGTATATAGCCCCCACAATGTTGGCCCCTATATTACCTTAAATTATTTCAACAAACGGTAATTTTCAGGACCACACAACTATGAAAATTGGACATACAGGTATACCTTGATATTATCGTCCGTCCTCGAACTGAGCAGACAATAATTCTCCTGGTGTTTTGTCTTATCCAGTTATTTCCCATTACGGCCACGCCTTTACCTAGTGAAAATTAATCGCAGACCAGAAACTACGGTAATTTCTATTCTTTAGGGCTTCACAATTTACAATTTTGACAAACATCAAAGAAATATCGCCGCTTTAAGAAAACTGCAGCTGCAAGATATTTGTTAAATATACATTTAAAGGGTCTTTTGCATTCTAATAACATTTGGAAAATTTCAAAAGTATTTAACAAACGGTTAGACAGTAATAGCGTTTTGAAGTTGGGCATATGTTTTGAAACGAGCTATAGTACGACATGCAACAGTCTCATGGCCATAAAACACATGCAAACACACACAACCTAATAGAAATGGATAAGGTGTAAAGATGGTCGCAATGCTCAATTAGAGATTTAACAATCAGTGTTAAGATATTTAGAAATTCAGAAACATGATCATAGGATGAAATAGTCAGATCTACAAAACGACAGAATACAAATTGAAAATGAAATAAAATACTTTTTAAAAATTCACAATATGTTCAGTTGCTATGTGTACACCATTTCTTGTGTTTCTCCTAGGGGTCTAAGTCTAGTTAGTGAAGTTTTCGTGTCAATGGGAAAACAGAAGTGGGCAACATCCAAAAAGGTGATTTGTATTTGGAATGTTCGACACCACACACAGCAAAGCATCATGGACAAGGCGAACCAAAGAAAACCTAAAAAAAACTCTGTATTTTGTTTCTGAACATTGTAGTTTTTACACAAAGTTTTAATTAATTTATAATGCTCACAAAAGTCTTAAATATTCTTGATCACACATTCGCTTTTCCAAGAAACACTGAGCGATGCACTTTTGAAATATAAAATAAAGTCAAACATCCCTACATTCAGGATTTTCCTCGTTCTTCTGTGAGTCAACAAAAACAGGAACCAATGGTTTGGATAAATTAAATATTCAACCTCCGGCACTCATAATAATCGATTACTTTTTAAAGTGTCAAAGACTTCTTTCTTTCTCTCTTTTTCTCTTTCTTTCTTTCTCTCTCTCTCTCTCTCTCTCTCTCTCTCTCTCTCTCACACTGGTGCTTTGATCTTGACAGCGTGTGGTTTTCATATTTGTGTACATCAATGTGCTCAGAAATTGGCCAGCAGTTTTCTAGTTCCTTCAACCATTTGAACAAGAAGACCTTGACATTGTGCACGAACTCTGTTACATCAAAAGAAATGAAAACGAACACAAATGTCGAAAATAAATGGTTTTGCTTTTTAATGGTGGCAGCGATAGAGTTTAATATATGCTAGTAGTCTGATAACAACATGTGATGGTCATAATTAAATGCGAGAATATGTTATGCTGTATCACGCTTTCCAGATAATATGAGAACAGTTTGTTTTTAATCATCTATTTCGTTTGGAACTGAGAAGGACCATGGTATTACTATATAGATGAAATAATACTCTTTGCATCATTGACAAATAATAAATAAATCTCAAAATCGCTTGCACTAGAAGAAACAAGATTTGTAATCCAAATGTAAAACAAATCATTCGGAGTTGAGGAATGTAAAAAGTTCCCATCAAGTTTTAAGGGGTATACGGAATATATGTTCAGGGTCTCTATTTATCAATAAGCAAATGCATGTTTTGTGAGTGATAAGCCAGGCCGACGAGCTTTCCCGAACATAGGCATTTTAAACATTTTGAGCCTGTGTATATCTAGAAGCAGATACGAAGTTGCAAGACAGATATAAAATCACAATTCAGAACCCTCATCAAGGCCAGCTCCTTGTCGTGGGGATGACGCTTAACAGTCACCAGGGAGTGAAAACCAAAACTGGCCAGGCCTTACTACACCCGAGCAATACCACAGTCTGCTCTAGCACGTTTAAGTGCTGAAGTCGGAGGCAACCAGCCAAAAGGCGCACTACAACAATCATGATGCCACGCACTCACGCCAATGGGAAGTATATCTATAACCGCAAATCGATATGACACTCGCCCTGTGATGGACAATCAGGCAGGTTCAGCGCCGGGCCCTCAGCCTCGAAAGGGCCCAACCTCTATTACTGGATGTCCTTCTCAACCGCTCTGTGGAGTCAGTGGACGAGAGAATAGAGCTACTGGCCAATCCAAAATAAGACCACTCAAAATAATGCACTGGAATGCTGAAGGCATCAACAGCAAAAGAGATGGGTACAGTTAAATGATAGAATTAGAAAATATCCTGCATGAAAAACAAGTAAGCATATGCTGTTTGCAGGAAACCAATCTAAACAACGACATAGCCTTGAAGATTAGGGGATACCAATGCTACCGATCTGACAGAAAAAAACAGACAAAATGGCGGAATATTGACACTTGTAAAGAAAAACATCAATGTATGTCAGATTGAAGTATAAATGGATGGGGCGGAATATCAAATACTGCACCACAGGACAGAAAATGCAGACTTTCATCTACTTAACTACTACTGTCCGAGAGACCGCCCACTAGCACTAGACACAATTACATTAAAAGAAAGAATAATTATATGTGGACATTTTAACAGTCATTCACAGAGCTGGGACTATGAACATATGGACAAGAGAGGTGAAGAACTTGAAAATTTGCAGGATGACAATGGGCTTATACTATTAAACCAGACAACAGATCCACCAACATTCTATTCCAGATCATGGCATACCACATCTACACCAGATCTTGCTTTCCATTCACCAGACCTGGATTGGAATATCGCACGTTTGCTGTTCTCCTGGTTTAGGATTTATGCGAATGACTTAACAGTTCCCGACAGTTTCACGGTAAAACTAAATGGTTCTGCCTCATGTAACAATGATTCAAGGTTTGTAGTTAGTCAGCACGAAATTGATATCTTTTGCTCTCGGGCTGGTCTGAGCAATAAGTTATGGATTGCTGGGGCGATAGTTGCAAATATCTGCTCCATCTACATAGGTGGGGGTAGGAATGTGGCTCTCAAACAGAACACAAACCAGGCCGACACATGTAATGCTTGTTATACAGGAGACGGATGTAGACCAGAAGCCGCAGTTAATGGCAAAACAAAGACCAATCTCTATGACAATGACTGAACACACACAAAACTGAGAAGTGGAAACAGTCCTGTTTACTGGTATCTGAACTTTGTCACGCCCCAGAAGATTCACATCATTCGAATCTATCATCGAGCTAGCGCTATGGTTCGGGTAAAGAATGCGTAGTGTTCCAGTGTAATGATATAGCATACCCTAATGTTTCTATTAACACTATTGTAGTCACCACACAAAAGCCAATGACACACATTCAGATTGAGTACTCACCGACCATTTTGCAGGCCGGCAGTGCACTGACTGTGTGTGAGGTGCAAACATTTTCAGACACCTATTGTCTGAACATGTATTCTTGGTCGCAAATGTTCTCATGGAATCTATGGACACGACTGCTCCAGGTCTTGTCTCAATGTATGTCCTTTATGTGAGAAAAATCCGGAAAATGTCTACAATGTAAACATCCTGGCTATACCTGTAATAACACTTGTCCCGATGGTAATTTTGGGCTACAGTGCGAACAGACGTGTTCTAATGGTTGTGACATCATATGTGACCCGGAAAATGCAGAATGTAAGTGCAAGGAAACGTACTACGGGTCAGACTTCACTATCAAATGTCTGGACAACTGTTTCAACGACACATATGAACAGTCAACCGGGAACTGTGCATGCAAGGGAACGTTCTATGGGTGAGACTGCTCTCAAATCTTTGGACAACTGTTTGAACGAAACCTGTGAACAGTTATTCGTGGCCTGCATCTCGTATGTCGATAATTCACACGTTATGAAGAGTCTGCAGACTAACTAAAGCATATGGATACCTCAATGTGTTTATGTGCTAGACTTGGTTCATTTCTTGGTGTTTTTCCGTTAAGCCATGACTCATATCTTAATGTATTTCTGTGCTAGTCATGGCTCATCTCTTGATGTGCTTCTGTGCTAGCCATGGCTCAAATCTTAGCTTGTGTGTGTGTGTGTGTGTGTGTGTGTGTGCTAGCCATGGCTGATATCTAGGTGTGTATCATGTTAGTCATATCTCATATCTTGGTGTGTCCGTGTTAATCATGTCTTATATCTTTATGTGCGTCTGAATTTAGTAATATCTCATAACTTAGTGTGTATCTATGTTAGTCATGTGTCATATCTTTGTGTGTGCATGTCTGGGTTAGGGATATCTCCTACATTTGTGTGGATGTTTATGTTAGTCATATCTCATATCTTTGTGTGTGCATGTCTGTATTTGACACATCTCATATCCTTGTGTGTGCATGGCTATGTAAGTCACATCACATATCTTTGTGTGTGCACGCCTATGTTAGTCATATCTTATATCTTTGTGTGTATGTCTATGTTAGGTATGTGTCATTTTTTTGTGTCTGCATGTCTGTCAGTCATATCTCATATCTTTATGTACATGTCTATGTTATTCATGTGTCATATATCTTGATGTGTGTCTGTGTTAGTCATGTCTCGTATCGCTGTGTACATGTCTGTGTTATTCACATCTCATATCTTTGTGTGTGCATGTCTGTGTTAGTCACCTCTAGTGACTCGGGCAGATGGTGCTCGTAAAAATGGGAGGGCAGACCATCTAAGGGCAGAATCCCCCTACAGAAATTACAATCTGCTGCCTTGCAGGAAGATTGTGGACAATCAAAGGCTAAGGAAAGCGAACCTGAATAAAATGCTGGCTGAAATCGGATTCACTGGACCACTGGCGCAGAACACAGTGCAACGTATTAACGGGTGTTCAGTCAGAGTGGCTCTGGCAGACTCTAAATGTGATGTTCTGTCTGTGGGGGCGATCAACACACTTAACCTGACAGCTGACTTCATGTGAGAGTCTGGAATCCTACTCTGATTGAGTCCTGATCGCAGAGAGAGAGAAAAGGGGGAGGGGGGGGTTGATGAAAGAACACTGGACATCCACTGTGAAATGGATGAGGTAGTTCACTTTGTGATACTAGAAAGGGGGTGGGGTCAGGTATTTTTGCCTTCATTTCTATTTAAGTCAGTGGAGGTTGTAATGTAGCACTGCGCCAAAAGACTACACAGTCCACAACATATATTGAATATTTAAACACATCTCCGATTATCGATTATTTGCTCCAGAGAATGTCGTAGATGGTAATGTAGATAGTGAGGTGAGACATGGAATTTGTATAACTGCCACTGGTGGTACAGACAAGAACTCAAAGTGGAATGTGGCATTGTCATCTGCGTACAAAATACAAAGGTATATTATAAACAATAAAAAAACAACAAAAAAAAAGGTAACTAATAGATTCACTATGAGTAGTTTAACAAAAGATCTTGTGATGGTCTTCAACTACACAGACATGAAAGATGAAGCACTTTCTGTTTACAAAATAACAAGCGCACCGAAGACACCCCCAGTTTCTATTGTAAACATTCTGACTAACAGAACAGTTGAAGGGAGTTGACGTCATGGGACGCACCAAAATGGCAGCTTATTTATATTCGAGCTATGGACTAAGCAATGTTTACTTTGAATACCACGATAAATGTTATTGCAGCGAGTTGGCAAGTTTTTGAAAATGTATTCAGGGATTTGAACATAAATGTTTGTTCACAGTTCGTTAACCTTCGCTGTAGATAAAGTCGTTAATTTGATGTCTCAGTTTGTGACATTGGTAGCTAAGGACCTAACTTGTGCAAACTGATGGCATTATCAAGGATCATTTTGAATCTATGAAGTGGGCTCATTTTGTGTTTAACTCAAAAGCATATGTGCTTTTTAACCAAAGAATTATTTTGGGGGGACTCAATGAAGATATCCCCGATGGAAGAATAAATTGTACTATTAGTCCCATAAATGATTCGCTTCCAGAAGTTTATGATGTAAACAAAGCATTTTTGTCATTGCAAGTGAATAATGTCCACACCTATAATTGGTCAGGATTGGGTAGCAGCAGCAGTTTTATAGTGAACACAGAAAACATCACAGGATTGTGCTGTTCTGAAACAGCTATGCCATGCTACCCTAGAATTGCCTTTAATGGGATTACTGTGACCACAAGCCATTCTCCATGTGTGTGCCACGTATTTACACCCCTGAAAGAAATTCTGAATATAACAACATCATGTGCCGTCTGTGATATTAAAGAACACATACCAGGAGCCTGCACTATGATTGATACAACTGTTGCACCAAGCACTTCATCAGCAAAGCCATATCTATGGAATGTTCATCTGACATTGTTCTTGAATGATGTCTAAGTTAATGAGACATCAGAATCGTGTGGCGGCAGCTACAAGAAGGGAGCGGAGAACATCATCAATTGTGTTTTTACTAACTACAGGTCATGTGGCTTCTGTTGGATTGGAAATGATAACTTACCACCACTGTGTGTCTATATGTTTGGAATTGGAGTCATCAATGATAGCCTAACATCATAAAGTGCTACGACGATCATCATTTTCGGGAGGACGTAAACTCCCATGGTATATGGTGGATAGGCGGCAGGAACCATTGAAGGCTATGTCTGAAAAGTGTTCCTTCTTGCATTTTCCTCATATTCCAAGTCCGGATTGTTGCAGGAGCTACTGAGTTAAGTGCTCTGTGCACACCGTGAGCTGTGTCTCATCCGTTTTGATCCTGCTTCGATATCCCGCTTGTTTACGATGAATGATGATATCGTATGACGGGGAACAGTTGGCTGTGTTCACTTTCTGCGCGGTTTCGCCTTATGTCTTTTGGCGTGTGCTGAGACTGCTACGATGGGGACTACAGTCACCTTTCTTTGTTTGGGAGATGAGTTAGTAATTCGGATGATTCCACTGGTATGGGCGGTTGAGCAATTATGGATTTTAATTCGTTTGCTATGAGACCGAAGCCTTCCATAGCCAATAACAATAACAGTTGAAGATGGAGTTCTCAATATGTGTGAGGTAGAACTATACGGAGATTCAGCATGTCCACCATCAATGTATGGACGTGAATGACAGTACACATGTAACTGTGCTGTAAACAATGAGTCATTTTATTTCATGTGTTCGTTGTTTTCAAACCAAAGAGAACACAGCCTATTAAGACCATTTTTGTTGGAACGATCGGTACAATATAAACGTTCGTATTTTTTGCAAAGAATTCCATTCCGCTTCCTATTCAGCTTTTCTGCAAATATGTGATCCCTACCCATTCACCAATCCTTTCAATATAAAGTGTGATCAAGTCGTATTTAAACTGATTTATAACTGCATTGGGCATCGCCATAAAGAAAGAGAGGATCACCACAAATGTTGCTCTTTTAGGGGTGACCAGTCTAGCAAACCTGAAAGGTAAATAAACAGCAACAACACACTCTAGTGTGATGAACACTTTCAGTGATGTTGACATTCCTAAACTCAGCACGGAAACAAAATTCAATCCCTGAGTGTACATTGATTCGTATACATCAAGTAGTTGCCTCTTTAAATTTTTGGATTCTGGATCATTTGCTCCTTGGAAGTTGTAGACCTGCATTTTTCTGTCAGCTCTTGACTTGGTAGAAATTATTGACTGCAGTGGCAATCATGGCTGGATCAGTTATTCGCAGTCCCGAAGTGTATGATCTGGGTGGAGATTTCTTCAGCACGTTTAAGCTCCAGCCGGAGAAGGTGATTGACGAGGGAATGTGCAGGGACATTGTGCTGGCTATACCTTTAGCGAAGAAAAACGTCAGACGTGTTGTGAAGAAGTTCTCTCTGTTGTCCGAAGAAGACAGTGTCAGGAGTAAGAAGCTCTTCAACGCTGAGGTACAGTTTATGCAGTCTTTTGACCAACCGTTTGTGATGAAGTGTCTCATCGTCGGTCAGTGCCCTGAGTACCTTGCTCACTGCACTTACTACTATCAGAGAGGTACTTTAGACAGCTACGTGGGCCATCTCAACAACGAACTCACAGAACTTTGTGCCACTCAAGTAGCTTGTGCACTTCGATACTTGCACACAAATAATGTGGTTCACCTGGATGTTAAACTGGACAATATCTTTCTCGACAATGATTGCAACGCCATTCTCGGAGACTTTGGCTTAGCCATGGAGTTGTTTCCTGACCAGAAGGCGTTGTGCAGGCATCAGTGTGGAGGTACGCCTTGTTATTACGCTCCAGAGCGGGTTGGAGCAGCAGATGACAAGAAACTTGACCCTTATAAGGTGAGCTCTTCTTTTCTTTACCTTTTAATAATATTGTATTATGGATCCTTCTGTTTTATTTTGTTGATTTGTATACCGTGTTTTATTTAAAACATCTGAGATTCTCACACATTTATGTCTCTGTAGATTTTTTCAATTTATACTGTTTCCAAAATTGTTTTCTCTACTGTTTACTTCTACACACTTTCAATCATGGCAATATTTCTGATTGCTTTCACTATACCACTGCCTGACGAGAATGCAGACACACATTTATATATATCTATCTTTTACAGATTCTAATATTTCTCTGCTTGCTATATTCTATATATCGCTTCTTAAAATAACATTGCAACGATTGCAACAAATTAATTGTTAGTATACATTATCATTTGTGTATTTATATGTGGCTTGTTATTTTTTTTTCAACGTATTTATTACTTTTTCTTCTTCTCCATTTAAACACAAAAATCTTTTGTTTTCCTTTTTTTCATATTATTTCAACCTCATCATAACCATTTTTTATTTTTTAAAATGATGTTTGAAGATATAAACTCTCAAATAATTTGCAAAAAATTAAATAATCAATTTATAAACACCCCCTTCATTTGTCGGGTGTATCTATTGTATTCAATAATTATCCAAATGCCTAATTTGTCTTTCATCTTCAGTAACTAATATTATGTGTAACTTTCAGCTATATTCCTTCTGTCTTGGTGTTGTGATGTGGGCACAATTCCTGGAGAAGGACCCCGATAATGGAATTAATTATTATATGGAGACGAGGAACAAAAGAGACTTGCCTAGAAAGTTTAGGTAAGTGAACTTTTGAATTTTATATTAATATAGAACATTGAAAAAACTGACCTTCTGCTACCCTCTAATCACATTCTGTGTATCGCTCAATGTTGTAATAATATTTAGCTTTATGTGCTTACTAACATGTGTTTTCTATTTATTTGTCCAGTAATGTTTAAAATCAAACTGACCGTGGAATAAAACGCTATAAGAAAGCTTCAACAGTTTTATATGTGTTGTAATACACACACCCCAGATGTAGTAGTAATTGGCAGCATCATGTGCCATACCGGTTGGCATAGGCGCTATTTTCCTTCCGTAATTTTATATCCACAGTGCACATTACCATTTAGGTTGTTGACTGTTTTCCCTGCCATGACACCAAGCTATCTAGTATTTTCTCTCTTTTGTCGCCCGCGATCTCTCTTTCTCTGCATTTTGACAGTTGTAACCAAGTATTCCAACTCTCCTCTTCTCATGGTGTGTCAGAAATTGTCGATTCTTTCTTTCAGATACTTTTTAGGAACTTGCTTTTTATATTGGCCTCATCAATATTCTTCTGAGAAACTCCATGTGCCTTCTAATCGTTGTTTCAATTGTCAGTCTCTTGTCCATTATAGATCTACATGACTCTAGTAATTATAGTTACTTATTTTACACAAGCTTTTCACAAAGTGTAATAACAATATTCATAGAGAGCATGATATATCTATCTATCTATCTATCTATCTATCTATCTATCTATCTATCTATCTATCTATCTATCTATCTATCTATCTATCTATCTATCTATCTATCTATCTATCTATCTATCTATCTATCTATCTATCTATCTATCTATCTATCTATCTATCTATCTATCTATCTATCTATCTATCTATCTATCTATCTATCTATCTATCTATCTATCTATCTATCTATCTATCTATCTATCTATCTATCTATCTATCTATCTATCTATCTATCTATCTATCTATCTATCTATCTATCTATCTATCTATCTATCTATCTATCTATCTATCTATCTATCTATCTATCTATCTATCTATCTATCTATCTATCTATCTATCTGTCTGTCTGTCTGTCTGTCTGTCTGTCTGTCTGTCTGTCTGTCTGTCTGTCTGTCTGTCTGTCTATCTATCTGTCTATCTGTCTATCTGTCTATCTGTCTATCTGTCTGTCTGTCTGTCTGTCTATCTATCTATCTATCTATCTATCTATCTATCTATCTATCTATCTATCTATCTATCTATCTATCTATCTATCTATCTATCTATCTATCTATCTATCTATCTATCTATCTATCTATCTATCTATCTATCTATCTATCTATCTATCTATCTATCTATCTATCTATCTATCTATCTATCTGTCTATCTGTCTGTCTGTCTGTCTGTCTGTCAATCTATCTATCTATCTATCTATCTATCTATCTATCTATCTATCTATCTATCTATCTATCTATCTATCTATCTATCTATCTATCTATCTATCTATCTATCTATCTATCTATCTATCTCTATCTATCTATCTATCTATCTATCTATCTATCTATCTATCTATCTATCTATCTATCTATCTATCTATCTATCTATCTATCTATCTATCTATCTATCTATCTATCTATCTATCTATCTATCTATCTATCTATCTATCTATCTATCTATCTATCTATCTATCTATCTATCTATCTATCTATCTATCTGTTTGTCTATCTGTCTATCTGTCTATCTGTATGGCTGTCTGTTTGTCTGTCTGTCTGTCTATATATTCAATCATCTGATTATTTTTTATCTGATTCAACTTTTGTAAACTCTCTCCAGGGGCTGGCTACTCAAGTTGCTGGACAGAAACCCATCTAAAAGGCTGACAGTCACTGATATCTTGAAGAGAATGAGACGGGAAGGGTCATACCGTAGTGTTGTAGATGACAACTAGAAACATCTGCTATCAATCATCTTGTGATTGTACAGTTATTGTTATTAATTACGTTTGTTTATGTTTATTATTTTCTATTACATTATATTTCAATTTTGTGTAATTATCGGCGCGTTTAGCCGCCAGCTTTTGTTTATAGCTCGTTTCAAAACATTTGCCCAACTTCAAAACGCTATTACTCTCTAACCGTTTGTTAAATACTTTTGAAATTTTTCAAATGTTATTAGAATGCAAAAGACCCTTTAAATCTATATTTAACAAATATCTTGCAGCTGCAGTTTTCTTAAAGCGGCGATATTTCTTTGGTGTTTGTCAAAATTGTAAATTGTGAAGCCCTAAAGAATAGAAATTACCGTAGTTGCTGGTCTACGATTAATTTTCACTAGGTAAAGGCGTGGCCGTAATGGGGAAATAACTGGATAAAACAAAACACCAGGAGAATTATTGTCTGCTCAGTTCCAGGACGGACGATAATAATATCAAGGTATACCTGTATGTCCAATTTTCATAGTTGTGTGGTCCTGAAAAGGACCGTTTGTTGAAATAATTTAAGGTAATATAGGGGCCAACATTGTGGGGGCTATATACTTTCATTCTGAATCAGACGAGTCTAAAAGATTAATAACTGTTTGGGGTTGAACATTCCACAAACCATCATTTTTCCAATATTCCTCTTCCTGTTTTAAGACGTGGTCTTCACATTTAGCCCAATAATCTTTGTCTATATTTAATAAAGCGAGATTAGCAAGAGTTTTTACATCGCATATTTTGAATGTTGTATTTTCATCTGCCACTTGTCCTTTTAATTTTGCCCAGATTAGTTCTATTGGATTTAAATGAGCATGGTAAGGTGGCAGCCTCAAACTTATATGACCGTGCTCTTGGATAATCTTACCTATTTGAAAAATCTGTGTCCTTTGTTTTTGCTTTACTAGAGATAGTAATTCAGGTTTTAAGTACATGTTATTAAATTGTATGTGCTCCTTTGTGAGCCATATCTTAATAGCATCTTTTGTACTGGATGACGTCGGGAGTTTATCTTCAAGTGCAACAATGTTGTGGTACGCTGCATTGTCCATTATTAGGCAAGATGGTCGATCTAGTGCTGGGAGAACATAATTTTCAATCCAATGTCTAAATATGTGACCATTCATCTCAGAGTGATAATCCCGATTGTCTATGGATTTTGAAAGAAAAATGAGCTCTGCAATTTGTATTAGTCCATGTTGTCGACTACCTGCATGAGCAATTATCAAGCGCTGTCCTTTGCTGCTAGGTATTAATCTCTTAATCTTTCCATCTGATGACTGCCATTCCCTTTGGTTAGTGTGGTGAGCATTGATCCATGTTTCATCCAAGTACACAATATCATAACCTTGCTTGCGCACCTCTTTTACTTCACGTAAGTACTTGCTTCTCATGACTACTATATGTGGCTTCTCACAGATGATGTTTCGTCCATTGGAATACTTTCTGAATGTAAAGCCTGCAGCTCTCACATTCCTCCATAATGTAGACTTTGATATTTCAATACTGTTGTTCTTTTTCAGCGATACTTTTAATGTTCTTATTGTAACAGTTTCATTCATACCCAACATTTTGCGAATTTCACTTCTAATAAGTTCACTGTCGAAATTATCCAACATTTTTGCTCTTCCTTGTGATTTTGTATATTTGGAACATTGACGGTCACGTGCTTGAATCCAGCGATTAAATGACCGTTTAGATAAATCCAAAATGTGTCTTGTCCTATTCTCTGGGTTTTCTAAAGAATGAAATAATCTTCCTCGTTTAGCCTCTTTGCAAAAATAGTCATACATTTGTATTGCGATGTTTTGTAAACTGCAGAATTTCATTTTAAGACTCATGATAAATGTTATTGTTCCACGTTACGCCGCTGAATTAACGGAAATGGAACACACAATGTCTCATGTTTACTCCAAGTGTCTAATTGTGTCAGTAACTCACGTTTAAAGCGTGCAAAATCGTAAATTGGACCGTCTATGGATTTGTAAACGCTATTTTTAACTTAAATACTGTAAACACTAAGTTTTGACTACATCAATGGGTCGTTATAAATTTATATAAATCAAATAAGCAATAATAATAACCAAATGTTTGTTTTTAATTAAATTAATTCCCTGTTGGGTTCTAATCATTATAACTATACATGCAAATTTTGAAAAAATTACAAAAAGCGGTTTAAAAGATATTGATTTTTAAAGTTGGGCACGACTTATGAAACAAGCTATAATCATATTATCTGCAGTGACAGTTCTGTTGTAACTCACTGTTTTCATCATGTAATAAATATTATCAAATTCAATCATGTTATTATTATAATGTGCAGTAATAGTTCAGCTCAAATTTGCTAATAATGTATATATATATATATATATTTTTGGTGACATTTATTGTTATAATCTGCAGGGAATGTTTTTTTGTTTTTATTTGTTGAAGTTGAAGCAGCAAATATTGGCACTCAACTTTAAGTTACAATTCACAAGCGACCCTTATGTTCCAACCCATCCCACCTCTTTTCCTCCGAAGAATCCACGACACGTATGACAAATGTGGTATTCATAGTTTTCTAGTTGAAATAGTTCATTAGCCGGAGGAATAAATTACAGAAATGTTATTTCTTAGTTCACCACTTATACAATCTTTCAGTATGTCTCTGTCTCAGTACTGAGTACTTTTGTAATAGATCTAATCATTTATGCTTGATAGTTTTCTCATATCTTTATATATTCTAGTTAAGTCTACATACCCCTCTCACTCGATCTTTTATTCAACAGTCACTTGAAATAAGTTTTATCTGAAACAATTTTTTGTTGAGTTTGAATATTTTATATCATGTTCTTGTCCACCAATGTGTTGTCATCTCATGATATTATGCCGTGTACATACTTATTTTACTTATTTTAAAAGATATATTAGTTCTTTTAATGTTATGATATAGGGAGTTCTCCTTAATGTCGGATTTATTATGTTTTGTTAAAAATATATTTCAGTAAGATTAAATAAACACACAAACGTTATTATCTGATATTCATGTTTTTATATTGGAGCGTTTCTTGTTTACATCTCATTATATTTTGTTTCTTGTTAGTGTATCTCAGAAAATAGTCACTTATCCACTTATCTCCCAAATTAAAATAATTACACAAAATGTCCTTTTTGGATCATTCAGGGAAAAGACAAACGGGACGACCCTATTTCGTGTAAATGTGGTAATGATTATCATCATCAAGTACCATGCCTGCTGGCATAGGTGATCATGTCTCTCAACAACTTTCTATCCCGATATTTATTTATCATTTATGTTAGTTGACCTTCTGTCAAGGTATTCACTTAAGCTGTCTGGTATCTATTCTCTTTGCTTCCCTCTATCCCTTCGTCACTTAACTGTCCCAGTTTCCACAATATACTCTAGCTGTTCCTTTCTCACTACATGGCCAAAAATTATTATTGTTCCTTCCTAATATTGGAAATTAGCTCTCTTTGCTTTTGCCTCTTTCAGAAAGTTTTCATTGCTCTTCTTAGATGTCCATGGTATTCTCAACATTCTTATGTAAAACCACACTTCTACAACATCCAATGATTTCTTTGTATGTTGTTCTATTATCCTTGATTCTATCTATGAATGTTTCTATTGTCAAAAATGGATTACACAGTATCTTTCTCATGTTTTGGAATGCTGCCTTTGCAGGGGCCATTATTCATCTAACCTCTGTTGTAATTTCCCACTCGTCTTTTTATTGTCCATTGCGGTAATGTCATTTTCATTGTTGCTACAATTACTACTGTCTTTTTGTTATTGAGGGTGAGTCCTTTATTTTTGCTTTTCTTCACTATAATGTCAAACATTTACATGTGGCAATGACAACTTAGTATATTATTCGAAAGCAACGGTTCGCGCAATATTTGGAAATAGAATGAATATTACTCTTTCATATATCTTAAACTAAATTTCACTTTCTGACTTTCCTGCTGGGGCTACGCAGTTCATACACAGTATTTCAGTTCCTCTTGTGTGTCCAGAAAGGATACACCCTGAATTCATAATAGTAAAATGAAGTTGTCTCCCTGGCTGTTAAAGATGATCTATTATAAGGGGTCTGTTAACGTGTCAGACTCTCAGTTCTTGCTTGGACTGGTCCAAAATGGTGTTGCCGCTAGGAGGGGATTGTACACTAATTCTTAATACCTTAATAAGGTAAAATTTGTGCAGAATGGAGGGATTTGTTGTCGTCTTACTAGAAACCACACTAAGAGTACGCCACTGAGTACACGTGTAAATAAGGAGAAGATGATTGTTTGGAGACTTGTGTGCATGTTTTAACTTATAAACTCAGATCATCATAAAATCACATAATTAAAGGGCCAGCTTAGATTACATCTAAGGAATATTTAACATTCTATATCTTGGAATTGATGTTTAATCCGGACATAAGAGTTATATCTCTACTATACGTTAACTCTTGACATTTCATAATAACATTAGAGTTATTCTTACCCTACTCTATTCAACTCCATGAGGAGCATGGGTCTTCAACAAATATTTCCCAAGCCGTTCTTTTAAGTTCCATGTCTCCCCCATCCTCTTCACCTCTGCTTCCACCTGTCTTCTCCATGAATATTCTGGTTTTCCTCTTTGTCTTTTTCCTTGGGGGTTTCAAAAAGTGCCTGTTGAGTAATACTCTCAGTTGGCTTCCGCAGAGTATGTCCTATCAAGCACAATCGTCTTCACTGTATCTCTTTATCCACAGGTATTTGACCGGTACATTTCCTTAATTCTACGTTAGTGATTTTGTCCTGCCATTTAAATCGTTGTATTCATCGTAAGCATCCATTAATGAAGGTCTGTATCTTCATGATTGTCATTTTTATATTGGTCTCCACGTTTCGCAGCCATATACATATATATAACAGCACTGATTTAACAGTTGAGATGAACAATTGTCTTTTCTTATTTAATCTAATTTATTTGGATTTCAAAATGTTTCCTAGGGCAATTTCTTGTAGGCTCCCATTGCTTTTTGTTACCTTTCCTTCTTCGTGGTATCGTTCCCCGTTTCACCTATGTTGTCTGTATATATATATATATATATATATATATATATATATATATATATATATATAGTACATTTCACGTGTAGTAAATATATTTGAGATTTTGGTAATGGACTAGTATAGCTCCGTTAATTATTTCTGCGTAAGCGTGATCTCCCCTTAGTTTACGTCACAACAGAGCCACTGTTGTTTCTCAATTCAGGTGCTTTTAAAAATTAATTAAGCGTGGTTATTTAGCTGATGCATTGCGACCTATATTAACTGCCTGCCACCTAAATTTTATGACGTTTTTCATTTCTAGAATTAGGGGCCCTCTAATAACAGATTGAGAACCACCGAATAAAGTGCAATGTCTACTCAAGGGGACACTACTCTTCTACTAAATGAAATAATTTACGGAACTAAATATTTATCACTATATTATGTCATAGCATGACAGCTATACTAATGACCAAATTCTATCACAAGATTAAAATACCAAATTTCAATGCCACTGCTTTTCACATTTTTTTAACTTTTAAAATCCTCTCCCTGCCTTAGACTTTCTATCCTACCGTTCTTTTTTCGACTAATGAGCAACTTGTACGAGTTTTTCTTCTTCAGACAATTAAATAAAAAGTTACCTGTACCTTTTATTACTCCATAATGCAAGCATGCATTTGTCACTTTCAATTGTTGTATTAATTCATTTGTTTCTTGTTTGTGAGTGCTCTAAAACTTAGAATATCAAACTATTATATATTCTCATACCATCAGTGAGGACAATTTCAAGGAAGAAATGGATGACAGACGACATTTTGCAACTAATGGATACAAGAAGAAGAAATAAAGAAAATAACGATGAGTATACGAGATTAAATAAAGAAATTGTAGTAAAATGCAATGAAGCAAAAGAAGCATGGCTAAAAGAGAGATGCAAAGAGATTGAATTGCAACAAAAAGGAGATGCAAAAGCTATATACAAACAAATTGAGGAATTAACAGGAAGAAAAACGCAATCAAAAACTGGATGTCTAAGATCAAAGAAAGGAGAACTGTTGATTGATCAAGAACACATAAGGGAACGACGGACAGAATACATTAAAGATCTTTATAATGATGAACGAACGGAAGTAAATATTAAGGATAATGGAGAAGGAACAGAAATACTCAGAGAAGAAGTGGAAGACGCCTTGCGCAATATGAAAGCAGGCAAAGCTCCTGGACCAGATAATATAACTAACGAAGAGATTGAAGCCATGGGTGATTTTGGAATAGAAATAATAACAAAAATACTGAATTATATCTACAACAGCGGATATATACCAGACGACATTCTCCAATCAATATTCATAGCCCTACCAAAGAAATCGGGTGCGATTGAATGAGATGATCATCGCACAATAAGATTTATGAGTTATTTAACAAAGATATTACTAAGAATCATGCGAAGAGTGCGGAACAAAATAAATCAAGAAATTAGCGATGAACAGTGTGGTTTTGATAGAGATAAAGGAACAAACAATGCCATTTATATCATAAGATCTTTAGTTGAAAGAGCCATATCGGTGAAAATAGATCTATACCTATGTTTCATAGATTTACAACAAGGTATTTGATAAAGTGGGTGTCCGGTTAGCGCAATCGATAGGCGGTTGGCTTACCACGGCAACAGCCGGGGTTCGTAATCCTGGCGAGGACACCTGGGTTTTACTAATTCCCTAAAAATTAGTAGGAGCCGCGATAGCTCAGTGGTTAGTGAACTGGACTACTACGGACAAGGGGTAGGGTTCGATCCCAACCGACGGCTCCGGGTTACCTTAAATGGGTACCGGATTTTTTCCGAGAAAGTAAAGCAGCACGGGCGTAATACCGACCACATTACCCCAAAAAATCATGTGCTGAAGGTCTGTAAAATATAGGGTCACTAACACCATATTTCCCTATACGCCACTTGGCGTGACGGGGGGTACTTTACTTTACTTTTTTTTATTTGATAAAGTAAAGCACCAAGAAATAATGAAAATTTTAGAAAGCATAAACGTAGACAGCAAAGATCTAAGAATAATATTGAGTTATTGAGTTATTGAGTTATTGAGTTATTTGCGGGTCATCATCATTGCACTCCGAACAAGTCAATAGGTGCTCAGATCCCCTCCTCAGCAATTCCCTCAGTGTCCAGCGACTGGCGACTCCAGTTCTATGTTGGTTGATAAGTCTTCTTACACGGCCACCAAGTTTCTCATTTCTGGCTGTGCCCAACTTAACTCCCATTTCCATCATCCGAAGAAGTGACGTGGATCTGTGTTTGTCGAAGTCCTGTGCTCTTCCCACATCTCGGAGGGCATTGATGATGTCCGCCCGATCCAATGGTTGCCCGTCCTCAACGACAGCGCAACTACGACTAGCCAACATGTCCGCCCTTTCATTTCCCGCATGTCAAGGGACATAGACAAAGGTGACCATACGTATTTTGGATTTCTGCAACGACTCTACCCATTGCATGCGTACAGAGCCCGCCTCCACATTTTAATCATGCTCATCGAATCACTCAGTATACATGCGTGGGTGTAGTCTTGTGACTCTAACCATTTAAATGCCTTGGTGATCTAAGAATAATAAAGAACATGTACTGGCAACAAACAGCGGTCATAAAAACCTGAAACCAATTGGGAATGTTTCAATAAATAAAACAGGGTGTTAGACAGGGTTGTTGTCTGTCACCAGATTTGTTTATACTTATAGTGAGATTATTTTAAGATCAATAAGGGACATGCCTGGAATAACAATTGGAGGTCATAATATAAATAATCTAATGTATGCTGATGATTAGGGCTCGGATTTTTATGACCTAAAAATCCTGAAATATGACATGCAAATATGACCTAAAAAAGGCAAAATATGACCTAAAATATGCTAAATATGCCGAAATATGACCATAAGGTTTTTCTCATTTATGAACCAAAAAAAAAAAAAACGCAAATTATTATTGTTTGCATGTTTTACGCATTACATAGTAGTCATAGTACCTACATAGTAGTAATACTTAACAAAGCATGTATAAAAACACTTACCACATTTATTCCTCAGTTTTCATTGTTTGTACAATTGCAACCGACAACAACATACATTTTAGAGTTTCAAATTTGAACGATCGTCGATTGTCACTGAGAATTGTTTTATATTTTGAAAAACTTCGTTCTACATCACATGATGTCACAGGGGCAAATCTAAATAATGTCAGATCATTTGCTGAAAGTTCAGGTTCATCCTCTTGAAATGTTGCATGTTTACCACTAAGTATGTCTGCAATTTTGCACAATGAGAAATAACCAGAATTTCTATGAAGAACACTTTCTAATTTTACTTTAATCCTGTTGCTTACTTCACCACGTGATCCATTTATTTCTGTTTGAATTTGTTTCACAATATCTAATGCATCATAAAGTGCAGTCCCTTCGCTTTCCAGAAGTTTTATTGCTTTTGAAATTGCAGAAAAGTTTGACTTTATATAAGTGAGATTTTGTGATAGTCTGGTAGAAAATAAGCTTTGCACTGCTTGTATTGATGTTGCGTCGTCTTTGTCTAGGGCATTAAATATTTTATCCAGTGTTGAATAGTTTTCACAGTAATACTCTATAGCGTCCAGCCATGTACCCCAACGTGTAAGGATAGGTTGTGGAGGAAGTGGTAGTTGAGGAGCTTCTTCTTTGAATTTTTGTACTCGAAGAGGAGCCTTGATGAATATTTTTTTCCCATTTGAAATAAGCTTGTCCACATCAGGAAAATTACCTCGAACTTCCTCAGCTACTCGATGCAGTGCATGAGCAAGGCAAGTAATATGGATCAATTTCGGGTAGAGAATTTGAAGTCCTTTAGCAGCCTTTTTCATATAGGGAGCAGCATCTGTTATTAATAGAAGGATATTATTTCTTTCTATTCCATTTGGCCACAACAGCTTCATGGAACTATCAAATAGAACAGCTATGGAGGTATGATTTGTTCTTTCAAGAACTTCACAGTTAAGGACAAATTTTTCTCCTGGTTGATCTCCTTTTAAAGTTCCAACTATAACATTTGCGACAAACCTGCCATCTACATCAGTAGTCTCGTCTAAGGAAACCCATATCTTGTTATCTGCAATAGAATTTCTAATTTTATTTAACATGTCCTCATAACATTTGAAGAGATAATTTTTCCTTAAAGTAGATTCATCTGGGATAGGATGGCTAGTGTATTTCTCCAGAAATTGTCGGAAATATTGATTTTGCAATTTATTTAAAGGGATATTTGATGAAACCATCATATGACACAAATCTTTATAAAAACCGGTCTCTGTGTTTCCCGAAGAAGAAGAGGAAGTAGCAGAATATTTTTCAAGTAATAAACTTTGTCTTCCTTCCATTTCAGAAAGTCTACTTAAACATTTCATATGTTTAGAAGTATTGCAATGTTGTTGCACATTAAACCGTTTTCCAGCTGTAACCTTGACCTCACACAGTGTACAGTACAATATTTCTCCATCGGTACTAAATACATTTGAACCAAATTCCTGCACAAATTTACGCAACTTTGCACCATTAGAATTAGACACTTTAGGCATTGTAAAGCAAAGTTATTCCAGTGAATCAACCATAAACAATATAACTATTATATAACTATGAGCTAGAGTACAAGATCATGTAGTCAGTCACTGTTGCAAATGGCAAATTAATAATTGTAACATACAAATGGGCGCCAAACGGTTTAAATTGAAACTGGAAGATTTAACAAATCCAGGAATATTCGCTCCTGACGTTGAAACATTTGAAATTGTTTCCTACAATTTACTTTCGAAACAAAACCCAGAAAATTGTTTTGAAGTATTGAGCGGATGTCACTCCCTTTTTTATTCTCAGATGCCGACTGACATCAAAGAGTTGACTAATGTCTTCCCCTCCCTACAGTCGCATGAAAGACACACATGCATATTCACTAATACACACATTCAGAAATATAGCCAATACTCACAATTTGTCTCTAAACATAGTTTAAGATGTGCTAACATTGATAAGCAAACGGAGTACACCAGAAAGTTGAGTACACCAGAAAATATGCAAAATATGACCTAAATATGACCTAAATATGACCAAAATATGACCTAAATATGACCAAAATATGACCTAAATCTCCAATTTCAGGCAAAATATGACCTCATCAAAATTATGGTCAAAATATGCATTTATATGACAAATAAAAACAGCTTAAAATTGTTCAGAAATGCTTGAAACATGTAGAAATTAACTTAAAACTGAAAATATGCTTCAGGAAAAAAATATGACATTTCATGAAAATCCGAGCCCTACTGATGATAGTCTTAATCGCTAAGAGTGAACATGAGTTACAAGAAATGTTGGACATTATAGTGAAGGAAAGCAAAAATAAGGGACTCAGCCTTAATAGCAACAAGACAGAGGTAATGGCAACAACAAAGAAAAAATATCACCTCAGTGCAAAATAAAGACAAGTGGAACAATATTAAAACAGGTAAATGAATTTAAATATTTGGGAACTTTGTTAACCTCAGATAGAAGATGTGCAAAAGAGGTGAGATGCAGAATGGCTCAGGCAAAAGCAGCTTTCCAAAAAATGAGGAAGATACTGTGCAATCTATTTTTGACAATAGAAATAAGAAAAAGAGTTTTTAAACGTAATATAGAGCCAGTCTTAACATATAGATGAGAATCATGGACACTAGGACAACAGACAAGAAAATCACTGGATTCTGTAGAAATGTGGTTTTACAGAAGAATGCTGAAAGTACCATGGACAGCTAAGAAGAGTAATGAAGATGTTTTGAAAGAGGTCAAAGTAAAAAGAGAACTAATTTACAATATTAGGATGAGACAATCATCATTTTATGGCCATGTAATGAGAAGAGAACAACTGGAATATATTGTAACAACGGAAACAAATTGAGGGACGAAGAGAAAGAGGGAAGCAAAGAGAAAAAAATAACAGACAGCTTAAGAGAATGGCTTGACAGAAGGTCAACAACAGAAATGATAAATAGCTGCCGAGATCGAAATTTGTGGAGAGACATGATCACCTACGCCTTGGTACGGTACTTGATGATGATGATGATATCTTCTCAACATTCCTTCATGGTGCAGGAAACATGGATATTATACAAGAAAACAGAACATAAAATTATGTTTTTAAAATGTGGATGTATAGAAGAATAGGAATAATTGAATGGCAAGGAAATAAAACAAACGATGCAGTCTTTAAACAACTAAAAATGAAACGATTACCACCAAACACAATCTAAACCAGACAAATTTAATCTTTGGGGCATGTTAAAAGAAACAGCAGTCCACTAAAAGTAATGTCAGATGGGAAAATACAAGGTAGCATAGGGAGTGGCAGACCAAGACTACTAACATGGACAAGTAACATCAAAAGACCAGCAAGAGACAGAGCGGAATAATCCTCCCTGGTAGCCAACCTTCGATGTGGAAACATCACTAAATGATGGTGATGTCTGTGTCCATTCACTTAGGCAGATGTAAAAGACACCAATTGTGTTAAACTTAGGAAATTTGTGTTGGTGTAATGAAGTCACTGTAAATAAAAACTTCATGGTAAATATTGATGATTCATGTGATTGATCAAAGTAGAGGAGGATCTGTGCCTTGCTGGAACATTATGAAGAATATTAAATGGAGAGTGTCTTAGTATTTAATCTGCATCGCTAATGCCACAAACGTATTTGTTTTCTTCCTGTTTGAATTGCTTTCATGACGGTCAGAGCGGTGTTAGAAAGAAACAAGTGGAACTAGTCGTCAAGTGTTTAGAAGATCTCGCGACGTTTTGTGTAAGAAATGTGGCCCAGGTTGGGGGGTGGTTATAATACATCATCATTGAGTGCCGTCTCCGCATAGAAGGTTGTCTACCATGGAGCGCCATTCCACTCTATCTCTTCCTTTGATGGTGCAGTTTGCCATAGGCTGATTTGTCCATCTTTTGATGTTACTCGTCCGTGTTAGTCTTAGTCTCCATTACCTTCTATTCTCCCTTACAATATTACTTTTAGTAGGCTGTTATGTGTTTTAACATGCCCCCCACAAAAAAAAAATCGTTTGTCTTGTTCTAATTGTTTTTAGTAGTTCAATTATAATTTTTAGTATTCAGAAATGAGAAGCAACAATGAAACATAAAGAGAACGATTTAAAAGTGACCTCAATAATGATGTGTAGAGCAACTGTGGACTGGACTAGAACAGGATTTGAGAAGTTGTTGATCTGGGCCACTTTTTATGAGCGAAAACTTTCCAAATTAATAGAGAACAGGAGTAATAATAATAAATAAATAAAATAACAGATTAGGTGCAATAGTTATACGGGCCTCTGGTAGTCCATGACATGCTACTTTATAAGAATACATATTCTTTGTAAGTGGAAGAGTATAAACAGAGTATATACCCAAGTAAAAGGGAGAATATAAAGAAATAAACTGGGCCGTCACGAGTTATGAGAATTTTCATAGTTCAAAGATGCCAAGAGAATACCACTGTAGTTATTGAGTTATTGATTCATATGCAAATCATCATCATTGCACTCGGAACGTACTGTAGTTATTTTACTGGGAGATTAGACCACAACAAAAGGAACAGTTTAGTGAAAGAGAAACTTGAAGCTATGAGACTGACTGATAATACCCGAGAGGTAGATTATGGGCAGAAAGTGATGACAGTATTATCATTGAGCAGCTAAAGTGTTGTTATATTTTTACAACAATAAAGCGTGTTATCGTTACAGTTTTTTGTTAATACTTAAAAGACTTGACAAGAGAAGTAGCTGAAATGTAGTGCAGGAGTCACTCGCCGTCGACCAGACAACGAAAGGTCCATCGTCGACAGGAGCTACCAAACTTTTTGTATGAAAATGAACTCCTGTGACTCACCCAATCACCAGGTATAATGCAGCTCTGACTTGACAATAGATCTTGGCAAAAGTAGATCTATTTGGATAGATAAAATGAAAGGAGGAATAAAGGGAGGGGGATGGAAGGAATGAATTATGAAAGGAAGGGAGGGAGGAAGAATCAACGATAATTCTTCTCCAAGTCTGCTATGAAGGTATGCAATAAATATTTGCGTAATCCGTTTACCAAAAGCTAAAGTTATTTTCCTCTTTACAAACTTTATTTTAGTTTATTTTATTCACTTGTTCAAAAACAATGTAACATGAATTGTAAACTGTATAGGAAAAATGGTGTATTTATTCAAAGTTTTTGTAATTTTTTTTTCTATTGTAAAACCACTTGTAACATTATACATTTTACGAAACTGATTAATCCAAATAATTAAAATAAACAATCTTTTATACATGAAACTGAAAATTGTCTGCTGTGGCTTCCTCGTCATATTCTCAGATTACATACGTTACACATTTAGATCGTAAATACTAATGCGAAATAAGGTCATCATTATCATTTAGCATGCCCTTTACAAATGTAATGTTGCATTCATTGCAGCCCGTATGAAAGAATCTCAATCTCAAGCCAGATCTCCTCTTTCTTCTGTTGTCATATTCAAGATCTTCTTGATATCATGAAACCACCTTCTTCTTGGTGTGCTCCTGATGCGTCGCACAAGAACCATGCTCACCATTATTGTTATTTCCCACCGGCTACATCTTTTGACGTGCTCATTGATTTTAATTATATATATATATATATATCATCGTATCAGTTCTGTTGACTGTTTTACATGCCATGACACTAAGCTATCCAATATTTTCTCTCTTTGTCGTCCATGCTCTCTCTTTCCTTGTATTTTGTCAGTTGTAGCCAAGTATTCCAACTTTCTTCTTTTTATGATGTGCCCGAAAAATGTTGATTGTTTCTTTCGGATGTTTTTAGGAGCTCAATTTTTGGCTATCCAAGGAACTGTTAACATTATTCTGAGAAATTCCGTCTCTGTGACCACTAATCTTTTGTTAATGACTTTGTTTATAGTCCATGATTCTCGTCCAAATGTCAGAACTGGCATCAATGAACTCTCTTTCTCACTTCTATTGACATAGTTTTGTTGCATACACATTTTTTTTTTTTGATTTTCCGAAATGCTATTTTGGCCTGAGCTATTCTGCTTTTTGTTTCTGTGGTGCATCTTCCATCTGATTTTGAAATTTTATTTATTAGTGTGCCCAAGTGTTTGACACGTTGCACTTGTTTCAGATTTGTCCTGTTTATTATTATACTGCATGATGGTGATGATTGTTTCTTTGATGTGACCATTATAACTGTTTTCTTACTATTCAGACTGACTTTTTTGTTGCTTTCACATACTATTATGTTTATCATTTCGTGTAGTTCATTGTCTGTCTCTACTGTTAAGACTGTGTCATCGGCATATAGCAAATTATTTATGTTGTGACCGTTGACTTCAATTCCTTTTTTGTCTACAATTCTTCTCCTTCTTTCTTCTTTTCTCTTTTCCACTGATACCAAAAAGGCGTGATTTATATCATTTGTCGTTCTTGTGCTGCTCGAATTGTCTGAATTAGTGATTTTCCTTTGTTGTTACATGTCTATGTCACTGCATCTATCCATCTTCTTCTGGGTCTTCCTCTTGGTCTTTTTCCATGCACTCTACAATTGACCACATAATATATTTGTTGTAAAGAAATTATGGATTGAAGAATATTAGGAGACGGCGATTAGACTCTAGACAGAAGACAGAGCAGAGACACAAAGCGTAGAGTTTAGCAGAGAAAGATAGAGATAAGATTAGTGGTAAGGAACAATAATTAACATAGCACAATTAGTAATGTTTCGATTAGTAATGAGAAGCTAATAAATATAAGATGTAGTCAGCCTACGATAGGATTAGAGTTTAGACATCTAGAAATGTGCTCTGTGAATTACTAATTCCAGGATAATGTGAGTCCAATGGTTATCCACACGCCTGATAGTTTGATGATAATATATGTACTTATTTATGTGATAATATATAACTTGTGACTGTAGAAATAATAATACATCATAATAAATCATAATAAATACGACACCCAAGTAGTGACATAGTAGAGCGGACATGTTGGCTAGTTGACGACAGTCAAGTATCGGGTGGACATCATCAACGCCCTCCGAAATGTGGGAAGGGGACAGCACTTCGACAACCATGAGTTCACGTCACTCATTCGGATGAAAGAGATGGAAGTTAAGATGGGCACAGCCAGAAACAAGAAATTTAGTGGGCATGTAAGAAGACTAATCAACCAACACAGAACTGGAGTCATTAGTCACTGGATACTGCGAGACTTGATTAGAAGGGGATCTGAGCACTTATGTACATGCTCATAGTGCAATGGTGATGACTCGCAAATAAACTTAAGAACTTATAATAAGTAAAAAAAATATATTTGCATGTGACGAAAAACCTAAAGAGTTTGTTTGACTGTCAGAAGTATTTGTTTATAGACAGTGTTAAAAAATTATGAATGACCTATATTAGTATATAAATTAGGAACAAGCACGGCACGAAAGACATTATATTATATTCAAAATACAAAGTAATTCAACAAGCGTAAGAGTTAAAGTATCATGCACAAAATAAAAACCCTTTACAATTGTAGCAGATAGAGAACAACAATAAATAAAAAACGGCAAGGCAACTTTCTAGGCAGTGCTGATATCAAATTCAGAAGACAAAAGACGCAGGAGAAAGAAGACGAGAACAGGCACCACAAATGCATCTTGTTCAATCTGCGGTCGGATTTGTCCACTCCAATATTAACAGATTCATCCAAGAGAGAGGCTGTTCAGGAAAACAACATCCAGCATAAAACACTCATATTTTACCAAACTACTGACTTATCATGATGGGTCGCTACCAATCGTCTGTAAAGACTCCAAAGGCCATATATAAGTTCAAATATTTGACTAGTCTAACTGTAAGAGTCTCTCTAAGCAATTGCTGACAGATTCCTCTCCAGATAATGCCACTAACTTTCTTTTACTTACTGTGTCCTAGCAACTATATTTAAGGATAAACCATATATTGAGTGGAAGTCAGTCTGAGCAATATAAAAGTTCCGCTCTATGGTTTCTACAGTTATGTTTATACTCTTTTTTTCGAAAAAAAAAACCAAAGATATAAACGAATAAGACATCTAATATGCAATAAGCACGATACTTGCGAAATTAGCAAACTTTTAAATAGGTTTAAACCTGGAATACAATCTACAAGTCGTGAGACATATAAAATGGCTTAACATCGTAAAATAATTAACGGCATCCAGTTTAACACAATCGGCGGGCCATAAAACACTTGCTAACACAAACAAATAATTTGAAGATAAAGTGCAAAGAGATGCCGTCATACTTTCACACAAGTTTCATATTTATATCATAAACACTAATGGGACACAAGGTATTATTTTTTGTTCTTTAACTTACATGCACACAAGAGCTGCTGTTTTAATAATTTTCGAAATTTTTGATTAAATTTCGCGTAGATTATCACATTGAATGAACTGTTAAATAGTAGTAGAAAGTTAGATACGAGAATAAAAAAACGGCTACTAAAATAATTGGTACTATGACCTACAGTTGAAATTTGTACCTGAGGCAGGAATGCAAACATCGAACAAACACGTGTGATAAAGAAGACAAAACTAACCATAAACAGAGTTCTTGTTCTTGCTGATGATTTCCTTTCTCTTGTGCTGGACGTTAACTTCTTCCGTCGTCGCATTGTGATCGCTATTTTCAAACCAATGAGAACACAGCCTATTGAGACAATTGTTGTTGGAACTATTGGTAATATATAAATGTTCGTATTTCTTGCAAAGAATTCCATTCCGCTACCTACCCAGCTTTCCCGCAAATGTGTGATCCCTATCCATTCACCAATCTCTTCATGATAAAATGTTATCATGTCGTATTTAAATTGATTTATAACCGCATTGGGCATCGCAATAAAAAAAGAGAGAATCACCACAAATGTTGCTCTTTTAGGAGTGACCAGTCTAGGAAACCTGAGAGGTAAATAAACAGCAACAACACGCTCTAGTGTGATGGACACTGTCAGTGATGTTGACATTTCCAAAGTCAGCACGGAAATAAATTGAATCGCCATCGAAAGCCTGTAGCAAACGTGGATTAAATCTAAATCCATGATCAAGAACCCATTTGCTTCAGATGCGTACGTCATCAGACGTGGGACGTTCACTGTGTAAAGCAGTAAGAGAAAGTCCGACACAGCCAATCCCAGTAGTAGAATATTAGATGGCTTATGTAACCCGTCCTTGACCATGATGGCCCCACTAAGGGCATTCCCTACCAGACCTACAACCCCTATTATTGGGAGAACGACAAGTTCTATACATCTTTCTACATTAAAATATAACGTTTCAAATACATAATCATCTACGTCGTAATATTGATCTATAACAGTAGAATTACCGATCTTTGAACTTCTATTACCGTCCATGTTGTCCGCCTTTTTGGAAACTTTTTCCTTTCATCAAATGATTAGAACAGACTGGTATTGCCAACCTTGTCATCTGAAATGAGTGTTATTTCTTGTGTTATATTTTTGCTTTTGAGAAAATTTATAGATTTCAATATATAACAATAATTTTTAGAACTTCCGGGGAATATAGCGCCCTGTTAGATTGCCTCTTCCGAATACTCACAGATAAGTGTTGTTTTCCAGTGAACTTCTGTTTATTTGTTTGTTTTTATTGATATTTTAAGGGATCATGTGATTGTAGGCGCTTTCTATTTGATATAAATCACTTTGCTTCTTTTGATTTATTATATTTTGTTACATTTTCCTTATTTCATCACTCATCCTTGTTGTACTCACATTGACTGCGCTATTGAACGCGTCAAAAATGGCGGTTTGTTTACGCCGGTCTGTCGTCAAGGACGAGTAATTCTTTTAATTTGTCGAAGGCTCTCAGTGTATCCGCGTGCTGTAGAGATATTTACTGGAGTTGGCCAGTTCATAACGTGGAAACGGGTTCTGGACCGTGCTACTCAGTAAGTACACGTGAGTCTAGACCATCCAAAGCATCAACGTTCAGCGACGTTCATCTATTACGACGGTAAGTGTAAGTATTCAGATGCAGCCCAAACGACATCATCGAAAAAGGAAAACACGACGGGGCAAGAGAGGTGGCATTAAACTGTCAAAGTGTGAGAGGCTAGGCCTAAAGTATGTGCGCGTTACTTATTGGAATTGTGGGTCCATTAAACAACGACGGCCCATTCTTGATAAGCTACTGTGCGGCTCCGATATAATGGTTTCGCAAGAAACTCTTATTGCTGACAGGACAGTAAGTTCTCCTGGCTTTCATTATTTTTACAATAGACGACACCTTGGGCAGGCCATCCTTGTGCGCAACAATATGGTGGCAGCTGAGGTTGATATGTCTGCGTGGAACAACGCAGAATTGCTGGTACATGCGGTTAGGGTACATACCCCAGTTCATTTCGTGATTGTTAATGTGTATGCCTGTAATGGGAAGGTGAACACACAACAATGGCAGAATCTCTTCGAGTTCGATGAAGAGAACGTCATTTTCTGCGGAGACTTTAATGCTAGAGGAAACCAGTGGGGTAACGTCATAACCAACAAGCAGGGGAAGACATAGAGAACGCACTGGTATCGGCCGATTTAGTGTGCTTGAATGATGGAAGTGCAAGAAGAATGGCCACTCGAACAGAGGACTCTGATAGTGTTATGGACCTGGCACTGGTGTCTTCCACCTTCGCACCGGTTTGCTGGTGGAATGCACTGGGGTTCCACGGAAGTCATCACTATTCATGTGTCCTCCTAATTGAGAAAATCAGAAATAAAAGCCAGAAAAGAAAGCTCCACACATTCAACTACGAGAAAACAGACCAGGACGTCATTAGCAAAATCAGACATAGGAAACAGAGCGCCCCACGTAGGAGGCAGGAGTGATGGACGCAGCCACCTTGGTGGAACGTAGATGTAGGCAGCTTGGCGGAGCAAGAGACAAACAGTCAAGACATGGCAGAAAGCTAGAAGGAATGGAAGAACACAACCTGAGCTCTTGAAGCGTCTGAAAGTAGAGGTCGACCAAAAAATGATGCGCTGTAAACTATGTGCTAAGCAGGCTAAGAATGCCAAATGGGATGACTTCTGTAAAAAAGTGTGCTCAGAAAAATCGCTCGCCACATTCTGGCGCCTTCATCAGAGCATGAATGGCACAACACGACACAGAGGCATACCAGACTTTCAGAGCACAGGCCGGATATGGCACAAATCTGATGAGAGCAAAGGGAAGGTCCTGCTTGCCCGCTACATTGAGCAGACGGACCAAAGAAATGAGGCTGTAAAAATGAGGATACGGGGATCTTTGTCAAATTTGTGTAAGGATGTAGGGCTGGAAGAAGATCTCACAATCACAATCGCACGACACTTAAAAGGTCACACAACACTGCTCCTGGTCCAGATGGTGTTCGGTATGATGACATAGGCGATTTAGCAGATGACGACTTGACAACACTGGCCAATGAGTTTAATGCGAGTATTCGGAGTGGCCAGATTAAGGAGGAGTGGCTACACAGCTACTTACTACCGCTACCGAAGCCAAACAAAGACCATTCTCAGATCAGTGCCTACAGAATCATCACAATGCAGAACACTGCGGGCAAGCTGCTGGAGAAAATAGTTGCCCGTGTCCTCACCTGTCGCCTTGAACAGAAACGCGTATTCCCATCCACACTCGGAGGTTATAGATATAACAAAGAGACATGGCTCAATGCGGCAGTATTTGCCTATGACGTCTTCGAAGGCTTCCACAGACGAGAGAAAACATGTGCTGCTGCTATAGATCTGGAGGATGCATACAACAGGGTACCATTTGAATATCTCATGCATATGCTTCTCAAACTGGCGGTGAAACCCTTCCTCATTAGATGGATCGCCGCGGCACTGTTTCAGAGGAAGGTGATACTCAGATGTGGAAGTTGGTCTTCCGAGCCAACATCCATTTGTCCGGGGCTGCCACAAGGCTCACCATTGTCACCAGTTCTATTTAACGTGTACACAATAACGATCACGGCCCAACAGCTGGATGGGAGGGGAAGAACTATGACTTTTGCTGATGATATTCTGGTATATCGACAGGGAAGAGACAGACAGGGAATCGCCCCAACAATGCAAGACGAACTCGATCGCATTTCTTCCTGGTGTGGGGTTTCAGGTGCCTTGGTTAATCCTAATAAAGCATCAGTTTCATGGTTCTCCCTTAACAATCATATCGTTAATACAACCACACCGGTAGTACGAATGGGAGCTGATGCGGTGACCAGGGACAAGTTGATGACATACCTCGGAGTTAAGTTTGATCGCAGCCTGTGTTTTCGGGACCCCGTCTACCATGTGATAACAAAATCCCGCAATTGATTAGCCGCCTTGAAGGTCATGGCAGCTGCCAACATCGAGCAGAGGCTACTTATTCTTCTGTTCCAGGGATTAGTCCTCGCACCAATCGAGAATGCCCTGGCCATTCTTACTGTCAGTACGACTCAAATTGATAGGCTGGAGAAAATACAAAATGAAGCCATGCGCATTATCCTGGGATGTACGAGGGACACTCCCTGTGTAACAATGAGGTATCTTCTTGACTTTCCAACCATGGATGACAGAATCAAGATCTGGAGAGCACGAGCATACCTGAAGATTAGTACAGATACAGAGCATCCATTGCACCACGTGCTCAACACAGAGAAAGGTACCAGGCTAAAAAGAGGCAAATCATGGGTGGGCCGGGCAGAAGATGTCATCAAACAGGTCTGTGGGCTTACCAATATCAGCGTTGGTGAGGAGTGGATACCGGTGCCTGTATTGTCACACTCGACAGGAAAAGTAGGGAACAGAACCCGGTCGTGGTTAATGCTGAGGTCAACGGTCTCATCTGCGATAACACCGATGAGAAACATGCAGTCATCTATGCAGACGGATCTGTACGACGACACCAAAGAAGTGCATGGGAATTTATAGCACGCCCGGCAGGCAGAATAGTCTACGAAGACAGTGGTGCATACGCTATGACCACGAGTAGCATGACAATGGAGGTGATGGCAGTGACCAAGGCATTCAAATGGTTAGAGTCACAAGACTACACCCACGCATGTATACTGAGTGATTCGATGAGCATGGTAAAAAAGTGGAGGCGGGCTCTGTATGCATGCAATGGGTAGAGTCGTTGCAGAATTCCAACATACGTAAGGTCACCTTTGTCTATGTCCCTGGACATGCGGGAGTACGGGGAAATGAAAGGGCGGACAGGTTGGCTAGCTGCGCTGTCGTTGAGGACGGACAACCAATGGATCGGGCGGACATCATCAATGCCCTGCGAGATGTGGGAAGCACACGGGACTTCGACAAACACAGATCTACGTCACTTCTTCGGATGATGGAAATGGGAGTTAAGTTGGGCACAACCAGAAATGAGACACTTAGTGGCCGTGTAAGAAGACTTATCAACCAACATAGAACTGGAGTCGTCAGTCGATGGACACTGAGGGAATTGTTGAGGAGGGGATCTGAGCACCTATGGACATATTCGGAGTGCAATGATGACGACCAAAAAATAACTCAATAACTCAATTTCTAGAACTTCGAATTGTCAACAACTTTTTTTACATGTCATAGCTTAGTCAAAAGAAATATATTACAAACGTAATGATTTATTTTGATATTCCGTTTGCAGGCATTTCTAAAACCATCCTGTGGAGAAATGTGAACGGGTGGACGAAATGAAGTCAGGGTTACAAATGGGAAGAAAGCTCGAAACACATGCTCCTATTCCGTTTTTCATCATGCGAAGAGTGCGAAACAAAATATATCCAGAAATTAGTGATGAACAGTGTGGTTTTGATAGAGGTTAAGGACGAGCAATGCTGTACACATCATAAGATCTTCAATAGAAAGAGCCATAGAAGTGAAAACAGATATATACCTATGTTTCATAGATTATACCAAGGGATTTAGCAAAGTAAAGCAGCAAGAAATGATCTAAATTTTAGAAACCATAAACGTTGACAGCAAAGATCTAAGAATAATAAAGAAAATGTACCTGCAACAAGCAGCGGCCATAAGAACTAGAAACCAACTGCAAATGTTTCAACAAATAAAACAGAGTGTTAGGAAAAGTTGTGTGCTGTCACCGGATTTGTGTAATATGTATAGTGAGATTATCTTAAGATCCATAAGGAGCATACCTGGAATAACAATCGGAAGCCATAATGTAAATAATCTAAGGTATGCTGATGATGATACAGTTTTAATCGCTTGGAATGAAAATGAGTTACAAGAGATGTTAGACATTATAGTGAAAGAAAGCATAAATAAAGGACTCAGTCTAACTTGATTAAGAAAGAAGTAATTGTATCAAACTATTAATTATGGTAAAGCCACAGGACCAGATGAAATTCCTTCGGAAGCCATCAAAGCAGATATTAAAACCCCTAAAAATATGCTACATAATCAATGAGATAAAATTAGCGAGAGGGAAGAAATACCTCAAGATTGGAAAGAAGGTTATATAATCAAACTACCAAAGAAAGGAAGTTTACATGAGTGCACAAATTATAGGAGAATTATTCTACTTTCAGTGCCAGGAAAAATATTAAGCAGAATCATTCTGGAGAGACTAAAAGAGGACATAGAGAAACATTTGAGAGATGAACAAGCAGGTTTTAGGAAGAACAGATCATGTGCTGATCAAAGAACTACTCTGCGTATACTAGTTGACCAACGTTTAGAACTAAAATCCCCACTTTATATTGGATTCATAGATTACGAATAGGCATTTGGTAGTATAGACAGAATAATGCTTTGGAAGTTGCTGAGTCATTACGGAATCCCCATAAAGTTTATTAACCCGATAAAAACAATGTATGAAGGAACGAAATGTAGTGTGGTGCACGAAGGACATATTACAGAAGCATTTGAAATAAGAACAGGAGTAAGGAAGGGATGCCTTCTGTCTCCATTTCTCTTTCTACTGGCCATAGATTGGATTATGAAAATAACTCGAAACAACAGAAATGGAATCCAGTGGTCACTGACCAAACAACTTGATGATTTAGACTTTGTTGATGACATAGCCCTCCTATCACACAACCATCAACGGATGCAGGATAAAATGAGCATACTTGATGAGAGATCACAACAGCTAGGACTGAAGATTAATGAAGATAAGACCAACATTATGAGAATTAATACAGTTGGCAATAACCAATTAAAACTAGGAGAATTACCTCTATTAGATGTACAATCTTACATATATCTGGGCAGTAATATAGATAAAGAGGGAGGAACAGAAAATGATACCAAAATAAGGATATCAAAAGCAAGAGGAGCTTTCATTGCACTGGGAAACATATGGAAATCCAAAGAAATTAGGTTAAATACAAAAATAAAAATTTTCAACTCAAATGTTAAGGCGATCCTATTATATGGCTGTGAAACATGGAGAACAACAAAATTGACAATCACGAAGATACAGACTTTCATTAATGGATGCTTACGCAGGATAAAAGGATGGAAATGGCAGGACGAAATCACTAACATAAAATTATGGAAATGTACCAGTCAAACACCAGTGGATAAAGAGATACAAAGCGATGACGATGGCGCTGGATAGGACACACACTACGGAAACCAACTGAGAGTATTACACAGCAGGCCCTTTTTTGGAATCTCCAGGGGAAAAGACAAAGAGGAAGACCAATGAGTTCTTGGAGAAGACAGATAGAAGCAGAGATGAAGATGATGGGGAAGACATGGAATGATCTTAAAAGAATGGCAAAAACAGAACGACTTGGAAAGTGTTTGTTGAAGACCTATGCTCTACTCGGAGCTAAAAAGGTAGAAGAAGTAGAATTGTAACAACAAAGAAAAAGACATCACCTCAGTGCAAAATAAAGACAAGTGGAACAATATTAAAACAGGTAAATGAATTTAAATATTTGAGAGCTTTGTAAACCTCAGACGGAAGATGTACAAAAGAGGTGAGATGAAGAATGGCTCAGGCCAAGGCAGCTTTCCAAAAAATGAGGCAGTTACCCTGCAATCCATATTGAAAACAGAAACAAGAATATAGTTCTTAATGTAATGTAGAGCCAATCTTAACATATGGATGTGAATCATGGACAGTAGGACGCAGACAAGATAATCACTGGGGTCTGTAGAAATTTTTAAAGAAGAATGTTGAGAATACCATGGATTGCTAAGAAGAGTAATGAAGACGTTCTGAATGAGGCCAAAGTAAAAAGAGAGCTAATTTCCAATATTAGGAAGAAACAATCATCATTTTAGTAACATGTAATGAGAAGAGAAAGGCTGGAATATATTGCAACAACTGGAAAAATTGAGGGACGAAGAGATAGAAGGAAGCAAAGAGAAAAGATACCAGACAGCCTAAGAGATTGGCTTGGCTGAAAGTCAACAACAGAAATGATAAATAACTGTCGACATCGAAAGTTGTGGAGAGACATGATGACCTACGCCATCAGGCTTGGTACGTGTTGATGATGATGATTCCGTCAACTCACATTGATCAACCACAAAGAGTATGTGTGTATGAAAGATAGAGAGAGAGAGAAAAAAGAGAGAGAGAAAAAGAATGAATGGAGCTAGCTGTGGTCGTTAATGTTGCCCTAAATTGTCACCAGACCTGCTTTAAAAGACGCAGTGTTAATTTATTTTTTTTTAAATATGTATTGAATTGTATATATGATTGAAATATATTTTTAATATATGTATTGAACCTGGGATGGATAATAACATCATTTAGCAGAGACGCTGTAGCAATAAGATGCAGTATAGGACAAATAAAGACAGAATACGATCGAATGCAAAACATAGATAGATAGATAGTATATTGAAATGAGTCATGGACGACAAGCAAGACAATACAGATAACTTTAGAGGGAAGTGAGATGTGTTTTGTCAGAAGAAGGCTGCGAATTCCATTTATGGAAAACAAATTGTAAAGATGGTATAAACAAATGGGGAAGAAATCAGAAATATCCTCAAAAGCATAAGGAAAAGACAATCTACAATTATTGGGCATGACATTCGAAAAGTAGGCAATTGAGAATACTATAACAACAGGCAAAATGAATGGAAAGTGTAGCAGAGAAAAACTAAGAGAACAAATATTGAACAGCTTATTAAAATAGCATAATAAAAGATCACTGACTGAAATAATGGCATACATGAAGGACCGAATATGGAGAGAGACGATCGTATAAGCAAACCGGTAGGTGATAGTGACTGAAGAAATGGAACCTTCTATAAGGCATACAGAAATAATTACTCAAAACATCAGTACTTATAGTGTTTAAATTAATAGCAGTGAGCGAGTCACAGCTGTATATAGGTATCAAGATCACAATTGAGCAAGATCCTATTCCACCACCCCTGGAGTATGCCCAGTTCATTCACCACATTGTATCTAACCTATGGTTTGTATCTCACACTGACAGAACTCTCGAAGCCATGCACACCTTACTTGCAACTATTCACTTCCGCCACCGCCTATGTACTACTTTCAACTTAAAATAGTTCCTGCTCTTTGATCCGTTTTTTGATCAAATCTAGAGAAGTGGTTTTTACTTATCCCAGATCAGACTTTGTAAAAAAAAACAAATGTAATTTCTAAACGTTGGAAGAACTAGTTCACAATTCTATGAGCAAGAAAAATACATCGCAGTAACATTATTCTATTCCAACCCACCTTAATTTTATAAGTCTTTCTGTAAATATTTAGCAACTTTATCTGCCACAGATTAGGTTGTTTGCAAAAGTTGTTCGTTTAATCAATAAAGTGTTATTTTAGTTTCTACTTCTGGAAATATTGCTGTAATGAAGTAATTCAAAACAATTAGTTTTAAAAAATATAACTCATATGTCGGCAGGAAAAAAAAAAAACTTGGTTCGTTGATTTCACTTGTTTCACACAAATAAACAATTGAAGTCAACAAGAATTATATTTTGTTTTCAGGGTCAAGTAAATAGCCATGAATTTGGATATTCAGATTGCACGGTTGACTTATCCAAATCTACAGAAACTGTTTCATCTTATAATAAATTAAATGATGTTCCTTTGAAGATGTTAAGCACTGTTATTATGTAAATCGCTAGACAGTTTAGTTTTAAAAAAATACTAGTGCTGTTCTTCTAAACAAAGGTTTACTATAACTTTATCGTCCAATCAAATAAAACATAAAATCACAACGTCAGAAGGACTTACGCTTGTATTATCTCGAAACTCTTTAGAGTTTAAATGTTTTAACCTTTAAAGTTTACCTAAATGCCTTACTGAGAATTCTGACTGTTAATGATGTTCTCTGAATACAATAATCTACATTCAATAACGCAATAATGTTGTTATCTAATTTAGCTCCAAATGTTTACTTCATTTTGTCATGCGTAAAGAATAATTTCACTTTTATTAAATATTTTTTTTTGCTTCTTTCCAGTGTTCCCATTTATTTTGAACAGTGAACACATTTTCAAACATTTTTGTTTACCGTTTATTGTGGTAAACTTTAAAGGTTTAAACATTTAAACTAACGCATGTTGGACACCGTTGTTGTTGGGTGAACTATAATGTAATAATGAGCCAATTATGTAACAAGGTTTTACTGCAGGAAGAGACGATTTGTCTAATAAATGTAGAGAAGTTCAAGCACTTCACGTCCGTGTATGACAAGGTCCAACAACATAACACACGGTACTAGAGTGTCTGCTCTCCTGAGAAGAAAAATAGAAAAGGTAATCTCCACAAGCGTCGATGATAAACATGCGATCTATTATAAACATTTGCAATAGTTGATGACGTAGCTTCATACTTGAAATATTTCACGTTTCAAATAGTTATATTATTCAGTAATATATTCGCTTTTAGTTTGATAAAATATGAAGTTTCTTACCTCTCTGTCCACACAACCTGTCCCATCAGTCTGACATATGGATTATAATTATGATTACTTTAGATTGATTAAATATGCTTTTTAAATATATCGATTCACCATTCCTTCCTTCCTTCCTTCCTTCCTTCCTTCCTTCCTTCCTTCCTTCCTTCCTTCCTTCCATCCTTCCTTCATTCATTTTTCATTTTGTTCTAATTCTCCCGTACAATCCAGTGCCTCCCTTGATCATTTTTACACATGAATCTTCATGGTCTATAGATAGGACGCCGGCCACTGGATTTCAATGTTCCGGGTTTGAATCATGACAAACATGGCAGAAATACTTATTTTCGAATCCCTGGATTATTTTAAATTTTCTCACCTCTTCCCCGGTCTTTGGTTATTGCGATTCTATGTCTAGCCCTCTCTGATAACGGCGACATTTAGAACGACTAGTGTGCGTACTGTGCATGTTAAAGAAAACTTCGTAGTTAAAGTTTGAAAAGAGTAGAGCAAACGGCCACTGTTTGAGCAAAAATACTGAGGGATCAATGCAACTAAAACATCCCCAATTATGATAACAATTCCGATCTGACCAATGAATTGAACTTAAGAGCGATCAGTCAAAGATCACGCTCAGACCAATGACTTCAGAATTATCAACTTTGCGAAATACCCCTGGCTAGGTCTTGGAGAAAATCACCGATGACAGAATGGGTCTTAGAATAGCGTTTTTCCTACCTCGTTAAGGAGGCTTCAATGTAATAAAGAGTCATGGCTGAACGTTGCAGTCTTTGCCTTTGATGTGTTTGAAGGAGTTCATACTCGTGATGAGACTAGCTCGGTGGTGATAGAATATGTGATGCTTACAACACAGTGTATCATTTGGTGATCCCACACACATGCTAGTGAAGCTTGCGGACATCCTCTCATTATACGATAAAATTGGGCGCCCTTGATGTAAAGGAATGTGTGTCTTAGATTTGTCAGCTGTTCATCTGAGACGATAGACATTTGACCAAGACTACATCAAGGCCCTGCCCCGTCACCAGTCACTACAATGTGTACACTGTGATGGTCACTTCTAAACAACTGGATTTTGTTTTTATGGCCATGTCGAACTAAAAAAGTTCACTCAACGATTGACATGAATTTAGGGTTATCAATTTACACTGGAAATGTTGATTGTTATAAAACTTTGTATTTCTTTCTTTCTAACATCCCAAGACTACTATAGCATGGACTGATTCTATTCGTTGTGCGCACTCATAAGGACATCAATTTTGACGTAGATGCGATGCCTTGTTCGGAACAGAGCTGTGATATTTCCCCTTTACAGTCCAAAATATCCGACTTCAGTACAGTGTTTCTGAGTACAGGGTTAACTCTAGATCTCTGCACACCTGGACAAAATGGTTAGCATGTTTCTTGGGACACCACGAAGAGGTGAGGAGAATCTGGATAATCTGGATAATCTGGATAGTTCTGATTCACTGATCCTCACGCAAGCAGTTAACTATGACTTCCCTGACCGCTTTTATGTCTGGTACTAACAGGCGTCATCGTCACCCAACTTGGCATTAGATTTTCATCAATTCGGCGTAAGAAAGAGCCCATAATAGCCTATATACACTACATCATTGGATATAGGTGCGAAAAGAATATAAAAGTCCGCTGGCTGATTCTCTCCCCAATTCCCCGCAGTTTTCGAAGCTTTGCCTTCTGGACAAACCAATCACTCTAAATAAATTAAAACGAGAAAAGTTAAATAAAAAAAAACTTTAAAAACCATCTTTGCGTCATTTTACAATTTCTGGAATCTGTCGAGGGGGGGGGGGGAGGAAGAGACTTATAGAACAGGAGAATAAAGACCTCTTGTCTAGAGCATTCGCCACGTGGTGTTCAGGTCTGAGTTTTTATTTCACCCCACACAGAAAACACTTTTGATCTTGCCGGGATTCGAACCCGCGTTCTTCTGGTATGAAGCCCGACAAGTTATCGATTCCTCCACCTGATCTCCGGGGATAAAAATGTACCGTATTGGAAAAAAACTTTAAAAATAACGATATCACTTGAATGTTGTTGAAGCATTAAAATATAATCTGCAATTTTACCGGGCTCTCGGACTAAGATCTTAGAATGAATAAAATCGACTGCAGATAGGTCGTATGCATCTAGCAAATATACTCGTGGAAACATATTGAACGGGCTGTCCGGTGAGTTGAATTAAACCATTAATTATCCTGCGGTGGACTTAGGAGCATGAATATTGCTCAGATAAACTTTAAAACCCTGGAGATAGATTTACAAGAACATTTAAATACACTTTATAACACAGGCACCATGTATAACACACGCATTTACAAAAGGTAGAAATAATTAACAGCGGGACAAAAAAACAAAAAAGAAACTGAGATTGAGAGGCCTGCCCTGAACAGGGACGTGTGGTGACATACAATGCGGGTTATTTGCAAGGTCTGACACTGAAAAACAAAGATCATCAAACTAGGGGCGGACGATGTCTTTGAAACTTGAGGAGGCCAGACATGAGAGCGAACTTTTAGGTTGACCTTTAACCTGTTCCTTAGCGACATAAACATGACTGTAGTTTGCCCTATGTAATATAGTTCCTTCAAATATTGCTTGTAATGAACATAATTATAATTACATCAGAATATCTTAGTTATTTGCTTCATAAGTTACACAAAAACATGGTTTGGTGGTTAATTAAATTCTCTTACAGTTTTGTTATAAGGACACAACGCAGTGATTTTTAATCGACCATTCATAGATTACTATCCCCATCAACATTACCTTTAATGATTCAATATAACGTCATCTAAGTTGTCGTTCTTTTGTTACCACGGAAACAAGGAGGTAATCAATGGCCTACCTTGTTCTCATACACATTGCGAGGTCGATAGATGCCGCTGTACGGTTGTAGACAGTCTGACCTCCATAGATAATGAAATCTATTTATTGGTAAGGTCTTGGGTTATTTGAACTATCATCAACATGTGAGAAATCTGTTAGCGTAGGCAATAATGTCCTTTCACAATCTTCTATTCACATTGCATCTTATCATTTCTGTTGTTGACTGTCTTCCATGCCATGACACCAAAATATCTAGTTTCTTCTCTCTTTGTCGTCCCTTGTAACCAAATATCCCAACTTTCCTTATCTCATTGTTTTTTTTTCTTCTTTCCTTCCTCATTTGCCTTTCAGCGTCGAGAAGAGATATAATTAGTGGTCTTTTGCTCTTATGTTCGCCTCTGCTGCTATTATGTTTCCTAGTGCTTCTAATATTCCGTCGATCTTTTTTTTTCGTGGTCAACCGTTGGGTCTGGTTTCCAAGCAAAGCTTGTTGAGGGCTTGTTGTGTTGTGTTTTGATCACTCTGCCTTGTCACATGGCCAAACTATTTCATCTGTTGTTAATTTTTATATTCTATGGTGGGGGCTATTTCTAACTTTTTAAAACCAGTTCTTCAGTTCTGCTCTTGTCTCTCATGGTGTTTCCTGTCATTCGTTTAAGAAACGCATCACAGTAGTGATATTTTTTTAAATTATTTTTTGGCATCTAGATTCCATTACTGATATTGGTAGTACAACGTTGTGATGAATATTGTATTGTGAAGTGCCCCTTTTGCTTCTAGAGTTGCATATATAGTCCATGTAGGTAATAAACAGTAGGGGGGGGGGGGAAATAGAACACACGCTTGTCATACACCTGATCTAACTTCGATGCGTTCTGTGTAGCCTGCTGATGTCTGACTGTGCATCTGCTGTTAATGTAGAGACTTTTAATTAGGTTCGTTAGATGTTGGTTTATTCCATATGTTGTCAGTATCCCCCACAGTTGTTCTCTGTTTACTCTGTCGAATGCTTTTTTTCTGGTCAATGAAAGCTATGTACACATTTTGATTGTGCTCTGTCGTTTTCTCTGCGAGTTGTTTTAAGATGAATAGAATGTCAGTACATCCTCTGTTTTTTTGGAACGCTATTGGAGAATCGCTTAACTGTAGTTTTATTATTGGTATCAGCCTTTTTTCTACAATTGGATGTATAACTTTCCTACTTATCTGAGAAGAGATGTACATCTATATTGGTTGCAGTCCCTTTTGCTACCTTTCTTTTTCTACATTGGTATGATGATTGCTTTTTGTCAGTCTTTTGGGGCTTTTTGTTGGTGTCATGCTGCATTGAATATTCTGTGCAGGCATGTAACTCCTGTTTCTATTGCTGCTCCTATTATTTCTATTGGTTTGTTATCTATCCCCGGTGCTTTGTTTCTTGTTGCATATTTGATTACTTCTTCGATTTCCTCTTTCATTATGTTGGGTTCAGTATTTATGTATTCTTGCGTAATTTGTGTTGTCTTATTGGTAGTTGGTGTCATGTTTAATAAGTCTTCATCATGTTCTTTCCATCTCTGTTGCATATGTTGATTTTTTTATATTGTATGTCCGTCTTTGTGATTTATAAGCTCAGCAAAATCCTGGTTTTTCTTTTCTCGCTCTTGTTGCTTTTGCTGCCTTGTGGCTGTTTTGAAATCCCTGCCCATATTTTGTCCGAATTCTATCTAATTCTTTTGCTTAGCTCATTCCATCTAAATTTTAACTCTTTTTCGAACAAAGGCATATTTTGCATATTTTTCTTGGTTCGTTTTCTCTCTCCAATTTATAAACAGTTCTTATTTTCTTTAGTTGCTTCTGTGATTGCTTCGTTCTACCACGGTGTGCTCTTCTCCCCTTAATTTCTCCTTACATGCGTTCTATATATTGTTTTTATAATGTTGGTTACTGCTTTCTTAAATTGCTTCCATTCTTTTTCTACGGTGCTTACTTCGTTAGGGAGTTTCTTCAATTCCTCTGTTATCTTTTCTTCGAGGGTTTTCCTTGCTTTTTTTAAATCTTTTGATTGTTTTATTTTTATTGTCTGTTCTGTTTGCTTTTTTGTTTGTTTTCGTATATTCTCTTTGTATGTGGTTGTCTGAGTGTATTCATAACAATTTTTGTTGTTTCTCAAGATGTGCCCGAAAAATATTGATTGTTTCTTTCTGTTGTTTTTTTATGAGCTCCCTTTTTTGTTAGGCTCTTTTAGAATGTCCTCATTTGTCTTTTCAGAAGTCCATTTAACTTTCTACATTTTTCTGATAAATTCCATCTCTGTGATCTCTAATCTTCCTTCCATTTGCCTGACTCATGTCCATTATTCGCTTCCATAGGTCAAAATTGGCTCTTTATATCACCGAAGAACTCTCCCCATCACCTGTTTTGACATATACTTGTTGCATGCGACGTTTTTCATTTTCTGAAATACTCTTTTGACTAGAGCTATTCTGATTCTTATTTCTGTGGTGCTTCTTCCATCTCATATTATTATTGTACCAACATATATCAGATAGCGCGCTCGCTTCACATGAGAAAGGTAGCGGGGTTCATTGCGCAGCAGCAAAATACTCACCCCAAAAAATCAACTTAAAAAAAAAAATCTTTAATTAAATCTTCATTAAATGTTGAGGTTTTGCAATAAATTCTCAATATTTATTTAAATTTAAAAGAAAATTATGGAAAGGTTCATTTTGGCATTTCCTCAATCTTCGTTTATTAAGTTCACTGATTATAGGTTTTCTAAAAAAAAAAAAAAAAAAAAACTTTTTGTATGTTGATTTAATTTTGAAAAGAAATATGGTTTTGGAATATTCATTTTTTCCCCTTAATTTTAATTTATCGTTGGTTTTTTTCCCTTTCCTTTCCTGAATGCAGATTTTTCTCGAGATGTTTTCATAATAAAAAATTTAAATATTAATTGTATTTTCTCATCGACATTTACAAGTATATTTATATGTTTTTTTTCCTGTATTTATAAATGGTTAGTAGTATGGGTGGCTGTGAACCCATTATAAAAGTGCAAGCACATGCACCGAAAGACAATAGATTTGGCACCGATACTGCACGAAACTTGCACTAAATCCGTGCAAAAAAAAAAAAAAAAAAAATTTTGTTCGAATTCGCTATTTTTTCGATTAACTGAGATTAACTCAGGTGAATTCAAAAGATCGTGTGCTAATCGTGCCGGTGATCGCCTCTCGCGGTGTGGCGTGACGGCGATCCCCTCTTGTGGTGTGTTAGAGGAAAATATATGTGAAAGAGTATTTTAAAAGAGTATATTTGTGAAAGTAAAAATTCAGAATTATTTAAAAAGTATGTATTTGTGAAAGTAAAAAAAAACTCAGAATTATTTTAAAAAATAAAAAATAAAAAAATAGTCTCCCATCAGGATTCGAACACGGGACTGCGTGACAGGCCAGGCACTTACCACACGGTCCACTTCGTCACTTTGTCGAACGGTCTACTGTATCTGAGAGATTAACGCAGGTAAATTCAAAAGATCGTGGCGTCAAACAGTCCGGCTCAGGATATTTCAGTTAACCAACTCAGGTAAACCCCGATTGAAAAGAAAACGTACTTATGTTAAAAATCGTTTTGGTGGCGTACTCACGCATCGTGGTGTGCGTGAAAGAGTATTTTAAAAGAGTATATTTGTGAAAGTAAACAATTCAGAATTATTTAAAAAAATATGTATTTGTGAAAGTAAAAAAAACTCAGAATTATTAAAAATATAAAAAATAAAAAAAAGTCTCCCACCAGGATTCGAACACGGGGTCTACTACGTGACAGGAGGCGACATGTAAAAAAATGCTGACAAGCAATGACGTTGAAGGTTAGGTTGTCGAACGGTCAACTGTGTCTGAGAGATTAACTCAGGTAAATTCAAAAGATCGTGTGCTAATCGGCCGGTGATCCCCTCTCGCGGTGTGTTAGATGAAAATATTTGTGAAAGAGTATTTTAAAAGAGTATATTTGTGAAAGTAAAAATTCAGAATTATTTAAAAAATATGTATTTGTGAAAGTAAAAAACTCAAAATTATTAATAATTAAAAAAAAAATTTTAAAAAAAGTCTCCCACCAGGATTCGAACACGGGGTCTACTACGTGATAGGAGGCGACATGTAAAAAAATTCTGACAAGCAATGACGTTGAAGGTTAGGTTGTCAAACGGTCAACTGTGTCTGAGAGATTAACTCAGGTAAATTCAAAAGATCGGGGCGTCAAACAGTCGGGCTCAGGATATTTCAGTTAACCAACTCAGGTAAAACTCCGATTGAAAAGAAAACGGACTTATGTTAAAAATAATAAAATATAATGATGAAAAATCAATATTTTAAAAAACTTAAAATGAAGGGAAATTTAAAATTATAGGCGATCTCGTAACTGATTGAGTCGCGGATCTCACACTACAGTTTTTAGTGATCATGTGCCACCCTTCATGGCCTATCATCATCATACCACACAAAGTATCAACCAGCGAAATTCTCTCTCTCTCTCTCTCTGTCTCTCTCACATTCATGGTAATGGCGGTGGGCATGTGAGGTGGAGGGGAGAATATTAGGCGACAGGAGGCGACATGTAAAAAAATGCTGACAAGCAATGACGTTGAAGGGGTATTGTTAGGAAAAGGAAAATACGACTAGCTCGTGGGCGGGAACGAGTTGGTTGACACAGGTGTGTTATTGTAGTATCGCTAACATCATGTGCCAGGGTAGCGGTTCTTGGGGAAAGATTATTGGTCGTGTGTGTTATCGCTACCAACATCATCATGTGTCGTGTAGTAAGGTGTGCTAATATTAAATAGTGACGCTCGCTCTCTCTCATTCATGGTAAAGCAAAACAAAATTCTATATATCACAACTTTATTAATACATCATATATATTACTGTCCGGTTGCTGATAATTTTAACCGTCTGGGTTTCCTACACAACCGCCCTCCATTTTGACAAAACCTTGATCAAAGCTGGAATAGGTAATCGGTGACTTTGCTGAAACATTCCGGGTTCGTGGGCAGGGTCGGTGTTTATGACAAAGGCCGCGGTCGCCGTTGGGTCGATGCTTGGCAGTAAGTGGTTTCGTGGAATGACACTAACAAGGGAACAACGTCGAACGAAAATATCCGACATCAAAAGGTTGTAAATCTCCCTCGTGTTCATATTCTTCTTCCTCTTTCTCTCTCAAACGGCGAAGTCTGTTAGAATCTGCCTTGTTTTGGACACCTCGAGCACCGAGTCCAACTCGGCGTAGACGATAACTTGTAGGGGAGTAGTGGTGGGAGCCGCAAACTTGAGTTCTATCGACAAGGGTCCGCTTGTGGCTAGCTCAAAATGGGAGCCGGCCAGTAGGCTGGACGAGAGGTCAAAACCAAATAGCCGGATCTGTCGTCTGATTAACAAGAGTGAGGTCCCCTTGGTTAACAAAAAGGGGCGTGTAGTTGATCTGGTTAACAACAGGCGGCGTGTAGTTGAGGTTAGCATAAGCGTTTTCGAGACTGCCTTAACGCCATCTTTAGACAATGGAACTACCCCCTCTGCCTTCATGTCCTATCATCATCATGTGCCACCCTCAACAACATCATCAACCCTTCATGGCATATCATCATCATCATGTGCCACCCTCAACACCATCATCATCCCTTCATGTCCTATCATCATCACGTGCCACCCTCAACAACAGCATCATCCCTTCATGGCCTATCATCATCATCATGTGCCACCCTCAACACCGTCACCATCCCTTCATGTCCTATCATCAAGCCACACAAAGTATCAACCAGCGAAATTATCTCTCTCTCTCTCTCTCTCTGTCTCTCTCACATTCATGGTAAACCAAAACAAAATAGGCTCATACTCAAAAAGTCGACCTCAAAACCATAAAAATCTACTCACATAGTCATACTAGTTAGACACAACGAGCAGGAAGTTATATTCAAGGTCCAAAATGTTGGACCAAATCACTAAGATTTTACCACCATAACACACAAATTTAGGCTCATATTCAAAAAGTCGATCTTAAAACTCTACAAATCTACTCCCATACTCATACTAGTTAGACACAACTAACCGATCGTTATTTCTAAAGTCAAAAAAAAGTTTGGCCAAATCACTAACAATTTACCCACAGAACAAAATAAATATAGACTCATATTCAAAAAGTCGACCTCAAAACCATAAAAATCTACTCCCATACTCATACTAGTTAGACACAACGAACCGATCGTTATTTCTAAAGCCAAAAAAAGTTTGGCCAATTCGCAAATATTTTACCACCATAACACACAAATTTAGGCTCATATTCAAAAAGTCGACATCAAAACCATAAAAATCTACTCACATAGTCATACTAGTTAGACACAACGAGCAGGAAGTTATATTCAAGGTCCAAAATGTTGGACCAAATCACTAAGATTTTACCACCATAACACACCCACGACCTCTCGAACCACACAATTAACATACTTAATAAACCACAAACTCACGAACAACGAACTTAACAAACCACGAACTCACGAATCACAAACGTAACAAACCACGAACTCGCAAACAACGAACCACGACCATACGAACCATGGACTTAACGAACCATCAGCTCGCAAACAACGAACCACAACCCCACGAACCACGGACTTAACGAACCATCAACTCACGAACCACTACCCCACGAACCACAACCCCACGAACGATGGACTTAACGAATCATCAACTAACGAACCACGAACCACAACCCCACGAACCATGGACTTGACGAACCACGAACCACAACCCCACGAACCATGGACTTAACAAAGGTAGCGTCGAGGAGAGATATAATTTGCGGTCTCTTGCTCTTCTGTTCGCCTCTGCTGCTGGTATCTTTCCTAGCGCTTCTAATTGTACATCGACCCATCCTTTTTCGTGGTCGACAGTTGGGTCTGGCGTTCTCACAACATTTTGCTGAAGGCTCGTTGTGTTTTTGATCTGTCTGCCCTGTCACCTAGCAAAACTATTTTATCTGTTGTTTCCTTATATATTCTATGATGGGGGCTATTCCTAGCTTTCTTCTCAGTTCTTCATTTCTGAGCTTATCTCTCAGACTGTTTCATGTCATTCGTCTAACACATTTCATCTCTGAGATCACAAAAATTTAGGCACATACTCAAAAAGTCGACCTCAAAACCATAAAAAGCTACTCCCACATTCATTTAAAAGTTACACCAAAACCGCACCAGATTTGCAACGTGCAAAAACATGCACAAGTTTGACACGCGAACCAGTTTGGCACAATGCACCTTCGTAAGGGGCGTATCAATCATAAAAGTGATTATCAAAGTAAATTTTTGGTATGGGGATGTCTATTGGTGAATTGTGCCAAACTGTTTCGCGTGTCAAACTTGTGCATGTTTTTGCACGTTACAAATCTGGTGCGGTTCAAAAAAAAAAAAAAAAAAAATTTTTTCGAATTCGCTATTTTTTCGAACTTCATTATTTTTTTTGGGGGGGGGGGAATTTTTTTTTTTCGTTCGTCAGTTTGTCGAGATGGTCTACTGTGTCTGAGAGATTAACTCAGGTAAATTCAAAAGATCGTGTACTAATCGTGCCGGTGATCGCCTCTCGCGGTGTGGCGTGACGGTGATCCCCTCTCGTGGTGTGTTAGAGGAAAATATATGTGAAAGAGTATTTTAAAAGAGTATATTTGTGAAAGTAAAAATTCAGAATTATTTAAAAAATATGTATTTGTGAAAGTAAAAAAAAACTCAGAATTATTAAAAAAATAAAAAATAGTCTCCCATCAGGATTCGAACACGGGACTGCGTGACAGGCCAGGCACTTACCACACGGTCCACTTCGTCACTTTGTCGAACGGTCTACTGTTACTGAGAGATTAACTCAGGTAAATTCAAAAGATCGTGGCGTCAAACAGTCCGGCTCTGGATATTTCAGTTAACCAACTCAGGTAAAACCCCGATTGAAAAGAAAACGGACTTATGTTAAAAATCATTTTGGTGGCGTACTCACGCATCGTGGTGTGCGTGAAAGAGTATTTTAAAAGAGTATATTTGTGAAAGTAAACAATTCAGAATTATTTAAAAAAATATGTATGGTAAACAGCCACCCATACTACTTAGGTTAATATATGTAGGAGTTTCACAGGAACCTCAACTCATCATAAATTAAACAATTGTATCATATTGTTAGTGAAGGAGTTTCACCGAAACAAAAACTCCTAATAAATTATACAATTGTATCATATTGTTAGTGAGGGAGTTTCACCGAAAGAAAAACTCGTAATAAATTATACAATTGTATCATATTGTTAGTGAAGGAGTTTCACCGAAACAAAAACTCGTAATAAATTATACAATTGTATCATATTGTTAGTGAAGGAGTTTCACCGAAACAAAAACTCGTAATAAATTATACAATTGTATCATATTGTTAGTGAAGGAGATTCACCGAAACAAAAACTCGTAATAAATTATACAATTGTATCATATTGTTAGTGAATGAGTTTCACCGAAACAAAAACTCGTAATAAATTATACAATTGTATCATATTGTTAGTGAAGGAGTTTCACCGAAACAAAAACTCGTAAAAAATTATACAATTGTATCATATTGTTAGTGAGGGAGTTTCACAGAAACGTTAACTAATCATAAATTATACAATTGTATCATATTGTTAGTGAAGGAGTTTCACCGAAACAAAAACTCGTAATAAATTATACAATTGTATCATATTGTTAGTGAAGGATTTTCACCGAAACATCAACTCATAATAAATTATACAATTGTATCATATTGTTAGTGAGGGAGTTTCACCGAAACAAAAACTCGTAATAAATTATACAATTGTATCATATTGTTAGTGAAGGAGTTTCACCGAAACAAAAACTCGTAATAAATTATACAATTGTATCATATTGTTAGTGAAGGAGTTTCACCGAAACAAAAACTCATAATAAATTATACAATTGTATCATATTGTTAGTGAAGGAGTTTCACCGAAACAAAAACTCGTAATAAATTATACAATTGTATCATATTGTTAGTGAATGAGTTTCACCGAAACATCAACTCATAATAAATTATACAATTGTATCATATTGTTAGTGAGGGAGTTTCACCGAAACAAAAACTCGTAATAAATTATACAATTGTATCATATTGTTAGTGAAGGAGTTTCACCGAAACAAAAACTCGTAATAAATTATACAATTGTATCATATTGTTAGTGAGGGAGTTTCACCGAAACAAAAACTCGTAATAAATTATACAATTGTATCATATTGTTAGTGAAGGAGTTTCACCGAAACAAAAACTCGTAATAAATTATACAATTGTATCATATTGTTAGTGAAGGAGTTTCACCGAAACAAAAACTCGTAATAAATTATACAATTGTATCGTATTGTTAGTGAGGGAGTTTCACAGAAACGTTAACTAATCATAAATTATACAAGTGTATCATATTGTTAGTGAAGGAGTTTCACCGAAACAAAAACTCATAATAAATTATACAATTGTATCATATTGTTAGTGAGGGAGTTTCACCGAAACAAAAACTCGTAATAAATTATACAATTGTATCATATTGTTAGTGAAGGAGTTTCACCGAAACAAAAACTCATAATAAATTATACAATTGTATCATATTGTTAGTGAAGGAGTTTCAACGAAACAAAAACTCATAATAAATTATACAATTGCATCATATTGTTAGTGAGGGAGTATCACTGAAACAACCTCTTCTAAAACATTCCAATGTTACGACATTGCAGGTAAAGGAGTTTCTCATAAACCTTATTCAGGCCACAATATTCACCGGTAGTGAGGGAAACAGAGTTAATTCCCCGGACACCACTAACAGTATATGTATATGATTTCCCGTACCAGAAGCTAATGTACTCCCTCCACCGAAAGTCTCTGCCAGCAATAATTCATAAAACTTACAGGTATTGACTCGAGGGAGGCCTGCTTCTCATATGCTCCGTCTTCTTCACCTTCAGAAGGAACACCATGGCTATAATGTTATGGCGATCTTGTAACTTTTGCTCATTCAACAGCACAGTTGTGATTGGAATATGCCACGGAGCCTCGCCACAACAGTGACGAAACTATTAGAGGACACGGCCATTATGGAATCAAATATTGATGATACTAAATTCATGGGATAAGATTGAGAAACATGCATGTTGTAACCAAATGACGAGGCGGAGAGTAGTTCTAAAAAAGCGAAAACAATGACCTGCAACAATAGCAAGATTATTAGTCTGTCTACTTTCAAAGATGGTGCAGGAATGAATGGTGAAGTTTATTTAAATCTCATCTTACTAGCATTTCTTTTGAAATATTCAGATATGTTTACTGTTCTGGTAGCAGGAAGCGGAAGTGTGGTAGGTAATGATCTTTTAGCGGTGATGATAGTTTTGAACGGACGAGATCAACAACCGAACATCTTGCTACTAGGTTTGGCAGTGGTGGACATTTGTACACTGCTTGATCTAGTCCAACGTCTGCTAACGAGTGCTTTTAGTTTTGACCAGTACGCGTTCATGGATTTAGCCGCAGCCATCGATTATACTTTGCTAATAATGATCAATTTAGTTTCTAATCACGGAGAACAAAATCCGTGTTTTCAGAACTTACTGAAATTCAGTATTTTTGTGAACTTTTCCATGTTTCTGTTGTATCAAACATTTTCGGACGCTCATTGATTACAATAATGTCTACCGCAATTTTCAGGAACGAATCTAAGGTATTATATGTCGCTGATTTACAATTATTGTTTTTATTTTCTTCATGAACAAGTTACTGATATAAATTATAATAGTTGAGGAGTAATTAATTGTGGTCTAAGCTTTCCTAGTTTTGAATTTTCTTTTCTCTTTTTATCATGAATTACTTGTCCTGTCATGCTGATATTTATATTTGCACAATTACTCGCATGATGATCTAAAATGTGATACGGTTAATGAAAAAGATTTGTATATTTCTAAAGCAGATTAATTGTCTTGATTACAGAACAGAAACAAAAAGGAAGCACATACATGTGTTGATCTAGTTCAAAAAATCACTTCTCTTTTGTTTCTGTTCAGAAAATGTGATTTATTAAGGATGTGTAGCTAGTGATCATGAAGCTGACGTTGGTGATCCTTCAATTATTTACAAACCTTTTAAAAATCTTTACTAAGTCAATTACGGTAAATTATGTGGTGTTTTTTTACTACAAGCAAAAAAAGATCAAATATAAGAGATGAAGTATAGTATCTGATATAGGCCACAATAATATCCCCCCTCTCCCACAGTAAACTATTTATTAGTTTTGTGAGTTGTATAAAGAGGCAGAAAAAAATGTTGGACCAAAGTGAAGACTCAATGACATACTAAAGTCATCACTAAAGCATTATATTTTCAAACCTGGTTGAAGGAATTCCATTGCAACAAAATTCCTCAGACAAGCCTAAAAAGATTGTATTTAACATAGTAATAAAAGGATAATTTAATGAAAGGGGGAAAGAGGCAAATAATTGTGCTGCGGTTAAGGTGGTGATAATAAAATAATGCAGATATCACGTCATTGTACTTATTTGGAAAATACAAAAAAACGTTAACACATCATCGTCCTGTTCCTCGGCCAGTCAAGAATTAAAACGTTAATGTCGTCAAAACAGCAGACACTAAAGGGGTCGAAATCTACATTAACAGAGACCAATGGTATCATCATCACAACTGATAGACAAACAACGTCAATGAAATATTTGGTTCCAATGTTTTACATTGTTCTATAACATCACAATGCGTCACTATTATTCATGTTGTGTATTACCAGTATATTTGTATTGTTTATGTTGTATATGTTTTATATGTGATTAAACATTTGTATCCGTTATAAGAAAATGCGACTACAATAAGTCTAAGTCTTTTTTTTCCTCTCTAATTTTTCTCTTTTTCTTACCTTCCTTTTTTATTTTTAGCTTTGGAGGGCAGGGAGAATTTGCGGTCTCTTGATTTTCAGTTGATCAGATGTTACTCTCAGGCTGATTCCTGCCATGCGACTTGCACATTTTATTTCATTGGTGGTTATTTTTCTGATTGTTCTTGATGCTAGCGTTTAAGCTTAAGACTGGCAGCACAGCACTGGGATTGATATTGTTTTACAGAGTGCCCATTTTGCCACTATGGTTATTTCCCTGTTCAACAATAAAGGTGACATCTGTGCGATGATCTGACAAGCTTTGTACATCTGTCACTACCTGCTGTTACTGTCCTATGGTATTATACTACCTTGGTTCATAGTTTTCTCCACCTGTTTTAATTTTTTGTGGTCTATGTTGATATTATATTTTTCCCCTGTAATGATGTACATTGATATTGATTGGTTGTCGCTGATTTTCTTATTGAATTGGTAGACTGTATTATTAAGTCTGTTCAATTATTCTTGCAGGTCTTCTATTCTTTTTCATGTTTCGTCTGCGAACAGACGTTCGTTAAGTTCTTCTATCCCAGATGGGTTGGCTAACTTACGTATGTAGTTCACGTCAATCATAAATCTGTGTGGAGGTTATAGAGCGCACCATTGTCTTGCTCTTGTTCAGATTTCAAAGTGAGTTGTGTAACCCTTTGTGACACTGATTGTGCAACAGATATTGATGTAGATACGTTTGCATACATTTTCACATGTACAAACACATGTGTTGCTTGCACTGTAACCTATATTAATATGGTTAAAAGTTAAAAGACAACTTATTACAGAGGTTTCAGCAATTAATTACAAAATAGCACAGTTTGGATCTTCACCATAAACAGCTAACCTCCAATTTGGACTGACAAAATAAAAAGTGGGACAAAAGAATCCATATTCTGCATGAGGACATTAGTCAAAAGTACACTGAAGTAAACAAACCGATATGTGCCTGTTTCATAGACTACACCAACGTATTTGATAAAATAAACCATAAACAACTTATAGGCTGCCTAAAAGACCTGTCTACATCTAGATGACACGGATATACGAGTAATGTGTAATTTATACTGGGAGCAAATTGCAATAATAACATATATAAAAGAGAACTCAACATATGCTGATATAAAAGGAGGCGTAAGACAGGCATGCATCCTATAAACAATCTTGTTCACCTTATGCACTAGCAAATCTTTACAAACATTACATAGATGCCAGGCCTAAACATTAACGGAAAGATAATCAATAACCTAAGTTATGTTGATGATATTGTATTATCTTAGACATACTATAAAAGTGATAGAAAATGCAAAACTGAAATAAACTAAAGAATACGAGTGACAAAAAGAAATTTAAGTCCATGAAAAAATATTATAGTTTTAAAACAAATAACACCAGGGCTAAAACTAAGAAAGGAAAATGTTGCATCTTCTGAATATTCATGTATGGTGCAGAAACATGGACATTAGACATGAAAGCAGAAAAGAAAATTGAAGCCTTTGAAATGCTAATAATAGAAGAATAGGAACAATTGGATGGAGAGAAAAGAAAGCAAATGATAAAATCTTGAAAACAATTAAAAATAAAAAGGAAACTTCTAAAGACAATTGAAACAAAACAAATGACATATCTGGGGGCATATCAAAAGACACAGCAGTCAACCAAAAGTAATCTTGGAAGGGAAAATACAAAGTATAAAAAAGGCAGATGCAGACCAAGACTAACGTGGACGAGTAACATCAAAAGAAGTGAGCCTATGACAGCCTAAGTTATCAAAGCAAGATTGGAATGGCGCTCCATGGTAACCACCCTTCAATGAGGAGACGGTTACTGAATGATGATGATGAACGAAACACAAAAGATTGAAGGACCACGCAACAAGAGTTAATAAACAAAATATAAAAAGATTGAAGGACCGCTAAAGGTAAATACCAGTGAGCGTCTAAACAATACTATTCTCAAGAAATAGCAATATTCATAAACTGTAAATAATGTGAGCGTCTATGACAACCGATTACATGCAGAACAAAGTGTATTAATCTGATAAAGGCGTGTATTTACCTTCCTAGCGCCAGGTAGCAATTTGTTGTTGTGTAAGAAGAATACAGAAATCAGTTGTGCTGTGGCAGATTAACGAGAGGTTATGAATTTGTGCTCATAATTCAGATTTATTTATCTCAGTGAGAGGTCTACATGAGCTGGATTATTACAATAATTTGATAGCAGTTATATAGTGCAATAAGAACTAATAGTGAGAAGCTGCTTACATTTTAAACACTACCTTATAACTAAAATATACATTGTATTATTTATTGTATTTCTGTTTATATAATACGTAAATATATCAATTAATGTAGCAAAGCGAGCAATAATGACACATACCTTACTATTTTGCTAGTTGGCTGAATAAAGGGACAGAATAAATATTGGACTGAAGGGAAGACTCAATGACACACTACAACCGTCACAAAAAATATTATATTATCAATCCTGATAGATAGGATTCCATTGCAATTTCTCAGAATGGGGAAAGATGATTATATTTAACATAGTAAACTATGGACAAAAATAATGAAAATGGGTTGGGGTGGCGGACAAATAATTGCAGTGTTGAGGTAAAACAGGTGATAATCATCATCATCATTAAGTACCAAGCCTACTGGAGTAGGTGATCATGTCTCTCCACAACTTTAGATCTCGACAGTTATTTAAGGTGATAATAAAATAATACAAATAATGCAGATATGATGTCTTTGCACTTATTTGGACAAAAGAAATACTTTAACACATTATCGTCGTGTTGCTCGAGCAGTCAAGACTTAAAACATTAATGGCATCATTGCAGTAGACTCTTAATCGGTCGAAATCCACATTAGCAGAGAGAAATGGAATCATCATCACAACTGATAGACAAACACTGTCTATGAAATATTGTGTTCCATTGTTTGACATTCTACTATAACATCACAATGTGTCACTATTATTCATTTTATATATCATCATTGTATTTGTATTGTTTATGTTGTATATATTTTATATGTGATTAAAAATTGTCACTTCGTTATAAGAATATGGGACAAAATAATTATACCTTTAACTCTTTTTCCCTGTTTAATTCTTCTCTTTTTCTTACCTTTCCCTTTTGATTTTGAGCTTTGGAGGAGAGGTATATATTGCGTTCTCTTGCTTTTCAGTTATTCAGATGTAGCTCACAAGCTGATTCCTGCCATGCGACTAACGCATCTCATTTTGTTTGTGATTATTTTTCTGATTGTTCTTGAGGCCGGCGTCTAAGCCTAACACTGCTATCACAACACTGGAATGGAGATTGTGTTGCAGAGTGGCTTTTTTGGCACTATGATTGTTTCCCTGTTGAACAATAAAGGTGACATATGTTCGATGATTATCGAACTGTAAAGCTTTGTTACATCTTCTGTCACTTCTTGCTGTTACTGTCCTGTGTTATTATACTACCTCGGTACACGATTTCCTTCACTTTTTTTAATTGTTTGTGGTCTATGTTGATGTTCTATTTTTCCCCGTTACAGAAGTAAACAAGCCAATATATGCCTGTTTCATAGACTACAACAACAATTTTGATAGAAAACACCATACACAACGTATAGAATGCCTAATAGATATACATCTAGATGGCACAGACATTCGAGTAATATGTAATTTATACTGGGAACAAACAGCAATAATAAAAAAAAATAAAGAGAACTCTACACCTATTGATATAATATAAGGATTCAGACGGGGATGAATCCTATCACCAAACTTGTTCAATTAATACACTGAGCAAATATTTAAAACCATCACAGAGATGCGAGGTCTAAATGTTAATGGAAAGATAATCTATAACCTAAGATATGCTGATGTTTTTATATTACAAGCAGAAAATCCTTAATATCTACAACAATTACTTAATGAAATAAACCCACAAGTGTATATCAAAGTTGAAGAAATAGACCTGGAGACAGTTCAGAGCTACATTCACCTTGGAATACTATGACCAGTTATAACGAGTTAACTAATAAAATTCTGACGGTCCACTAAAGGTGCATATCATTGAGCCTCTACAAAAATACTATTCTCAATACACATCAATATTCATAAACTGTAAATGAATCGAGCCTCTATGACAATTGTTTACGTCCTGAACAAAGGGTTTTATTCTGATAACAGGCGTGTATTTAACTTCCTAGTACCAGGAAGCGATTTGTTGTTGTGTAAGTAGAGTGCAGAAATCAGTTGTGCTGTGGCAGGTTAACTAGAGGTTGTGAATGTTTGCTCACATGTAATGCTTTTTTTTTACCTCAGTACGTGGTCTACATAGTTTTATTAGTAAAATAATTTGATAGCAGTTATATGCTGCAATAAGAACTAACAGTTGGGAATTGATAAATTTTATATGACTTCGTTATAACTAAAATATAAATGATTTATTGCATTTCTTTTTACAGAAAATGTGAATATATCAATTAATGTATCAAAGCGAGCAATAATAACACATACCTTACTATTTTGCTAGTTGGAGCACAGGGTACAATAGTTTCAAGAAAGTGAACAAACTAAACACATCATGCGTTGTTCTAAATGCATTATGTTTTAGTAGTAAAATTTTAATACCCTCGTCTTTTTTGTAAAACTATGAGGACACATTGTAACAATTGCAATATAAATTAAACCTACTACTATACAGGGGAAAATGTGTGTAATAACAACTGATATTTAAAGAGCCCCAATATACGGCACGCACAAATCTAAAACTTGCAAGCTGAATTAAAACGTATTTGTAACGATTATATAGCATTCACATAAACTGAACAATCATGTTCTACAGTATTGCGTCCAGTACACAGACCCGAGAAGGACAATATGGTCCACACCGACCTCCCTGGAAGAGAAACTATATGGGGCAATATAATTACTTAAACTAACAGCTGACTTCATATGAGAGTCTGCAATCCTTCTCTGATTGAGACTTGATCGCAGAGAGAGCGAGAGAGAGAGAGAGAGAGAGAGAGAAATGAACAATCAATCTAAAAGTTGTATTACTGGGACGACATAATAAAGCTCAAAGCCATGTGTTTCCTTGTTTATCTGTTCTTGGCAATGTTTCTTACAATGAACTGGTCTCAGAGTGGTCAAACACAAGCGTGTGATGTTGAATGGTTCGGCTCACGTTGTCAGTACAAATGTCGTTGTAGCTTCAAGACTTGTGACCTGAATGGATCTTGTGAAGACGACTTTTGTGATAATAGGTAGTTTGGTTCAGTTTGTCAATATGTGGATTTACTGAATGTAAAAGATCTAGAACTGACTACCTGGATAAATAATGGTAATGCGAGTACCTGCAATCCTGACCAATCATTAACGTTAAAGTAAATATGTCGTCCGAGTTTCAATTTACCTGGCTCAGGTTACAGGTAAATCAGCCTTCGTTACTGCAAGAGTTTCAGGTAACTTTTATGACAGGAAAATGTCATGTAAGAACATAAGGCGTGACATCGTTGATGAAAGAACACTGGACATCCACTGTGATATGGATGAGGTAGTTCAGTTTGTGATTCTAGAAGGGGGCGGGGTCATGTCTTTTTGTCGTCATGTCTATTTACGTCAGTGGAGGTTGTAATGTAGCACTGCGCCAAAAGACTACACAGTCCACCAATATTGAATATTTAAACACATCTCGATTTTTTGCTCCAGAGAATGTCGTAGATGGTAATGTAGATAGTGAGGTGCGACATGGAAGTTGTTAATCCACCACTGGTGGTACATACAAAAACCCAAATTAGAATGTGGCATTGTCAAGATAACTAATGGATTCGCTATAAGTACATTAGCAAAAGATCATGTGATGGTTTTCAACTACACTGAAATGAAATATGAAGCAATTTCTGTTTACAAAATAACAAGCGCAACGAAGACACCTCCAGTTTCTATTGTAAACATTCTGGCTAATAGAACAGTTGAAGAAACAGTTCTCAATATATGTGAGGTAGAACTATACGGAGATTCAGCGTGTCCACCATCAATGTATGGACGTGAATGTCAGTACACATGTAACAGTACTGTAAAGAATGAGTCATGTTTTGTCAGCACTGGAGGGTGTCCGTCAGGATGTTCTGCTGGTTACCATGGTGAGGACTGTTAACAATCTTGTAGTTTTCAGAAATTTGGTTGTAACTCCAACTGAAGCTGAAAAACCAAGAAGAGATCACCAAGTCAATAGCTACAGGGAATTTCCCAAACAACTATAAAGCAGAATCTGAAGACCAGCAAACGCAGCAAAACTAGGTATCCAATACTAAAATAACATGCACAAGAAATTGGTGATACTAACTGATGCTTTGTCAGTGCTAACAGCTCTAAAAAAGCCACAAGAACAACGAACTAGATGACTTGAGAACAACACTAGTCCAACTATGCATTAACTTCCAGAGAGTAGTCATTCAGTGGATACCATCACACTGTAATATACACGGAAACGAACGCGCAAACAAATTAGCTAAAGAGGGAGGGAGATTACCACAGGAGAACCATCTGGTCAGTTACGATGAAGCCAAATCCATCATCAAAGGCCAGTTTCATGAAAAATGGAAACGAGAACACCAAAAGTATGATGAGAGTGATGGATACCACCAACTATTAAGGAGGGATCAAGTCATCATACTTCACATCCGCACTGGCCACACCAGAATGAGAAACCACATATTCACCAAACTCAAAATTGGTACTACCAGTCAGTGCCACTGCACACTGGACAACATGACAACATAACATGTTCTATAGGATTGCCCCCAGTACACAGACCTGAGAAGCACAATGTTGACCACACCCACCTACCTGGAAGAGAAACTATACGGGGCAACCGAATCACTTAAACAGACAGCTGCCTTCGTGAGAGAGTCCGGAATCCTACTCTAACAGAGTCATGATCGCATAAGAAGTAGAAGAATTACGGAAAAAGTATCAGTCTGATACCAGTGGATAAAGAGATACAGCGAAGAAGGTTGCCATGGATGGGGCACACATTTCGGAAGCCAACTGAGAGTATTGGGAGCCGCGATAGCTCAGTGGTTAGTGAACTGGACTACCACGGACAATGGGTAGGGTTCGATCCCAAACGACGGCTTCCGGGTTCACCCAGCCTTAAATGGGTACCGGATTTTTTTCTGGGAAAGTAAAGCAGCATGGGCGTAATACTGACCACATTACCCCAAAAATCATGTGCTGAAGGTCTGCAAAATATAGGGTCACTAACACCATATTTCCCTATACGCCACTCGGCGTGACGGGGGTACTTTACTTTACTTACTGAGAGTATTAAACAACATGCCTTTTTAAGAATCCCCAATGCAAAATACAAAGAGGAAGACCAACATATTCTTGGAAAAGACAGATGGAAACAGAGATGAAGATGATGGTGAAGACAAGGACTGAACTTAAAAGAATGGCAAGAAATAGAACTGCTTAGAAAGTGTTTTGATGAAGACGTATGCTCCACAGGGAGCTGAAAGGTAGAAGAAGAAGATTGTACTCGTGCTGAATGTTTGTATTAAATGTCACACTCTCACCACACTGAAAATACACGGGACTCATCTTAAAAAGAATTTGGTTCAAAATTTAAATAGCTACTCCAGGTTTCTTGTAACAAAAACACAGATATTGTTTGTATACACATAGGTATTTCTCAACAATCTTCTAATCTCGGAGAATGTTATTTCTGTGATGTTTCCAAATTGTGGACTAAATAATTAATAATATTTAAAAGAGGGCATTGGATGCACTGATTAAGAAATAATTATGAGACTCCACGAGACAGGGTTTGGCCTTAGGAAGAATAGCACAAGATGTAGAATGTGCTTAAACAGAAAGTTACAGAAATGAATGTATATACGTTATACCATCAGGACTTACATGTACATAATCCTCTAATGATGTTCTCAATTTGTGCCGAAAACAATATTACGAATATAAATAATCTAAGGTATACTGATGATACAGCATTATTAGCTAAGTGTGAAAATGAGTTACAAGAAATGTTAAACATTATAGTGAAAGAAAGCAAAGATTAATGACTCAGCTTTAATAGCAAAAAGACAGTAGTAATGGTGACAACAAAGAAAAAGACATCACTGCAGTGCACAATAAAGACAAGTGGAACAGGTAAATGAATTTAAATATCTGGGGACGTTGTTAACCTCCGATGGTAGATGTACAACAGAGTTGAGATGCAGGATGGCTCAGCCAAAAACCTTTCCGAAAAATGTGGAAGATTCTGTGCAATCCATTTTTAACAACATATACAAGAAAACGAGTTCTTAAATTTTATGTACATCCAGTATTAACATATGGATGGGAATCATGGACAATAGGAAAACAGACATGAAAATCACTTCAGACTGTAGACATGTGGTTTTACAGAAGAATGTTGAGAATACTATGGGCTGCTAAGAACAATAATGGAAACGTTCTGAAAGGGCCCAAAGCAACACGAAAGCTAATATTTAAAATTACGAAGAAACAATCATCATTTTTTGCCATGTAATGAGAAGGGAACCGCTGGAATATATTGTGACAACTGGGAAAATTAAGGGACGAAGAGGTAGAGGGAAGCAAAGAGAAAAGATACCACACAGCTTAAGAGAATGGCTTGGCAGAAGGTCAACAAAAGAAGTGATAAACAACTGTCGATATCGAAAGTTGTGGAGAGATGTGTTCACCTTTGTCAGCAGGTACGGTACTTGGTGTTGATAATGATGATGTTACGAATACTTCAAATGGTGGTTAACAACTTGTTATTTCAATGTTTTGTTTAATGGCTCAAAAACGTTTTCTTTATGTCTGTATACTGTATTGAGAGACATAATGTGACGCATATTTACTTTAAATGTGACATGTCTTGGAAACCGTGAAATGAAAACCATTATTGTTCATTTAATACACAACGTTATATATATGAGGTTTGTCGTCTTGACAAACTGTTGGTAGCAAGCAATCATGATAAATCAGTAGTTCGGTAAAATATTAGTGTCTTATGCTGGATGATGCTTTGCTGAACAGCTTCTCTCGTGGCTGAATCTGCCACAATTGGAGGGACAGATCCATCAACACAATCAACATAATGTATTTGCAGTGCCAGGCCTTGTCTCTTTTCTCCAGCGCCTTTTGACTTCTGAATTTGATATCAGCATTGCCTCGAAAGATGATGTCCATTTTTTATTTTTATTTTCTATGCGCTACAATCTGCAGCAAGATTTTCCCAGTCTCTTTCACTGATAGAAAATTTCCTCAAGGAAGTCTTGCAAACACCTTATATGTCAGCACTGGTCTGCCCTTTGGTCTCTTTCCGTACTTAAGTTCGCCATATAACATTTGTTTTGGGAATACGAATGTTTGCCATTCTTCTTATATGACCAAGCCACATTAGTCTATGACTCCTACATATTTCCATGAAGTATAGTTGTTTGGTTCGTTGTAAGACTTTAGAGTTGGTTACGTTGTATTATCATTTGATGTTCATAATCTTTCGAAGGCAACTCACATCAAAGCTGCATAACTTTTTCTTATGACCTGCATAGGTATTCCAAGTTTCTGATCCGTATAGAAGTGTACTAAGCAGACAGCTTTGGTAAATTTGAATCTTAGTCCTGAGACTTAATTTGGTGTTGGCCCATGATCTACCTTTAAGTTTACCAAATGTGGAAGAGGGTCTTTCCTATTCTATAATTTATTATTTGCTTTCGTGAGTTTGGTGTCATTAAATCCAGAACACCTGGTCCTAACGTTCCATGTGCCGAGTACGAGAGATGGTATTTTTTCTTCTACTTTATCTGAGCGATGACAGAACTGACATTTCTGGTTACTTGCTATGCCTGGGCCCATAGTATGGAGATGCCCAAAACGCACTACCAACCCTCCCACTCTTTTCTAGGTTCATCTTTGAAACATTCCGAAGGAGGGACAAGGTTCTTACGTTCGGGACCAAAGTTGAGTTGTAGGGGATGCCAAAAGATGGATAATACACCATAGACTGCCTTAGGGTCCCTCCTTCCGAATTTTTCTGTTTGGGTTTACTCCCGTAGAATTTTAACTCTCCCGAGTCAACTCAAAATCTGTACATCCAGTACATCTCGAGTTTAGCATGAACGTATTTCAAATTTAAAATAGGAATCAATTTAGTTGATACATTTTTATATTGTTTTCGATGCCTCTTATCCTTTCCACTATCTCTGTTATTCCCTCGCTCTTATGATATCGTTGGTTTTTCTCCAACCTTCACTTTAATTCCTCCAACACTAAGTCTTGTTTCCTCTATCCCGCTTTTCTCTCTCGATACCTGGAATTTTCTTTCTTATATTCTCTCTCTCTCTCTCTCTCTCTCTCTCTCTGTCTCTGAGTGTCTGTCTTCATCTTTTCTTCCTTTCTACCTTCCTCGTTTCTCCAATGAGTGTCTTTATATGTTTTCTACCTCATAACAGTAACACAGTTTCTTATTTCTTACCTTTATTTGATAGATGTACATCTTACAGCATATCTTTCAGCACATGAGTGTAAGAACGTGCGCATTTCTTCTTATTCTAGTTATTTATCTGTAACCCTATTTCCATACATTTGGAAACAAAGACTGTAATCCGGACCATACAAAATCAATAAATTTTAAATTATTTTAAAAGATAGCAATCAGAGACAGCAATAACTGAATGCTCTAAATATGTTCAACTGCAAGGAATTTATTATAAGATCAAAAAATTCTTCAACTGTGTAAACTGGAAACTAAAATGAAGGAGTAGACAACATTCAGAATGAGATCATAATGCTTCTTAGATCACACAAATAAACTCTGAGTGGAAACATAACCGAGCAGTGTTCAGAATGGCATTTACACATTCACATCAATGTTGAGAATGTTGAAAACAAGTCAGAGATTACAATATTTTAAAGGAATATTATAGAAGTCTTATGGTTACTGCATCTACCTACCTACTGACCATGATCGATTTTCAGTAGGTGGACGGTCTATTACCGATCAGCATGTTATCCGATGGGAGCCGCGGTAGCTCAGTGGTTAGTGAACTGGACTACAAAGGGCAATAGGTAGGGTTCGATCCCAACCTACGGCTTCCGGTTCACCCAGCCTTTAATGGGTACCGGATTTTTTTCTGGGAAAGTACAGCGGCACGGGCGTAATACAGACCACATTACCTCAAAAATCATGCGCCGAAGGTCAGTAAAATTTATGGTCACTAACACCATATTCCCAATACGCCACTTGGCGTGACGGACTATTTTACTTTTTTTTTTTTTTTTTTTTGTAACGTTATCCGATGTCACCCAGTTTCTGAAAATATATACCGATAAATATATCAGAGAATGTTGGTTGACCTGACGTGTAGTGCTCAGTAGTTATTGAAATGGGCTACTAAAGACACTTGATTGTCTTCGAATACGATCGACTGCTCTGGGTTAACCCAAATTTAAATATGAATCGAATATTTCTAAGACACGTGGACGACCTAGCGTGGTACCATCCACATCATCCATTGAATTAGGTACCTCTGGTCATTGAAAAATATTAGTCACAATAACAAAATACCCAATATCGACAGAGAGATCACATCACCCGTAAAATGTGCTATTGATCATTGACAAACATAAGCACAGAGACGTTATCTCAAAACATGAAGTCTTGAAGGATTTCCTATTTATTTATTTTACTGGTAAAGTGTGTCTCTCTCACAACCGAACTGACATTTCCTCAGTAATTCTAACACTGTGTAGATATTGCAATGCAACAGCGTTAATTTTATTGTGCGTTAATTTGGTGATGATTAAAAAAATCTGTGTCTGTAAGTGTGTGTGTGTGTGTGTGTGTGTGTGTGTGTGTGTGTGTGTGTGACACGTAATTATTGCGACACACTTGTCTTACGCGCCTTTCGTCTGAATTATGTCATTTTGGTTGAGGGTGCCTAAACAATACGGTTGTTGCTCGTGAGTGTTAGTGTACAGTACTTATGAGTTCATACACGATAGCTGGAAAATCCGTTGGAGCACAGAATTTAAAGTGGTAAAACTATTAAAGAAATCACAGACAGCGACTGAAACCCTCTTATTTTAACACATTAACATGACAACAACGTTCATGACAATGAACGAATTTTAATGCCGAAGTTGTGTAATCTACAATAAACAGTATATTCATGTTGTGTAACACTCTCTCTTTATTTCATTTATATTTTCAAAAAAAAATTCATTATGAAAACAGTGTACATAGATGCTTGGTGAACTTGATGACTGTACTTAGTTCACAATTTGCATCCAAAGAAGATCTGGTCATGAAGGGAAATAACTCTAGAAATAAAGAATTAACAGTTTGTACATACCCTTTGAGAGTTATGTTTAATCTTAAAAACTTTACACTGCCATCTACATCTACGTGAAACGTTTCTTCTTTTCGTACGTTCACCTTTAAGTGGACATGGCTGCACTGTGTCGTTAGTTTATGACAAATAGATAAATCTGCGACTTTCAATCGTGCACATTCGTCTTCAGCATGTTTGGGTAGATTTGTCGTGACTTGTTTACATCTTGAGTTTCTTCTTGCTCTCATCAGGCTGAAGTAAACTGACGTTCAGTGGACAACTTGTGACGTCATTGTATCTCTCTTTTTTACACAATCAGCAGTCAGTTGTAAAAATGGTCAATTCATTTCAGCATTTTCAAACTCTTTGAACCACTGACGTTTTCTGTCAGTTTGTAGACTATCTCACTTTCATATATAAAATCATTATAAGAATTGTTTATAGAAAAGAACATGTCATGCAACAAGACGCACTGATAACATTAGACTGCTATTGTCGACTTACTTATTGAGCTATTTAAAACTATCTTTTGAGATTCACCACTCATAACGTTAACACTAAAAGATAGTTATTATTCTCCAGTGTCATCATTATTTATACATGATTCTTTGTTATGGTGTGATTCTGTATTATATTGTGTCATAACAGCGATATATGGAATGGCTGGCCAAACACAAGACAAATATATAAACATGCTTTAGAACAGCCTGACTGACAAATTCAACGACTTGGGTGTTTCAAACAATGGCATGGTTCACTGATACTAGAAAAAAATTATATTGCAGAACATTTAGCCAGAATAAGTTCTCGCCTTCCCTAGCAGAGCCGAAAAAATCAAGAAATCTATAGCAGTTCGCTACTTCACAATCGTCTCTGATTCTAAGGAATAACTTGACCTCGTGGCAAGACAAGACAAACAGACAGAGACCACATCACCCGTAAAGTGTGCCATTGATCATTGACAAACATAAGCACTGAGATTATATCTCAAAAGCTGAAGGCTTAAAGGATATTTCATGTATTAATTTTACTGGTAATGGGTGTCTCTCTCTTTACCGAAATGCTATTTCCTCAATAATTCTAACATTGGTGTAGATATTGTCATGCAATTTAAATTAGAGGGCGTTAATTGTGTGAAAATTAAAAAAAAAAAACGTGTCTGCAGTGTATGTGTGTGGCACGCAATTATTGTGACACTATTGTCTTAAGCGTCTCTCTGCTGAATTATGTAATTTAGTTGAGGGTGTCTACACAATACGGTTATTGTTTGTGAGTGTTAGTGTACAGTACCTACGAGTTCATACAAAATATCTGGAAAATGTTTTGGAGCAGAGAATATATAGTGGTAAAACTATTAAAGAGCACACAGACAGCAAGTGAAATGCCCTTATTTTAACACTTTAGCTTGACAACAACGTTCATGATAATTAACGCCTTTTATTGCCCCAGTGTTTTAATCTACACTAAACAGTATATCAATCTTGTGTAACACTTAATTTTAACGTTTGTAACAAATGAGTTTTAGTGATATTTTAATTTAGTCGACAGATCATCCATCACTGCACATCAGGCAACTCCATAAGTGCTCAGTTTATCCCAAATGGTGTGCCGGCTGTAGATTGTATTAATTTGGTTGAGTTTTTTTTTAATTGATCAAATTGCGCGGTTGTCGGGTTTTACCATCTTTGGTTTGGTGTTTTTACAATCTAATTTAAAATCATTTATTGTGATGTGAAAGTGACACTTCAGTAGATAAAAGCTTATGATAAATATTTGGAAGTGGTGTTTTTTCTTTATAAATCCATAATTTTTATCTGAATTTAAGTTGTAACTTCAACTTGCATGCATTGAACGATTATGTAAACATTATACTTTTAATATTTCTTAAAAAACAGATCAACACAATTAAATTATCATTGACAAACAACTGTGTAATATTTCTAACATCTACCATCTCTAACCAACAGATGGACTCCTACTGTCTCGGTGTTGTGTTCTGGTCGCTGATCATGGAGAGGATTCCAGAATACAACATTCATTAATTTTATGAAACGAGGAGGAAGCGAGATCTGCCAACATTTAAAAGTTTAAGTTATAAGGTTTATCCCCTTCCATTTTATACTTTATCTTTTCCTATTGTCTGACTTCATTTCCTTCCTCATCACGCAAACCTGGGGGTCGTTGGGTTCTATTGCCAGACTTCGCCATCACAAACGTTGATGTCTAATCTTTCATTCTGGAACTGAGAAGCTAAGACTTGTTTGTTTCTTTTATACTAACTTCTCATTTTTAACTCTCTCTCTCTCTTTCTTTCTCTCTCGCTCTCTTTTATGTACATAATATTAACGTGATTATTACATTAACTTCAATATTTACTATTTCTGTTTTTAAAAAAAATATAAATGTTCTACAACAAAAGATTGTTTTCTCTATGTTCTCTCCATTCACTTCATGGCTTATTTATCGTTTATACATCCAGATATCTAACAAATATTAGGTATGTTTCAAATTAAAAAAAAAAATCCGTACAATATTATTATAACTACAAAAAAAACCGATACAAATCGGTTTCCTAGGAAAAGAATAACATAAATGAAAGTATATAATGAAATAATACAAATCTAACGGAAAAAACGTGACCATATTCTCCTATCTTCTTGCCTACAAAAATGAGTTACTGATGTGTTTTTTAAGTATTGACTGTAGCCTTATTAAAAAAAAAACAAGAGAAACATTTTCCTCACGTCAATTCCACACTCCCATTTCTACTTTGTCTACATCCCTACGCTATTAATGTTATGTATCTAAGATTTACTATTATCATATATTATATCTATAAAGGATAAAAACAAACCCTCTTACCCATATATTAACAGACTATCTTTGTAGGTACATGTTGCATGCTTATTTTAATTTCATTTCACTTCCTTCATCAGGAGCTGGCTGCTAAAGCTGTTGGACATTTGCCCTATTAGAAAGCCCAAAGTTAAAGATTTCCTGACTAGACTGAGACAAGAAGAAGATTACCGTTGTGTTATAGACAACAACTAAAGACCTATATCGGCAGCTCCATTTTATTGTCCATCTCTTTATTACAAGACCCGTGTACATTTCGGGCACATCTATAGATTCTCCGATAGTCTCTAGGAAATACCGAGAACCTTCGGGGTGAACCTTGAATTAATGCAAGAACTACGTTGTAATACACAAAATACACATGTTTAACCTGTACAGTATTCTATTAATGTTTAGCTAGTACCTTATTCTATACATGTATAGTTAGCGCAGAATTTTGTAAATGTTTAGCCAGTACATTATTATATATTTAGGTAGCACAGTATTGTATAAAAATAAAATTTAGTCGATGTAATAGTATATAAATGTTTAGTCAGTGCAGTATTCTATAAACAAATTTTTTGCCAGTGCAGGCTGTATTATATAAATGTTTAGCCTGTGCAGCATTATACAAATGTTTAGCCAAAACAGTATTATATATTTAGTCAGTTCAGTATTGTGTAAAAATAAAATTTAGACAGTGCAGCATTATACAAATGTTTAGCCAGTACAATATTCTATAAAAATTTAGACAGTGCAGTATTCACCTTATGCTAGCTATAGATCTGTTGCCCATTTGGTTACATCCATAACTTTCTTGTATATCTCGATAATAGTGCTCGCGTTTTATTCTTATTGAAGTGGAAATATTTGTGAACAAAAAAATTAACGCAGAAAGATCATGAAAGAAATTAAACGGAAAGTCAACATAATGGGAAATTTGGGAAACTTTGTATTGAAAAAAACGTGCAGTCTGGATATTTTGTAAAAGTATTTGTGAGTTTATTTATTTTTTATATTTATATTTTGTTTCATTTATATAAAAAGAAAATATTGTTATCAATAATTTAAAAACACATTTTAAGTCATATTGTGACCTACTATTTCTTATGATTGTTTACAAGATTTTTCTAATGAAATTTTTGTGATCTGTATTTTACCATTGTATATATTTTATTACAGCAATGTGGTTATCTCTTTCATTAATGTACACATTGTAATTGATGTTATCTTTGATATTATGCTCTTTCGTTACAACCATAATTCACTTTTAAAGTACTGATTGCACAATTCATACGAACTGTCCCGTATATTTATTCTCAGTAACAACTTTATTCATATTTGTAGAAAAAAGTAAAGTACCCCCGTCACGCCAAGTGGAGTATAGAGAATATGGTGTTAGTGACCATAAATTTTACTGACCTTCCGCACATGATTTTTGGGGTGATGTGGTCGATATTACGCCCGTGCCGCTTCACTTTCCCAGAAAAAAATCCGGTACCCATTAAAGGCTGGGTGAACGCGGAGGCCGTCGGTTGGGATCGAACCCTACCCCTTGTCCTTTGTAGTCCAGTTCACTAACCACTGAGCTATCGCGGCTCCCTATTCATATTTGTGCTAAAGGGTAATTATGCCAATATAATGTAATAAAACGTAAATAAATAATTTATTATTGTTATTGCCATGTTTTATGCGTTCATTTTCCATTATTTTATTCAAGCTCTCCAACCTTCTTTTCTTCACTAAAAACGGTGTTCACTTCTTTCTTTTCACTCTTCCGACCTGTCTTTGAATCAAAAACTAATCACACATCATATTCTGATATTGTCAGCTTTTCATATGAGAATTTAAAAATGAATGTTACCAGTAGTTGTACGCCAATATACAGCACTAGACATTTCGCTATTGGTTAATTATAATTACCAGAACACATGCAATTCAATATGTGTTGTAATAAATGAGAAAATAATAATCATCTAGATCTGTTGGTAGATCTAGTGATTTGTTTCGCTTCTCAAGATCTACCAAGCGCTTCAATGAAGCTTGGTGGAGACTCAACAACTCAGACCGTCTCTATGTTGTTGTTGATCTCCGTCACATTTCATTATTTTGTGCAGTCACACTCAGATTTCTTCAAACACAGAGAGTCGCAAGTATACACCTGGTACAAATGGAATGACACAACATGCAGAAGCCAGATAGATTTTATGCTAACACAAAAAAACAGAACAAGAAAAGAGTAACCGACAGCAGAGCAATCCCAAATATTACAAACGACACATATCATAAGATGGTTATGATCATACTAACACAACCAAAAACAAAGAGAGTATACGAAAACAAACAATAGAAAACACAGGCTGCGATCAAACTTAACTCCGAGGTATGTCATCAACTTGTCCCTGGTCACCTCATCAGCTCCCATTCGTACTACCGGTGTGGTCGTATTAACGATATGATTGTTAAGGGAGAACCATGAAACTGATACTTTATTAGGATTAACCAAGGAACCTGAAACCCTACACCAGGAAGAAATGCGATCGAGTTCGTCTTGCATTGTGGAGGCGATTCCCCGTCTGTCTCTTCCCTGTCCATATACCAGAATATCATCAGCAAAAGTCATAGTTCTTCCTCTCCCATCCAGCTGTTGGGCCGTGATCGCTATTGTGTACACGTTAAATAGAACTGGTGACAATGGTGAGCCTTGTGGCAGCCCAGGACAAATGGATGTTGGCTCGGAAGACCAACTTCCACATCTGAGTATCACCTTCCTCTGAAACAGTGCCGCGGCGATCCATCTAATGAGGAAGGGGTGCACCGCCAGTTTGAGAAGCATATGCATGAGATATTCAAATGGTACCATTAAAAAAAAGTTGATGACATACCTCGGAGTTAAGTTTGATCGCAGCCTGTGTTTTCGGGACCCCGTCTACCATGTGATAACAAAATCCCGCAAAGGATTAGCCGCCTTGAAGGTCATGGCAGCTGCCAACATCGATCAGAGGCTACTTATTCTTCTGTTCCAGGGATTAGTCGTCGCACCAATCGAGTATGCCCTGGCCATTCTTACTGTCAGTACGACTCAAATTGATAGGCTGGAGAAAATACAAAATGAAGCCATGCGCATTATCCTGGGATGTACGAGGGACACTCCCTGTGTAGCAATGAGGTATCTTCTTGACTTTCCAACCATGGATGACAGAATTAAGATCTGGAGAGCACGAGCATACCTGAAGATTAGTACAGATACAGAGCATCCATTGCACCACGTGCTCAACACAGAGAAAGGTACCAGGCTAAAAAGAGGCAAATCATGGGTGGGCCGGGCAGAAGATGTCATCAAACAGGTCTGTGGGCTTACCAATATCAGCGTTGGTGAGGAGTGGATACCGGTGCCTACGTCATTCAAGGGAACTTTCTCATGTATTGTCACACTCGACAGGAAAAGTAGGGAACAGTCCCGGTCGTTGTTAATGCTGAAATCAACGGTCTTATCTGCGATAATACCGATGAGAAAGATGCAGTCATCTATACAGACGGATCTGTAAGACGACACGAAAGAAGTGCATGGGCATTTACAGCACGCTCAGCAGGCAGAATAGCCAAGGAAGACAGTGGTGCATACGCCATGACCACGAGTAGCATGACAATGGAGGTGATGGCAGTGACCAAGGCATTCAAATGGTTAGAATCACAAGACTACATCCACGCATGTATACTGAGTGATTCGATGAGCATGATAAAATAAAGTGGAGGCGGGCTATGCACGCATGCAATGGGTAGAGTCGTTGCAGAAATCCAAAATACGTAAGGTCACCTTTGTCTATGTCCCTGGACATGCGGGAGTACGGGGAAATGAGAGAGCGGACAGGTTGGTTAGCTGCGCTGTCGTTGAGGACGGGCAACCGATGGATCGGGCGGACATCATCAATGCCCTTCGAGATGTTGGAAGAGCACAGGACTTCGACAAACACAGATCCACGTCACTTCTTCGGATAATGGAAATGGGAGTTAAGATGGGCACGGCCAGAAATGAGAAACTTGGTGGCCGTGTAAGAAGACTTATCAACCAACATAGAACTGGAGTTTTCAGTCGCTGGACACTGAGGGAATTGCTGAGGAGGGGATCTGAGCACCTATGGACATGTTCGGAGTGCAATGATGATGACCCGCAAATAACTCAATAACTCAATAACAAACAAAAGAAGCGAAAAGAACAGACAATAAAAATAAAACAATTAAAAGATCAAGAAACAAGGAAAACCCTAGAAGAAAAACTAACAGAACAATTCAAGAAACTCCCTAACGAAGTATACACAGTAGAAGAAGAGTGGAAACAATTTAAAGAAACAGTAACCAACATCTCTAAAACAGTTTGTGGAACGAAGCTAAGACCAAGAGAAGGGAAAAAGAGCACCCCCGTGGTGGAACGAAACAATCAGAGAAGCAATCAAAGAAAAGGAGAAACTGTTTAAAAATTGAAGGGAGAACAAGAACCAAGAAAAATAAGAAAAATATGCTTTTGTTCGAAAAAGAGTTAAAATGTTGATCAAAGAAGCTAAGCAAAAGAGATTTCTACAAAGCAGTAAAAGCCACAAGAGCGAGAAAAGAAAACCATGATCCTACTGAGCTGATAAATGACAAGGACGGACAGCCAATATCAAATAACCAATGTATGCAACAGAGATGGAAAGAATATTTTGAAGACCTGTTAAACATACCAACTACCAATAAGACAACAAAAACAACGCCAGAACTCACAAATACTGAACCCAACATCATGAAAGAGGAAATCGAAGAAGTAATCAAATATGCACCACGAAATAAAGCACCGGAGATAGATAACATACCAATAGAAATAATAGCAGCAGCAGGAGAAACAGGATTGCAATGGCTGCACAGAATACTTAATGCAGCATGGCACCAACAACAATCCCCAGAGACTGGCAACAGGCAATCATCATACCAATATGGAAAAGAAAGGTAGCAAAAGAGACTGCAATCAATATAGAGGTATATCTCTGCTCAGCCATGTAGGAAAGCTATACGCCAAAATCTTGGAAAAAAGGCTGAAACCAATAATAGAACTACAGTTAAGCGATTCTCAAATGGGGTTCCGAAAAAAAACAGAGGATGTACTAACGCACTATTCACACTAAAACAGCTTGCAGAAAAAACGACAGAACACAATCAAAACTTATACATAGTCTTCATTGACCAGGAAAAAGCATTCGACAGAGTAAACAGAGAACAACTGTGAGAGATACTAACAACATACGGAGTAAGCCAACATCTAACCAAGCTTATTAAAAGCTTCTACGTCAACAACAACTGCAGGGTCAGAACAGCAGCAGGCTACACAGACCACTTCGAAGTTAGATTAGTCGTAAGACAGGGGAGTGTACTATCCCCCCTACTGTTTATTACATACATGGACTATATATGCAAGCTAGCCAACCCATCAGAGACAGAGGAGATCAACGAACTTCTATTTGCAGACGATCAGGCACTAATACATGAAACAATAGAAAACCTACAAGAACACTTAAACAAATTCAACATCTCAGGCACAAAATACAACATGAAAATCAACATCAACAAAACAGAAGTCATGAATGTCGCCAAAAATTAACAGACCATCAACATAACTATAGAAGGCAGACAACTAAAACAGGTAGAGGAATTCAAATACCTAGGAAGTCTAATGACAAACGATAATTCTCAAACAGCAGAGATAGAATCAAGATGCAACAAAGCTTGTTAAATCATCGGACAGTTATCACCACTATTGTCCAACAAGGAAATAACTCTGGAGGCAAAACGAGCACTATGCAATACAATCTTCATCCCAACATTGTGCTACCAATGTCAGACCTGGACCCTAGATGCAAGAACAATAAGAAAAAATAACCTCTACAGAGATGAAATGTGTTAGACGAATGACAGGAAACAGTATGAGAGATACTGTCAGAAATGAAGAACTGAGGAAAAAGCTAGGGATAGCCCCAGCCATAGAATATATAAGGAAACAACAGATAAAATGGTTTGGCCACGTGACAAGGCAGACAGACAAAACACTACACAACGAGTCTTCAACAAACGTTGTGAAAACACCAGATCCAAGGGTCGACCACGAAAAAGATGGGTCGATGGAATATTAGAAGCACTAGAAACATAACAGCAGCAGAGGCGAACAGAAAAGCAAAAGACCGCAAATTATATCTCCCCTCGACGTTGAAAGGCAGATGAGGAAGGAAAGTAGAAGAGGAAGAAGACACTCAGATTCATTCACATTCAATATCACTCGCAATTTATTGTTTTAATAGTTCTTTGATTCCTTTATTTCCAGCTGTCTCTTTCAAATTCTTCCATTCACCGCCATCACAGTCATTATGCTTCATTATTAAGCAATTCAGTCCACTCTAACTTATGTTTATTTATCCACTCAGATTTCTGTTTCTAGTCATTATAAATATCTTTCACCAACGATTCCACAAATGCGTATTATATATATATGTATATATACAATAACAAGAAAATGGAAGAAGTTGAAAACAGAACTAATCCATGGATATATAAATATACAACATGTTTCAATATAAGCAACTGAATGTCTGTACAATTCTCCCCTTATCATCTTCTAAAGAGAAAAGATGGCGAAGAAAGTATGTTATTTTATGTTAACATTTAAAGTGAGGAAGAAGGAGGAATGTAGATGATATATAATGAGGGAAAGGGTCTAAGACAGACTATGAAGAATATCAATGATTTTGTCACATAAAAGACAATAATTAGAAACAAAGAATTATGTAAATAAGAAATAAATCTATGTTTGTAAAAACAAATGCTAGAATAAGATACTCATAAATATGTTTGCTTTGTATTCACAGAAATGTATACTGAAAAGACTGGACAGACTAGTCTAGAGACATGAAGGCCTCAGATGGACATGGACTCTACATATGAAACCAGCGTTTTCTGGAGATTCAGTGAGTGCACAAGCAGAGGTCTTTGGTAAAGTATGCTCTCATGGACAGAGAAGACTGGAGAAATACCTAGACTGGTAACAATACAATACAAGATATGGATGATTGAGACTCAACTAACCGCTATACATGTAGTTAAATAGATGTACAATACATGTACAATACATGTAGTTAAATAGATGTACAATACATGTAGTTAGATAGATGTACAATACATGCAGTTAGATAGATGTACAATACATGTAGTTAAATAGATGTACAATACATGTAGTTAGATAGATGTACTATACATGTAGTTAGATAGATGTACAATATATGTAGTTTGGGTTGCATCTGAAAACTTACACTTACCGTCGTCTTTGATGAACGTCGCTGAATGTCGATGCTTTGGATGGTCAAGACTCGCGTGCACTTGCTCAGTCGCACGGCCTAGAACCCGTTCCACGTTATAAACTGGCCAACTCCAGTAACTTGCTCAGCAGCACGCGGAAACACTGAGAGCTTTCTACAAATTAAATGACTTACGCGTCCTTGACGACAGACCGGCGTAAACAAACCGCCATTTTGACGCGTTCAATAGTGCAGCAAGACTGAATGATGAGATAAGGAAATTATAACAAAATGCAATAAATCAAAAGAAGCAAAGTGAATTACATCAAATAGAAAGCGCGTACAATCACATGATCTCTTAAAAAATAAATAAAAACAAACAAATAAACAGGAAATTTCACTGGAAAACAGCACTTATCTGTGAGTCTTATGAAAAGGCCAGTTAACAGGGCGCCATCTTGGGACAAGTTGATGACATACCTCGAAGTTAAGTTTGATCGCAGCCTGTGTTTTCGGAACCACGTCGACCATGTAATAACAAAATCCCGCAAAGGATTAGGCGCCTTGAAGGTCATGGCAGCTGCCAACATCGAGCAGAGGCTACTTATTCTTCTGTTCCAGGGATTAGTCCTCGTACCAATCGAGTATGCCCTGGCCATTCTTACTGTCAGTACGACTCAAATTGATAGGCTGGAGAAAATACAAAATGAAGCCATGCGCATTATCCTAGGATGTACGAGGGACACTCCCTGTGTAGCAATGAGGTATCTTCTTGACTTTCCAACCATGGATGACAGAATTAAGATCTGGAGAGCACGAGCATACCTGAAGATTAGTACAGATACAGAGCATCCATTGCACCACGTGCTCAACACAGAGAAAGGTACCCGGCTAAAAAGAGGCAAATCATGGGTGGGCCGAGCAGAAGATGTCATCAAACAGTCTGTGGGCTTACCAATATCAGCGTTGGTGAGGAGTGGATACCGGTGCCTACGTCATTCAAGGGAACTTTCTCATGTATTGTCACACTCGACAGGAAAAGTAGGGAACAGAACCCGGTCGTGGTTAATGCTGAGGTCAACGGTCTCATCTGCGATAATACCGATGAGAAAGATGCAGTCATCTATACAGACGGATCTGTAAGACGACACGAAAGAAGTGCATGGGCATTTACAGCACGCTCAGCAGGCAGAATAGCCAAGGAAGACAGTGGTGTATACGCCATGACCACGAGTAGCATGACAATGGAGGTGATGGCAGTGACCAAGGCATTCAAATGGTTAGAGTCACAAGACTACATCCACGCATGTATACTGAGTGATTCGATGAGCATGATAAAAAAAGTGGAGGTGGCCTATGTACGCATGCAATGGGTAGAGTCGTTGCAGAAATCCAAAATACGTTAGGTCACCTTTGTCTATGTCCCTGGACATGCGGGAGTACGGGGTAATGAGAGAGCGGACAGGTTGGCTAGCTGCGCTGTCGTTGAGGACGGGCAACCGATGGATCGGGCGGACATCATCAATGCCCTTCGAGATGTTGGAAGAGCACAGGACTTCGACAAACACAGATCCACGTCACTTCTTCGGATGATGGAATTGGGAGTTAAGATGGGCACGGCCAGAAATGAGAAACTTGGTGGCCGTGTAAGAAGACTTATCGACCAACATAGAACTGGAGTCGTCAGTCGCTGGACACTGAGGGAATTGCAGAGGAGGGGATCTGAGCACCTATGGACATGTTCGGAGTGCAATGATGATGACCCGCAAATAACTCAATAACTCAATAACAATATATGTAGTTAAATAGATGTACAATACATGTAGTTAGATAGATGTACAATACATGTAGTTAAATAGATGTACAATACATGTAGTTAGATAGATGTACAATACATGTAGTTAAATAGATGTACAATACATGTAGTTAAATAGATGTACAATACATGCAGTTAAATAGATGTACAATACATGTAGTTAGATAGATGTACTATACATGTAGTTAAATAGATGTACAATACATGTAGTTAGATAGATGTACAATGCACTTATACATGTCAGAGTGAATGAGTTATGGACATAATGTGCTCATTAAAGAGAATTGACTGTATAAGAAAGATGAAGCAAATGGTGAGAAGTGTGATAAAAATGTCCCCGCAGATGAGACGTAAATGATGTATTCTAAGAAAACCTGTATACAATAGCAATGTAGGTGAGCAAGCAGACATGATGTAAATAGATGTTAGGAAGTTATGATAAAAGTAGACGTTATGGTGGCGTAAAAGACGTTTAGATTGCATAAACGTCTAAATAACAATAAGGAATATAATTTTGAAAAATGGGAAAACAATACTACACTTAGTAAAGGACCACGAGGTGTCTCCATGGAGAGTGAAATTACAAGTTTAAGTTGTAGTCAAGGTCAACAGGCATAATATAAATATATATATATATATACTACCAGATTATGGGGAATAGACTTAGTGTCAACAAATATTGGAGGAAATATTTATTAACAGTCGCGTGAGCGGATAGACACGTAGGCGGGTAGAAAGGGTGTGTTCAGCATATATATTTATATTTATATATGGAATCTCACTCTCAGGCGATTCATTAGGAGATAAGTAAGGATTAGGAGATCAATAAGGAAAGGAGATCAGTAACGAAGAGAGATTAATTATGGATATAAGAATATTTTGAGAAGGAGATTAGACATTAGACAGAACAGAGACACAAAGGTTAGAGCAGAGAAAGATAGAGCTAAGGACAAATTAGCAGTAATGAACAATAATTAGCATAGCACAATTAGTAATGCTGCGATTATTAATGAGAACAGCACGTTCGGCAGCCAGAATCGTTGAGGATGGCAGTGGTGCATACGTTATGACCACGAGCAGCATGACGATGGAGTGATGGCAGTGACCAGGTCATTTATCTGGTTAGAGTCACAAGACTACACCCACGCCTGCATACTAAATCATTTGATGAGCATGATAAGAAAAGTGGAGGCGGGCTATGTACGCATGCAATGGGTTGAATCATTGCAGAAGAAAAAATACGTAAGGTCACCCTTGTCTACGTCCCTGGACATGCGGGAGTACGGGGAAATGAAAGAGCGGACAGTTTGGCTAGTAGATCTATTGTTGAAGACTGTCAACCACTCGATCGGGCGGACATCATCAATGCCCTGTGAGATGTGGGAATGGTACAGGACTTTCACAACCATGAGTCCACGTCACTCTTTCTGATGAAAGAGATGAAAGCTAAGATGGCCACAGCCAGAAACGAGAAACTTAGTGGGTGTGTAAGAAGACTTATCAACTAACACAGAACTGGAGTTGTTAGACGCTGGACACTGCGAGACTTGAAGAGGAGGGGATCTGAGCACCTATATGCATGTTCGACGTTCAATGATGATGACCCGCAAATAAACTAAATAACTCATAATAAGTAAACAAATATATTTGCATGTGATGAAACAAGAGTTTGTTTGACTGTCAAAAGTAGATGTTAATTGAAAGTGTTCAATATTGATGAACGACCTATATCAGTATATAAAGTAAGAACAAGTACGTCACGAAAGATATAACATTATATTTAAAATTTAAAATTCAACGTTATTGAAAGAGCATCAAAGTTAAAGTATCAAGAATAAAAAAAAAACGAATTACAATTGTTACACAATCTTCTAGCTTTTTAGCTCCCAGTGGAGCTTAGGTCTTCAACAAACACTTTCCAAGTCGTTCTGTTTCTTACCATTCTTTTAAAATCATACCATGTCTTCGCCGTCATCTTCATCTCTGCTTCTATCTGTCTTCTCCAAGAATTCCTTGGTCTTCCTCTTTGTCTTTTCCCCTGGCATTAAAAACAAATGGTCTGTTAAATAATACTCTCAGTTGGTTTCCGCAGTGTGTGTACTATCCAGTGCCATCGTCTTCGCTGTATCTCTTTATCCACTGTCATTTGACTGGCACATTTCCATAATTCTATGTTAGTTAATTTGTTCTGCGATTTCCATCATTTTATTCTGCGTAAGCATCCATTAATGAAAGTCTGTATCTTCATGATTGCCAATTTTCTGGTTCCCCATGCTTCACAACCATAAAACAGGACTGACTTAACATTGGAGTTGAAAATTTTGATTTTTGTGTCTAACCTAATTTCTTTGGACTTCTATATGTTTCCAAGGGGTATAAAAGCTCCTCTTGCTGTTGATATCCTTATTTTGGTATGCTTTTCTGTTTCTTCCTCTTTATCTATATTACTACCCAGATATATGTCAGATTGTACGTCTAGTATAGGTATTTCTCCTAATTTTATTTGGTTATTGCCAACTGCATTAATTCTCATAATGTTGGTCTTATCTCTATTGATTTTCATTCCTAGCTGTTGTAATATTTCATCAAGTACTCGTATGTTCACTTTATCCTGCATCTGTTGATGGCTGTGTGATAAGAGAGCTATGTCATCAGCAAAGTCTAAGTCATCAAGTTGCTTGGTCATTGACCACTAGATTCCATTTCTGTTGTTTTGAGATATTTTCATAATCCAATCTATGGCTAGTAGAAAGAGAAATGGAGACAGAAGGCATTCCTGCCTTACTCCTGTTCTTGTTTCAAATGCTTCTGTAAGCTGTCCTTCATGCATCACACTACATTTTGCTCCTTCATACATTGTTTTTATCAGGTTAATAAACTTTATGGGGATTCCGTAATAACTCAGCAACTTCCAAAGCATTCTTCTATCTAAACTATCAAATGCCTTTTCCAAATCTATGAGTCCAATATAAAGTGGGTACTGAAGTTCTAAACATTGTTCAAATATATTTCGTAGAGTAGTTATTTTTTGGTCAGCACATGATCTGTTCTTCCTAAAACCTGTTTGTTCATCTCTCAAATGTTTATCTATGGCCTCTTTTGAGTCTCTCCAGAATGATTCTGCTTAATATTTTTTTTCCTTGCACTGATAGTAGGACAATACTCCTATAATATGTGCACTCCAGTAAACTTCCTTTCTTTGGTAGTTTGATCATATAACCTTCTTTCTAGTCTTTATGGTATTTGCCCTCTCCCAAATTTTATTTAATAGATTATGTAACATCTTGGTAGATGTGTTAATATCTGCTTTGATGGCTCCCGATTGAATTTCATCTGGTCCAGTGGTTTTACCATTGTTTAATAGTTTGATGGCTTTCATTATTTCTTCAAAGCTTGGTTTTCCACAGTTAACGTGTAACTCTTCTGCTGGTAGTATATCTGGAGGATTATTTGAACCGGGTCTGTTCAAAAGTTCTACAAAGTGCTATTTCAGTCTCTCTCTTTGTTCCATTATATTACTAAGCAGGTTTTCTTTCTTATCTTTTATTGAGTTATTTGCGGATCATCATCATTGCATTACGAACATGTCCATAGGTGCTCAAATCCCCTCCTCTGCAATTCCCTCAGTGTCCAGCGACAGTGTGACTCCAGTTCTATGTTTGTTGATAAGTCTTCTTACACGGCCACCAAGTTTCTCATTTCTGGCTGTGCCCATCTTAGCTCCCATCTCCATCATCCGAAGAAGTGACGTGGATCTGTGTTTGTCGAAGTCCTGTGCTCTTCCTACATCTAGGAGGGCATTGATGATGTTCGCCCGATCCATTGGTTGCCCGTCCCCAAAGACAGCGCAGCTAGCCAACCTGTCCGCTCTCTCATTTCCTCGTACTCCCGCATGTCCTGGGACATAGACAAAGGTGACCTTACGTATTTTGGATTTCTGCAACGACTCTACCATTGCATGCGTACAGAGCCCGCCTCCACTTTTTTATCATGCTCATCGAATCACTCAGTATACATGCGTGGGTGTAGTCTTGTGACTCTAACCATTTGAATGCCTTGGTCACTGCCATCGCCTCCATTGTGATGCTACTCGTGGTCATGACGTATGCACCACTGTCCTCCTGACTATTCTGCCTGCCGAGCGTGCTGTAAATGCCCATGCACGTCTTTGGTGTCGTATTACAGATCCGTCTGTATAGATGACTGCAACTTTCTCATCGGTGTTGTCGCAGATGAGACCGTTGACCTCAGTATTAACAACGACCAGGTTCTGTTCCCTACTTTTCCTGTCGAGTGTGACAATACACGAGAAAGTCCCATTGAATGACATAGGCACTGCTATCCACTCCTCACCAACGATGGTATTGGTAAGCCCACAGACCTGTTTGATGACATCTTCTGCTCGGCACACCCATGATTCGCCTCTTTTTATCCTGACACCTTTCATTGCGTTGAGCACGTGGTGCAATGGATGCTCTTTATCTGTACTAATATTCAGGTATGATCGCGCTCTCCAGATCTTGATTCTGTCATCCATGGTTGGAAAGTCAAGAAGATACCTCATTGCTACACAGGGAGTGTCCCTCGTACATCCCAGGATAATGCACATGGCTTCATTTTGTATTTTCTCCAGCCTATCAATTTTAGTCGTACTGACAGAAAGAATTGCCAGGGCATACTCGATTGGGGCGAGGATTAATCCCTGGAACAGAAGAGTAAGTAGCCTCTGATCGATGTTGGCAGCTGCCATGTCCTTCAAGGCGGCTAATCCTTTGTGGGATTTTGTTATCACATGGTCGACGTGGTCTCGAAAACACAGGCTGCGATCAAACTTAACTCCGAGGTATGTCATCAACTTGTTCCTGGTCACCTCATCGGTTCCCATTCGTACTACCGGTGTGGTCGTATTAACGATATGATTGTTAAGGGAGAACCATGAAACTGCTGCTTTATTATGATTAACCAAGGTACCTGAAACCCCATACCAAGAAGAAATGCGATCGAGTTCGTCTTGCATTGGGGAGGCGATTCCCCGTCTGTCTCTTCCCTGTCGATATACCAGAATATCATCGGCAAAAGTCATAGTTCTTCCCCTCCCATCCAGCTGTTGTTTCGTGATCGTTATTGCGTACACGTTAAATAGAACTGGTGACAATGGTGAGCGTGGTGGCAGCCATGGACAAATGGATGTTGGCTCGGAAGACCAACTTTCACATCTGAGTGTCCCCTTCCTCTGAAACAGTGCCGCGGCGATCCATCTAATGAGGAAGGGGTGCACCGCCAGTTTGAGGAGCATATGCATGAGTTATTTAAATGGTACAATGTCAGCAACATGTCTCCTCTCGTCTGTGGAAGCCTTCGAAGACGTCATGGGCAAAGACTGCCGCATTGAGCCGTGTCTCTTTGTTATATATATAACCTCTGATTGTGGGTGGGAATACACGTTTCTGTTCAAGGTGACTGGTGAGGACACGGGCAACTATTTTCTCCAGCAGCTTGCCCGCAGTGTTCTGCATTGTGATGATTCTGTAGGCACTGATCTGAGAACGGTCCTTGTTTGGCTACAGTAGCGGTAGTAAGTAGCTGTGTAGTCACTCCTCCTTAATCTGGCCACTCCGAATACTGGCATTAAACTCATTGGCCAGTTTTGTGAAGTCGTCGTCAGCTAAATCGCCTATGTCATCGTACCGAACACCATCTGGACTAGTAGCAGTGTTGTGTGACCTTTTAAGTGTCGTGGGAATGGTATCGGTTGTGATTGTGAGATCTTCTTCCAGCCCTACATCTTTACACAATTTTGACAGCGATCCCCGTATCCTCATTCTTACAGCCACGTTTATTGGTCCGTCTGCTCAATGTAGCGGGCAAGCAGGGCCTTCCCTTTTGCTCTCAACAGATTTTTGCCATATCCGGCCTGTGCTCTGAAAGTCTGGTATGCCTCTGTGTCGTGGTGTGCCAATCATGCTCTGATGAAGGCGCAAGAATGTGGCGAGCGATTTTTCTGAGCACACTTTTTTGCAGAAGTCATCCCATTTGACATTCTTAGCCTGCTTAGCGCATAGTTTAAAGTGCATAATTTTTTGGTCGACCTCTACTTTCAGACGCTTCAAGAGCTCCGGCTGTGTTCTTCCATTCCTTCTGGCTTTCTGCCATGTCTTGGCCGTTTGTCTCTTTCTCCGGCAAGCTTCCTCGACATCTGTTCCACCAGGGTGGCTGCGTCCATCTCTCCTGCCTCCTAGGAGGGGCGCTCTGTTTCCTATGTCTGATTTTGCTAATAACGTCCTGGTCTGTTTTCTCGTAGTTGAATGTGTGGAGTTTTCTTTTTCTGGCTTCCATTTTTGCTTTTCTCAATTAGTAGGACACATGGATAGTGATCACTTCCGTGGAACCCCAGTGCACTCCACCTACAAACCGGTGCGAGCGTGGAAGACACCAGTGCCAGGTCTATGACACTATCAAAGTCCCCTGTTCGTGTGGTCATTCTTGTTGCCCTTCCACCATTCAAGCACACTATATCGGCCGACACCAGTGCGTTCTCTAGGTCTTCTCCCTGCTTGTTGGTTATGATGTTACCCCACTGGTTTCCTCTAGAATTAAAGTCTCCGCAGAAAATAACGTTCTCTTCATCGAACTCGAAGAGATTCTGCCATTGTTGTGTGGTCCCCTTCCCATTACAGGCATACACATTAACAATCACGAAATGAACTGGGGTCTGCACCCTAACCGCATGTACCTGCAATTCTGCATTGTTCCACACAGACATATCAACCTCAGCTGCCACCATATTGTTGCGCACAAAGATGGCCTGCCCAAGATGTCGTCTATTGTAAAAACAATGAAAGCCAGGAGTACTTACTGCCCTGTCACCAAGAAGAGTTTCTTGTAAAACCATTATATCGGCGCCGCACAGTAGCTTATCAAGAATGGGCCGTCGTTGATTTATGAACCCACAATTCCTATAAGTAACGCGCACATACATTAGGCCTAGCATTTCATACTTCGATCTTTTAATGCCACCACGATTGTCCTGTCGTGGTTTCCTTCTTCCATGATGTCGCTTGTGCTGCATCTGAATACATACACTTACCGTCGTCATAGATAATTTTTGTCGCTGAACGTTGATGCTATGGATGGCCCAGACTCAAGTGCACTTAATAAGTCGCACGGTCCAGAACCCGTTTCCACGTTATAAACTGGCCAACTCCAGTAAATCGCTCTGCAGCACGCGGATACACTGTGAGCCTTTTACAAATTAAATGAATTACGGGTCCTTGACGACAGACCGGCGAAAACAAACCGCCATTTTTTGACACGATCAATAGTGCAATCAACAACAAGGATGAGTATAAGTGATTAAATAAGAAAATTGTAACAAAATGTAATGAATTAAAAGAAACAAAGTGATTTACATAGATATATAAAACGCGTACAATCACATGATCCCTTAAATCAATAAAAACAAACAAATAAACAGAATAGTTCACTGGAAATCAGCACTTATCTGTGAGTCCTCTGAAAAAGCCAGTGAACAGGGCGCCATATTCCCCGGAAGTTCTTTCTTTTCTTTAAAAAAGGCATTGATCTGTTTGTATTGTCCACTCAATTTCTTTGTGCTGTTGTACAGTTCTTTCACAATCCCTTTATTTGCTGCTTCCTCGGCCTCATTAGTTAGTTCATCTATATATTTCCTCTTATCCCTTGTAATGCATCTTCTCGCTTTTTTGTTCACTTCTGTGTAAGCTTCAGCGTTTCTTCGCATGTCTCTTTCCATATATCCTTTACCTTTTTCCAATGATCTTCTAAGTTTAGTGTATTTTCTAGTTGTTAAAGGACTTGGTATTTGTTTGATATTGTGACTGCGAATTTATCTTTAATTCCTTCTTCTTTAAGAAACCTTACTTTGAAATAGTTTCTACCCTTATTCGTTGTAGCATAGCTTTTTAGTTTAAGTTTGACTATCAGAAGATAACGATCTGAAGCTACATCTGCCCCTCTATATACTTTTACATCCTGTAAGGATGGCATAAACATATTATTATTACATATGTGATTAATTGATTTTCCGTTCCATGATCTGATAACACCCTTGTAGCTTTATGTATTATTTTATGTTGGAATATTTTTCCTCCTAGGCTCACATGATTAGGGGCAGAGACATTTACAAATATCTCTCCAAACACAATTGGTGGACTATAAAGCACTTTCAAACACAAACAAATAATTAGAAGTTAAAGTGCAAAGAGATGAGGTCATATTTTCAGAGTTCACAGGAGTTATATGTTTTAAGGTAACCATTAGTCCGGAATTTGACATTTTTTTAACCTTTGTCCCGGATTAGCTGCCGTACCGGTTTTGTCCCGATTGTGGCATATTTTTTAGCTTTTGTCCCGGATTTGATAAAAAATAATTTGGGACACAAGCGTTTACCAATTTTGCCATTTTGGTATACGGCGTACATTTCTTCAATTTAAAAAAAAAATATTATTCCGCTGCTGTGTAGACAATTTTGTTTAATATCAAAACAGTAGAATGCGCTCCTAGTTTTAAATCTCGTATATATTTGTTGTGTTACTAACTTTCACTTTCACTTTCGCAAAAAATGGCACCGAAGCGTAATTGTAGTTTTAATCAAGATTTACAAAAGGAATACCCTTTTATAAAAAAGTCTACATCGTCATCAGACTTCACTGTAAGATGTAATATATGTTCATCCGGGTTTACTATTAACCATAGTGGACGGGGTGATATTAAGAGCCACATAAATAGTGATAAACATAAGAGAGCCGTCGCTACTGCTGCATCAAGCTCGTCGTTGACAAATTTTTTTCGAGCTGAACAGGTTGGTGACAAAGAAGAACAGTTAGCTGCTACAGAAGGTGCCTTTGCATATCATACAGTGATGCACAATCACACGTTTAGATCTATGGACTGCACATCAAAATTGCTTCAGGTAACTTTAGAACCAAAATTTGCTTGTGCACGTACGAAAACAGAAGCTATTATTCGGAATGTGTTCACACCCCATGCTCTAAACGAGTTGAGATGTGACCTAGAAAACGTAACATTTATCTCCATACTGACAGATGCCTTCAACCACAAAGAAATCAAGATTTTTCCTTTGCTTGTCAGATACTTTGATCGCAATAAGGGACTGAAAGTTAAAATATTAGAGTTGAAGTCATTGCCGAGTGAAACATCTGATATAGTAAGTAGTTTTCTTATTGACTGTCTAACTGAAAATGGTTTAGAACTGAAAGTAGTTGGATTATGTGCAGACAATACAAATTCTAATTTTGGGGGCGCTGAAAGAAAAGGACAGAATAATGTTTTCACAAAACTGAAAGAAAACCTTGGACATAGTTTGATAGGTGTTGGGTGTGCTTGCCATATTTTCCACAACACTGTTCGAGCAGCTGCAGACGTATTGCCTGTTGATGTTGAAATGACTATTGCAAAAATTTATCTGTACTTCAAATCATACACAGTTAGAGTTGAAAGTCTCAAGGAGTTTTGTCAGTTTGTCGACACAGACTTCCAGATGATTTTAGGTTATGCACAAACTAGGTGGCTTGCGCTCTTGCCTGCTGTTGAAAGGGTTCTTTACATGTTCCTGCCTCCAAAATCATATTTTCAATCTCAAGACAGATGCCCAGTTTTTATACATGAATTCTTTGAAAACCCACTGTCTGAGGCATGGCTTATTTTGGTTCACAGTCAGGCATCCTCTTTCCACGAAGCAGTGCAGAAAGTAGAGGGACAGATGGTCACTGTATTTGAAGTCATTGACAACATCAATAGGTTGAAAGCTATCTTGGAGTCCAAGCTGGAAGACTGCCTCTTGCCATCAAGAGTTCAGATAATCCTTAAAAAGCTGGAAATGGAAGGATTTCCACGTGATGATGTGAAAAAGTTTAACGCCAGTGTTTCTTCATTTTATGAAACAGCTTTAAGTTATTTGAAGAAATGGGCTGCAAATAATTTTCAAAACCTAGAGTCTTACAGCTGGGTAATGCTGAACAGAACACCAAATTGGGAAGATATTGAGAAGTCTTCATCATTAGTGCGTCAAGCAGTGCCTTCAGTCGACTTTCCAGAAAATGAAATGTATGACGAATATGTCTACATGAAACAGTTCGTTACTTTACAAAAAATTATTGAGTGGAGTCTTAATAAAACATTACCGGGGCAGCGTTGGGTTGAACTAGCTTCCCACTTCAGAAACAATCATGTGCCCGTTTCACATATTCTGAAGTTGGCAGAGTTCTTTTTGTGTCTACCTGGAACAAATGCTGCAACAGAACGAGTGTTTTCTCTGATGAACAGTTTGTGGACAAATGATAAAACACAACTAGGTGTAGAAACTTTAAAAGCCATGTTGATCACCAAAGTGAACTATGAGGGAACATGTGTCGAATTTTATAAGATGCTGCATACAAAGAAGGACATTTTACAGAAAATTCCCACATCTGAAAAGTACAGCATCCCTGTTTCACCTTCAATTTAAGTGAGTATCACTGTTTTTTTTAATCTCCTGATTATCCTGATAGCGTATTGTAGGTCTATATTATTAGATGTTTTAAAATGCATGTATTATTCACTTGAAAATGACAGCAAGAAGAAATGTAATTTTATTGGTGGAAAATTGAAGTAAAATTATTCCGTCCCGGAATGGGATTTCAAAAATATGGTCACCTTATATGTTTAGATCGTAATCACTAATGGGACACAAGGTATTATTTGTTATTCCTTAGCTTAGATGCACACAGTAACTGCTGTTTTAATAATTTTCGAAATTTGTTATTAAATATCGCGTAGATGAACACATTGCATGAACTGTTTAATAGTAGTAGAAGGTTAGATACGAGAACGAACAAACGGCTCATTAAATAATTGGCACTATAACCTACATTAGGAATTTGTACCTGTGGCAGGAATGCAAATAGCGAACACACACGTGTGATAAAGAAGACAAAACTAACCATAAACAGAGTTCTTGTTCTTGCTGATGAATTCCTTTCTCTTGTGCTGGACGTTAACTTCGTCCGACGTCGCATTGTGATCGTTATTTTCAAACCAATGAGAACACAGCCTATTGAGATAATTGTTGCTGGTACGATCGGTACAATATAAACGTTCATGTTTCTTGTAAAAATTTCCATTCCGCTACCTATCCAGCTATTCCGCAAACTTGTGATCCCTGCCCATTTACCAATCCGTTCATGATAAAATGTGATCAAGCCGTATTTGAATTGATTTATAACCGCATTGGGCATCGCCATAAAGAAAGAGAGGATCACCACAAATGTTGCTCTTTTAGGGGTGACCAGTCTAGGAAACCTGAGAGGTAAATAAACAGCAACAATACGCTCTAGTGTGATGGACACTGTCAGTGATGTTGACATTCCTAAACTCAGCAAGGAAACAAAATGCCTCGCTGCTATCAGCCTGTAGCAAACGTGGATTAAATATAAATCCATGATCCAGAACCCATTACCTTCAGTTGCGTACGTCATCAGATGTGAGACGTTCACTGTGTGAAGAAGTAAGAGAAAGTCCGACACAGCCAATCCCAGTAGTAGAATATTAGATGGCTTATGTAACCCGTCCTTGACCATGATGACCCTACTAAGGACATTCCCTACCAGACCTACAACCCCTATTATAGGAAGAACGACAAGTTCTGTATATCTTTCTACATTTGAAAATATCGTAAGAAATAAATAATCGTCACTGTTGTTATATTTATCTTTGAAAGAAGAGATATCAATCTTCGAACTTCTGTTACCGTCCATGTTGTCCACTCTTTCGGACAACTCTTCCTTTCGTCAAATGATTAGAACAGGCGGCATTGCCAAACTCGTCATCTGAAATAAATGATAGTACTTGTGTTATCTTTTTGAATCGGAGAAAAATTCTAACTTTTAAATAAATAACATATTTTTTTAGAACTTCGACGTGTCTATTGTTTGATTTTCATTTCACAGCTTAGTCAGTAGAAAGAATATACAAACTTGATGATGTAGATTGATTTCCTGTTCTGTCGACTTTGTTAAAACCAGCATTTAGAGAACAGTGAATGATCGCACAAATGAAGGCAGCATTACAGATTGGAAGAAATAGACTAGATACAAACATGTATTTCATCAACTCGCAGTGAGCAACAACAAAGAGAGAAGAATGTTTGGAACTGTTTGAGGTTGTTAATGTTGCTCAAATGGTTTGTTTGAATTCATTGGACCGGTATTAAAAAGATGCAACACCACATTAATCATTCGTTTTTTTTAATAAAACGTTTTGTAGAAATGAATCTTCTTTTATCTCATCAATGAATAATTGCCCAACATGCCATTCAAGGTTTCTATTAACAGAAGTGACAGCCACAGCTGAATGCTTATTTCAAGATCACAATTGTTCGACATCCTTTTTTAATTTTCATGGAGTATTTCCATTGCAGTCACCACGTTCTATTTAAGTTGTAGATTTATTACACACTGACAGAGCACACGAAGCCACACACACACAAACACAAAAACACCTGACTTAGAACATCTTCGCTTAAACCATCGCGTCTTTACTTCTTTAAACTTGCAACAGTTCTCTAAATAAACAATGTTCTTTTGTGCATTTATGATCAATTTAAAGATAATTTTACCTATCGCGATCAGACTTTGTAAAAGAATTGTAATTTCTAAGAAGGAGGTGCTGGGCGTGGCCATGGGGATAAAAATACTGTCTCGCTGCCTGGAAAGCTGGCATACACGGTCTTCGAAACCTGCGATAGAAGGATTGTTTCTATCGGGTAAGGGAGGGGGTGTAATAAAAATCATGAGTATCACACGTCGTGGCGACTGTTTTGACCAAGCGGCCTTTATCCCCCTGGTTCAATCGTGAGTCCCCCGACAAAACCAGCAATGTTAGTAAATGTCATAAAGAAAGATCCATTAAGCGCGGAGAATTCACAATTCTCTGAGCAATAAATGCACATTGCAGTAACACGATTATATTCCAACCCACCTTACATGTATTAAGCTTATCTGTAAATATTTACTAACTTCTTCTGTCACAGATTACGGTGTTTACAACAGTCTTTCGTTTAATCAATAAAGTGGCACTTTAGTTATGCTTCTGTAGAAGTTTCTGACATGAGCTAACTGGAATGTAATAAGTTTCAGAGAACATAACTAATAAATCAACTACAAAACAAGATCAGGCGAACTAATTTAACAAACAAAAAATAAAAAGACATTATTGAGTTGTAGATAGTAACAATTGAAGTCAAGAAGAATTATGTTATTTTCAGCGTCAAGAAAATGACCAGAAATTCGGATATTACGATTTCGTGGTTGGGTTATCGAAATGTTGAGAAAATGTTTAATGTTATAACAACTTAAGTGATGTTCCTTTGAAGATGTTACAGCACTGCTATTGTGTTAATAGCTGGACAATTTTGTTTGAGCCGATACATTCAGTGCTTTTCTTCTAAACAAAAGTTTACTACAACTTTATCGTCCAATCAAATAAAACAAAAAATCTGAAGCACTTTCGCTTGTATTATCGTTATCAAGAGAATGCAAACTGGAGTTTACTGGAGACACTTTCAGTTTTCCTTTAATTACAAAATGGACATCACGAAACTCTCAAACTTTTAAAGTTTCCCGGAATGTCTTCCTGGGAGTTCCGACTAAAACAAATTTGCCCTGAATACAATCATCTACGTTAAGAAACTTAATAATATTGTATCTAATTTACTTCCAGTTTTTTTCCGCTTTCATTTTCACATGCGTAAATTATCATTTGATTTTTATCAAATAAATTTATTTTATTTTGTTTCTTTTCACGTTTGACAGAGTTAAACATTTTGGGTTCCCAATTTTCTTAACGGAGTAAAAGTTCTCCAAACATTTTCAAACTGGCATCATTGTTGTAGGGTGAACTATAATGTGATAATGAGCCAATTATGTAACAAGGTTTGACTGCGGGAAGAAACGATGTCCAATAAAATATAGAGAGTTTCAAGCACTTAACGTCCGTGTATGACAAAATCCAGTAACAATATAATACTTGATACTAGAGTGTCAGCTCTCCAGACAAGGCAGAGAGAAAATATTCTCTGGTCGATGATAAATATTCGAACTACAAAAAACATCTACTATAGATGGCCTCGTAGGTTCATATTTTAAACATTTCACGTTTATAACGGTTATATTAAATGTTTTTGCTGTAAGTTTAAAAAAATATATATATATCGTTTGTTACCTTTCTGTCCACACAACTTGTCATATCAGTCTGAAATGTCAACTTTAAATGCCATCGATTCCACATTTTATTTTCGTGTACAACATAAAAACAAAATCTATACATCTTCTTTCCTTCTTCTTGCCTGCCTTCCTACTCTAACGTACTTTCTTTTATTTAAAATCTTGTTCTATTTTCATCTCTGTCTACCTAGGGACTACCTTGATAAATTAGAAAACTAGATCTGGAAAACTTAGAGAAAAGACTCGGCCAATGGAGAAGAATGCCCCGAGTTCGAATTCTGTCATACATAGCAGGTGTGTTTCTTTTCGAACCCGTGACTTGTTTTTGGATTTTCCACCCCCTTCTCCAGCCACTGTTTAAAGAGTTTCGATGTCTAGCCCTAGGTCTAGTGTACAGTGTAATAATAGTACGTCTATAGCGTGCATACTGCGCACGTTAAAAACACAGATTTATAGTTGCAGGTTGATAGACCAACGGCCACTGTTCGGTCAAAAATATTTGGGAAATATTACACTATAAAGAAATCACTTACATGATTAAAATGTGGACATGACAAGTGAATTTAATGTAAGACCGATCTGGTAATAGAGAAATAATGGCTTCATACAGACCCCAACCATACCCCTCTTTGATGGTCAGCTGTGTTGCCTGAATATATAAATGTATATTTTTTCGTCGTCCTTTACGTACCAACATTCTTTCCATCTTGTCTCTGATATGCCTAAAGTATTTATGTTTAGTCGTTCTATTTCTTGAATAAGATTTTCGGTTTTTTTCATTCACAAAACCTATAAGTCAATATCAAAATTGAAGGAATAGACCTGGAGACAGTTCAGAACTACAACTACCTTGGCTATACTATAACCAGTGATGGAAAACGTAAAACATATATAAATAAAAGAATAGGAATGGTAAAAAGTAATTTTAATGTCATTAAAAAAAATATACTGACATCAAAACAAATAACACCAGGGCTAAAACTAAGAATAGCAAAATGTTATGTCTACTCGACACCATATATGGTGCAGAAATATGAACATTAGACAAGAAAATAGGAAAAGAGAATTGAAGCATTTTAAATGTGGATATATAACAGAATAAGTACAATTGGAAGGATAGAAAAGAAAACAACAGATGAAGTCTTAAAATATATACAAATGAAAAGAGCACTACTAAATACAATTCAAACAAGACAAATACGATTTTTGAGCTATGTTAAAAGACACAACAGCCTACTAAAAGTAATCTTGGAGGAGAATATACAAGGTAAAAGCGGCAGAGGCAGACCGAGGCTAACATGAACGAGTAACATCAAAAGATGGGGAAATCAACCTATGACAAACTGCACCAACAGAGCAAGAGACAGTGCAGAATGGCGCTCCATGGCAGCCAACCTTCGTTGCGGAGATGGCACTCGATGATGATGACAGACCTCATAAACTTCCAAAACCAATTACAGATGACCACAAGATCAACGCCAATTGATCATCACTTTGCGATATACCCTGGTAGGTTCTTGTAAAAAGTCAAGCTAACTTGTGTGTGCCATATATTTGAACGTCAATCTTAATAAATAATAAAAATAAGCATTGTTGGAGAAGTTAAGCAGTTATTCTGTCGATGACCACATTCATTATATGCTACTCGTTTTTTCAAAATTATAAAATATACATACTTCATTCTTCAGTAAATCGAGTGGATGTCGTTTCAGCAAATACTAAGCTTGTTACCTCACTAACATTACTAAATGTATTCTAATAAATTGTTTGTAGTCTATAAGTCGTTAGAAAGGTGAACAATAAAAGGAATGGTCGGTATATTTCTGAATTTCGAAATGTCTATATCTATGTTTTGTTTTGTAAAATATTTTCATTACAACCATTTTTCTAAAAAATATGACCACTTCTCGAATTACTTGCAAGACTAGCAAGTGTTTATTTATAGTTCACCAATTCGTTATATCTTTCAAAGATTGTTAAATGTTTCGATAATTAACGCTGGTGTTATTTGATGCATAATTTGTATTCTTGCAGTTTAGCATCACGAAGACTGCTGGTTTAGCAAATCTCAACATTTTTTATTCTGTATCAGGTAGATGAGTACACGACACGAACTGTTTGGCAGTAAACGATGGTTTGATCCGTTTACAATCACACGAATTCACATGGCGCTGACATAACTTTGTCCTGAAGTAAACTTCACATACGGCAAATTTGAAAATCTAATTCAAAGATGAGAGATTGTGATGAAGAAACTAAACATTAATAATTGTGCGAGTGTATGTGTGTTTGAAACAAAATAACCTTCACTGCTACTGACAACAAAACATTAACTACATCACCCATATGTATGTCCATGTACAGGGAACTATTTTAGCACACACTGCATAAACGTTAATGTACGCAGAATCAACATGTTGTACTTCAGGAAGTGAATAGAGAGGACATGGAGAGTTTGTCCTTCTCGGCTACAGAGCCAGTTATGTAGTTTGCTTTTTCATCGTCCAGTTCTGCTGTCATTGAGAGTTATATTTTTTTCAATCTACGTAGGAGGTCAAAAAGTAATGCACACCAATTTTTTTCTCGGAAACTATTCGGGCAAAATTTGTGAAATTTTCACAGATTGTACCCACGTTTCGTCACCGGTAACAATTTTTGACAAAAACATTTCTCCTTCAACACCGAAACGCTCCAACAATTCAGAACAGAATGTTTTCCTTTGAACTCTGTTATCATTTGTTAGGCACCGAGGAACCCATCGAGCGCAAATCTTTGATTTTCCGAGAGTTTTAAAAATTGCGATTGCACTTCCCTTGCTGACTGTAAGCTGCAATGCCAATTGCTGACTAGTGATACGCTTATCCTTACGAATAATGGCATCAGCCCGGTTTAACATGTCTGTGCTGGTAGCCGAGGCAACACGTCCAGAACGCGGTAAATCATGCAGCTCCACTCGTACACTTTCTGCAGCTTTAATTCTCTGAACCCAGCGACTAACTGTGCTCCTATCGACTGCAGAACATTTGTACACTGCACACAGTCGTTTATGAATGTTTGCCACAGTTTCTTTTTCCGCAACCAGAAATTCTATGACAATTCGCTGTTTGTAACGGACATTGTTGACAAGCTCCATTTTAACGGTTCATAGATTGCGTAATATTTATCAGAATGCTGTGCAATTTGGTACACATAATTGGAACATGTCATATTCCAAGTGTGCAAAATTTCATATTCGTATCTTTATTATTAGCCGAGAAAAAAATTGGTGTGCATTACTTTTTGACCTCCCTTTAGTAAATAACTTTTTTTAGGATGCCCATTCGTTATTTTGTTTTCTTAGTATCTATTGTTCTTCTAATGTACAAGATACTGTGAAATCCATTTTTGACAATAGAAAAAAAAGAGTTCTTAAATGGTATGCACAGCCAGTCTTAACATATGGATGAGAATCATGGACAATAATACAACAGACAAGAAAATCACTGGAGTCTGTAGAAATGTGGTTTTGTGGAAGAATATTGAGAATATCATGGACAGCCAAGAAGAGTAATGAAAATGTTCCGAAAGCGACCAAAGAAAAAGAGAGCTAATTTCCAATATTAGGAAGAAACAATCACAATTTTTTGGCCATGTAATGAGAAGAGAACAGCTGGAATAAATTGTAACACATGGGAAAATTGAAGGACGAAGAGATAGAGGAAAGCAAAGAGAAAAAATAACAGACAGCTTAAGAGAATGACTTGGCAGAAGGTGAACAAAAGAAATTATAAATAACTGTCGTGATCGAAAGTTGTGGAGAGACATGATCACCTACGCCAGCAGTCCCGATACTTGATGATGATTGTTCTTTTGCTATTTCTGCATTGCCAATGTAACCAACCCATAAACTTTGTATATTCTGTTGTCACCGACGATTTTGAAATGACCTTTATTGTATTGTAGTGGTCGTTAAATGATAGCATCATTTATAACATTGAGAAGAACATAATAATATGTTAAGTATTACAGAACAGCACTGGAGACATACGTTAAAATAAGTGCTCAAACTGACGTCGTTAAAAGAAAGACGTTTTTTTTATATCGACTGTTAATATAACCAGTAATTAAAGCCAGAAGCAATTTTAAAAATGTAAATATTTTGTATATAAAGCGAAACAAACCCAAAACGTTTCTACATTAGGTGACCTTTAGTACTCAACCTTGAAGATACCCACAAATAGTAAATTGATGATATCAATCTTGAGATGAACAATTTCCAAACGACATTCACAAAATACCAGAGTAGCCACAAGATGCAACAATACTTGTCTAATCATCGGACAGCTTTCACCACTATCGTCCAACGAGGAAATAGCTCTGGAGGCAAAACGGGCACCCTACAACATAATCTTCACTCTAACGTTGTGCCACTAATGCCTGACCTGGACCCAAAACGCAATAACAACAGAAATCACCACAACCGAGATTAAATGTGTTAGATGAATGACAGGAAACAGCTTGAGAGATACAATCAGAAATGAAGAACTCTGAGAAAAAGCTAGGAACCATCTGTTAACTATCCCTCTCAAAAATAGACTCGTCTATTTTCTGTTATCAAACAACCAATAAACGACATCACTTTCATTTGTTATTCGATATTCCCAAAAAATCAACTCCTCTATCATCTGTTACCTAACATTCTCAAAAATAAATTCATAATTTTTTATATAACGCTCGGACAAAACGACCTCTATAGTATCTGCCTTTTATCAATGTATGCGTCTCTTCCTCTGGCTTCCGCTTGCATAAATCAGTCCGCCATTTGTGTTATACATTTATATATAGATATTTCTTTTTTCCTCTAATTTTGTTTGTTTCCTTCTATTTATTCTTTACATTTGCATCCGTCACACTCTCTCTACGACTCTTCCTCTATCTTTTACTTCCACACAATATTGGATTATGAAAATAACTCAAAACAGAAATGGAATACAGTGGTCAATGACCAAACAACTTCATGATTTAGACTTTGCTGATGACATAGCTCACTTTTCACACAGCCATCAACAGATGCAGGAGAAAATGAGCATACTTGGTGAGAGATCACAACAGCTAGGACTGAAGATTAATAGAGATAAGACCAACATTATGAGAATTAATACAGTTGGTAATAACCAAATAAAACTAGGAGAAATGCATCTATTAGATGTACAGTTTTACATATATCTGGGCAGTAATATAGATAAAGAGGGAGGAACAGAAAATGTACCAAAATAAGGATATGAAAAGCAAGAGGATCTTTCATTGCACTGGGAAACATATAGAAATCCAAAGAAAGTAGGTTAAATACACAAATAATAATTTTCAACTCAAATTTTAAGGCGGTCCTATTATATGGCTGTGAAACATGGAGAACAACAAAATTGACAGTCACGAAGATACAGACTTTCATTAATGGATGCTTACGCAGAAAAAAAGGATGGAAATGGCAGGACAAAATCACTAACATGGAATTATGGAAATGTACCAGTCAAATACCGGTGGATAAAGAGATACAGCGAGGACGATGGCACTGGATAGGACACACACTACGGAAGCCAACTGAGAGTATCACACAACAGGCCCTTTTTGGAATTCCCAGGGGAAAAGACAAAGAGGAAGACCAAGGAATTCTTGGAGAAGACAGATAGAAGCAGAGATGAAGATGATGGGGAAGACATGGAATGATCTTAAAAGAATTGCAAGAAACAGAACGACTTGGAAAGTGTTTGTTGAAGACCTATGCTCCACTGGGAGCTAAAAAGGCAGAAGAAGAAGAAGTTTGCCGCATTATAATTAAGGCTTTAGTTCAACTCAGGTAGAAGAGGGAGAAGATAATTCATTTCCATCATATTCTCATATCGTTATATCAAATGTGCTATTGCTGAATCATTTTAAATGTAAAAAGATGGGACATAATCAGTAATGAAGATATAAGCAAAATACTTGGGAATACAGTATTATAAAGAGCAACAGTATCAATGTTATTCCATATTAATAAATAACAAATGAAATGGTCTGGACACGTAACACGATTTCCACGAAACGTTCTTATATAAGAAATGTTTTTCTACGAGAGTCTATTTGTTGTTCATGAAGAAATTTGAGCTTTCGTTGCACTGGAAATCATGGAAATCCACAGAAATGAGAGTAAATACAAAAATAACAATTCAGCTCAAATGTTAAGTCAATCCCATTATATGTATATGAAACATGCAGAGCAAGACAAAATCATGAAGATACAAACCTTCATTAATGGATGCTTGCGCAGAATAAAAGGATGGAAATGGCAGGACAAAATCATCACTAACGTAGAATTGTGGTAAAGTACAAGTCAAAAATAACAGAAGATTTAGAGAAACAGCGAAGACGATGAAACTGGATAGAACAAACATTGCGGAAACCTTCTGAGAATATTACACAACAGGTCCTTCTTTTGAATGTCCAAGGAAAAAGATAAAGGGAAAGAGCAAAATATTCTTCGAGAAAACAGATGTAAACAGGAATGAAGATGAAGGGAAAGATTGTAGTAGCACGGCAAGAACTAGAACCTATGCTCCACAGGGAGCTGAAAATGTTTGTTGATGACCTATGCTCCATAGGGAACTGAAATTATTTGTTGAAGACATATGCTCCAAAGGGAGCTGAAAGTGTTTGTTTAAGACCTAAACTCCACAGGGAGCTGAAAGTGTTTGTTGAAGACATATGCTCCACAGGGAGTTTAAAGTGTTTGTTGAAGACCTATGCTCCACATGAAGCTGAAATTGTTTGTTGAAGACATATGCTCCACAGGGAGCTGAAAGTGTTTGTTGAAGACCTAAACTCCACAGGGAGCTGAAAGTGTTTGTTGAAGGAATATGCTCCACAGGGAGTTGAAAGTGTTTGTTGAAGACCTATGCTCCACAGGGAGCTGAAAGTGTTTGTTGAAGACATATGCTCCACAGGGAATTGAAAGTGTTTGTTGAAGACCTATGCTCCACGGGAAGCTGAAAGTGTTTGTTGAAGACCTATGTTCCATAGGGAACTGAAATTGTTTGTTGAAGACATATGCTCCACAGGGAGCTGAAAGTGTTTAATGAAGACCTATGTTCCATAGGGAACTGAAATTGTTTGTTGAAGACATATGCTCCACAGGGAGTTGAAAGTGTTTGTTGAAGACCTATGTTCCACATGAAGCTGAAAGTGTTTGTTGAAGACATATACTCCACAGGGAGCTGAAAGTGTTTGTTGAAGACCTATGTTCCATAGGGAAATAAACTTTTTTGTTGAAGACATATGCTCCACAGGGAGCTGAAAGTGTTTGTTGAATATCTAAACTCCACAGGGAGCTAAAAGTGTTTGTTAAAGACCTATGCTCCACATGCAGCTGAAAGTATTTATTGAAGACCTATGCTCCGCAGGGAATTTAAAGGAGGAAGAATAATACGAAGAAATTACTAGTCTATGACTGAGTGCTAGCATCTCCAGATTATGCCACTGACCGTCTTTGCAATGAACGTCCACTCAACTATTTACAGTTAATGAGAAAGCACAAACTGTTTGGAAGTCAATTTGATCAGTACAATGGTTTAGTCAGCAAAATTCTACAGTTTGGTTTGATGTGAAAAATTAACAAATGTATAAATCAATATAACAGTTAAAACACTATAATACCACACTTGCGAGCTCAGCAAATTTCTACAAAGATATGAATCTTGAATTCGAGACTCGAGACATATGAAATCGCGTTTCATGCGAGTCGCCTTCGTAAAGCAATCTATCTATCTATCTATCTTCCCCATCAAGGCCAGCTCCTTGTTGTGGGAAAGGGGCTTAACAGTCACCAGGGACTGAAAACCAAGACTGGCCAGGCCTTCCTACACCCCAGCAAGACCGCAGACTGCTCTAGCAAGTTTAAGTGCTGATGTCGAGGCAACCAGCCAAATGGCGCACTACAACAATCCGAATGCCAGCACTCACGCCAAAGGGTGAGGATATCTAACCAGGGCGACATGCAACAGACTCAGGGCCATAAAACACATACAAACACAAACAACCTAATAGAAATGGATAAGGTGTAAAGATGGCTGCAATGCTCAATTATATATTTAACAATCAGTGTTAAGATATTTGGAAATTCACAAAGATGATCATAAGATGAAAGAGTCAGATCTACGAAACGACAGAATACAAATTGAAAATCAAAATCCATGAACACCAAGTGTCATTTCATCATGCCCATTATGGATCTTATAATAGTCTCACTATATATATTAAACAAATCTGGTGACAACACACAACTCTGCCTAACACCATGTTTTGTTTGTTGAAACATTTCCAATTGATTTCCAGTTCTTATGGCCGCTGTTTGTTGCCAGTACATGTTCTTTATTATTCTTAGATCTTTGCTGTCTACATTTATGCTTTCTAAAATTGTGATTATTTCTTGGTGCTTTACTTTGTCAAATGCTGTGGTATATAATCTATGAAACCAAGGTATAGATCTGTTTTCACCTCTATGGCTCTTTCTACTAAAGATCTTATGACATAAATGGCATTGCTTGTCCCTTTATCTCTAACAAAACCACACTGTTCATCACTAATTTCTGGACTGATTTTGTTTCGCACTCTTCGCATATTGATTCTTAGTAATATTTTGTTTATGTGACTCATAAGGCTTATTGTGCGATGATTATCGCATTCAATAGCACCATATTTCTTTGATAAGGCTATGAAAATTGATTTGAGCAGATCGTTTGGTATATTTCCGCTGTTGTAGATATCATTCAGTATTTTTGTTATTATCTGTTCCAAAATCACCCATGGCTTCAATCTCTTCTTAAGTTATATTATCTGGTCCAGGAGCTTTTCCTGCTTTTATATTGCGCAAAGCGTCTTCCACTTCTTATTTGTGTATTTCTGGTCCTTCCCCTTATCCTTTATGTTAACTTCTGTCCGCTCATCATTATAAAGATCTTTTATTTATTCTGTCCATCGTTCATATATACTTTCTTGTTCAATCAACAGTTTTCCTTCCTTTGATCTTAAACATCCAGTTTTTGATTGCGTTTTTGTTCCTGCTAATTCTTCAATTTGTTTGTAGATAGCCTTGACACCACCTTTTTGTTGCGTTTCAATCTCCTTTCATTTCTGTTTGAGCAATGCTTGGTTATTTGGTTATGGAAGGCCCCGGTATCACTGCAAACGAATTAAAATCCATAATTGCTCAACCGCCAGTGCCAGCGTAATCATCCGAATCTCATCTCTCAAACAAAGAAAGGTAACTGTAGTCCCCATCGTAGCAGTCTTAGCACACGCCAAAAGACATAAGGCGAAAACCGCGAGAAAGTGAACACAGCCAACTGTTCCCTGTCATACGATATCATCATTAATCGTAAACAATTGAAATATCGAAACATGATCAAAACGGATGAGACACACAGCTCACGGTATGCACAGAGTACTTAACTCAGTAGCTCCTGCAACAAGCCGGACTTGGAATATGAGGAAATTGCAACAAGGAACACTTTTCAAGCATAGCCTTCAATTGTTCCCGCCGCCTATCTACCATGTACCGGAAGTTCACGTTCTCTTGAAAATGATGATTGTCGTATTAAAAAAAAAATGTATAGCGCTTGATGATGTAATCCATTGTTGATGACTCTAATTCCGAACATATAGACACACAGTTAGTCGTCAGATTATCCCCGTCGCACATCAAACAAAAGACCGTAAGATTAACGTACGTGCGGTCTGGGGATGTACGATGAGCCATTACGATGACGTAGCACACAACAATGTCGTACACACAATTTTGCTCCCTTTAGATTCATGGTTACTCTAGTGAAAGAAGCCTACGACGAACAAAACACGGTATAAATTTCCTAAAGCGATAAAACTGCGGCTGACGAAGTAGTTTACATTAATGAGTAACATGGAAATAACTTGCGTCAAGGAATTCCAACAACGGCCATGAACAGCACCAATGTACGTAAAGCGCAGATCAAGTCTAGACTTTGGAAGGTCTCATTCACAAAACTTGATTTGTCAAAAAGAGACTGTTGCCGGCGTACGATTCGCTTTAGCGGAGCAAATGTAATAAGTAGATCATCATTTTTACGTTAACGCAGAAAAGTGCAATGTAGAACCGAAATTAATCAGATCCGGAATGTACTTTCTGCAGTAATCAAGAGAACGTGACCTAGATCCACCATCTTTACAACAGAAGTCCCCCAACGGAAGCTATGCTTCTTTTGCTTCATTGAGTGTTATTACAATGTTTTTATTTAATCTTTTATACTCATCTTTGTTATCCTTATTTCTTCTTCTGTGTCAATTAGCTGCAAAATATCATCTGTCATCCATTTCATTCTTGAATTTATCCTCACTGGTGGTATGAACTCTTGTTATGTTTCTTGCACAGATTCTTTTAGCATTTCCCACTGTTCATCAATGCATTGTATCTTCTCTATTGAATTATACCTGTTCTGAATTGTGATGTTATGTTTATCTTGTAACACCTTTATTATTTGAGTAAATCTAAATTTAACTTGATGTTAACTGAGGCTCGTTTTGTTGTTTTTAATTTTACTCTAAGCTTTCCCACAACTGGTACATGATCACTATTGCAATCTGCCCCTGGTCTAGTTTTCACACACACCAGACTGTTTCTAAATCTATTTTTTATCATTACGTACTCAATTTGAGTACGTGTGTTGTCTCCTGGGCTTTTCCATGTCCACAGATGTCTTGGATGTTGCTTAAACCAGGTGTTTCCTATCATCATGTTGTGTGTTCTTACCCAGTCAATAAGTGTGACACCTCTTTCATCCTCTCGTCTAAGCCATAATAATCAACTACTTTCTCTACTCTGTTCTTTCCTGCTTTTGCATTGAGACTCCCTAGAACTATGGTGTTTTCATGGGGTTTGCATTCACGAAGTTCCACATTTAATTCGTCGTAAAATTTATGCACTGTTTCCTCTAGACTGTCTGCTGTTGGTGCATAAACTTGTATAAGATTTACATCTATTGCTTTTGCATTCAATTTCAACCGAAGACCTAGTCACCTACATCGCACAGGAAATAGAAGATGCTCTACAAGAAAAGAAATACACACTGGCAGTGTGAGTCGACATGGAGAAGGCTTTTTATAGGGTCTGGCGAGAGGGTTTAAAGAACAAGCTTTTTAGACTTGGCATCCAGGGGGGTCGTTTATTCAATTGAGTCTCTCAATACCTTCAGGATAGAACGGCCAGTTTACAAGTACAAGGTAACTAAGAAGGTCACAATCGAATAAGGTGTCCCACAAGGAGGAGTTTTGTCCCCAACACTCTTTTTAACTTTCATAATTGACATCGCAATGGACATTCCACCCAGAATACACACAGCAATATACGCAGATGATCTGGCATTATGGGCTCGCAGGGAAAGTATGTCGGTGGCTGGATCGAGGATGCAAGATGCCCTAGGTGAACTTGAAAAATGGACGAACATCTGGTTCTTACCAATTAAAGAAAAAAAAATTACATATACAATTTTCAACCTATCAAGAAACACACTCTCTGCAAACGTGAAGATAAAAGACCATGTACTCCATATTGACCAAAACCCAACATATCTTGGCGTCACCATGAATCGCAGAATGACTTGGAAAAATCAGATAGTATGAGCAAGAAAAAAAACAGAAAACGAACAAATATTATGAATAAATTGGCAGGAACGGACTGGGGAGCAAACAGAAATATATTGAAAAGATTATATGTAGGAAGAGTCAGACCAGTTCTAGAGTATGGAGTCACAGCCTGGGCTATGGCTTCCAAATCACACCTTAGCAAAATTAACAGAGCCCAGAACCAAGCTGCCCGTATCATTAATGGTGATATGAAATCTACACCTATCAAGACTCTAGAAACAGTAATAGGTTTACAACCCTTAGATGACAGACGGGTCACTAAAGTATTGCAACAAGCGGAGAAATATAGAAGGCTCCTTAGCCACCCCATGCACCAAAGATGAACTGGTTTCGGAATTCGCTGCAATTGCCAATGAACTAACTTAAGGGGAAAAAAAAGGAATCATGAAAAAGGCGCCCAATCAGACACAGAAAGAAAACACGTAGCAGAAAAACACATACACGATACCTGCCCACAGGAGTCTTGGTCCCACATATACACAGATGGCTCTGCTACAAATGCTACCAGAAATGGAGGGGGTGGTGTGTTCTGCCGCTGAATAACCAGGACGAGATCACCAAGTCAATAGCTACTGGGAAATTCTCAAACAACTTTAAAGCAGAAACTGAGGCCAGCAGAGATGCTGCGACACTGGCTATTCAACACAAAAATAACACGCACAATAAATTAGTCATTCTGACTGATGCGCTGTCAGTACTATCAGCTCTAAAAAGCCTCAAGAACAAAGAACTAGATGACTTGAGAACAACCCTGGACCAACTATGCAATAACTTCCAGAGAGTAGCCTTTCAGTGGATACCATCACCCTGTAATATACACGGGAACGAACGCGCAGACAAATTAGCTAAAGAGGGAGGGAGATTACCACAAGAGAAAGATCCGCTCAGTTATGATGAAGCTAAATCCAACCTCAAAGGTCAGTACCATGAAAAATGGAAACGAGAACACCTAAAGCATAACGAGAGGGACGGATACCAGCAACTATCAAGGAGGGATCAAGTCATCACACTTCGCCTACGACTTGGCCACAATAGAATGAGAAATCAGATGTTCACCAAATTCAAAATAGGTAAAACCAGCCTATGCCACTGTACACTGGAGAATATGTGTAAAAATTATGTTCTACAGGATTGCCCCAGTACACAGACCTGGGAAGAGCAATGTCGTCCACACCAACGTCCCTGGAAAGGAAACTATATGTTGCAATCGAATCACTTAAACAGACAGCTGACTTCATGAGAGAGTTTGGAATCCTACTCTGATTGAGTCTTGATCGCAGAGAGAGAGAGAGAGAGAGAATATATCTCCCCTGATCCAGTGTATTTCATTTCACACATACCGAGTAAATGCTTCCATCCGTTCCATTTCCTGCTGGATGTCTACTAGTTTTCCCTTCTGCATAAGTGTTCTCACATTAAAAGTACCTATCTTCAGAGTCTGTTTTATCTTTATCTTACTTCAGCATCATCATGTGCCACACCAGTTGGCGTAGGCGATCATGTCGTTCCACAATCTTCTATCTACAGTACATCGTATCAGTTCTGTTGTTGACTGTTTTACATAACATGACACCAAGCCATCCAGTATTTTCTCTCTTTGTCGTCCACGATCTCTCTTTCTTTTTATTGTGCCAGTTGTAACCAAGTATTCCAACTTTCCTCTTCTCATGATGTGCCCGAAAAATGTTTATTGTTTCTTTGTGATGTTTTTTAGGAGCTGCCGTTTTATGTTGGCCTCTTTGAGAATTTCCTTATTGGTCTTTTTAGCTGTCTAGGAAACTTTCAACATTCTTCAGAGAAATCCCATCTCCGTGGCCTCTAATCGTCTTTTCATTTGTTATTTTACTGTCCATGATTCGCTTCCATAGGTCAGAATTGGTTCTATATAGCACCGATGAACTTTCTTTCTCATTTCATTTTACATAGATTTGTTGCATACGACGTTTTTCATTTTCTGAAATGCTATTTTGGCCTGTGATATTCTGCTTTTTTTTTCTGTGGTGCATCTTCCAAGCGATGTTATTATTATGCCCAAGTGTTTGACGCGTTGCACTTGTTTCAAATTTGTCCTGTTTATTTTTATGCTGCAAGTTGGTGATTATTGTTTCTTCGATATGACCATTACTTCTGTCTTCTTACTATTCAGACTGAGACCTTTCTTGAAGCTTTCTTTTACTATTATGTCTATAATTTCTTTTAGTTCATTCTCTGTCTCTGCTATTAAGACTGTGTCATCCGCATATCGCAAATTATTCATTTTTTGACCGTTGACTTCAATTCCTTTCTTGTCTACTATTGATCTCATAATATATTCGCTGTAAAGTGAAAACAAATCCGGTGACAGAACATTGTCCTGTTTGGTTGTTAATTCGTATTGCTGCTATTTGTTTCCAGTACATGTTTTATATGATTCGCAGATCCTTGCCATCAATGTTTAATTTCTCCAGCATATTGATTATTTCCACATGCATTACTTTGTCAAATGCTTTTGTGTAATCTATAAAGCACATATATAGATCTTTCTTTACCTCTATAGATCTTTCTATCAATGTTCTTAAGATGCATATTGCATTATTGTTGCCATTTCTTTCCATAAATCCACATTGTTCCTCACTTATTTCTGGTTTTATTTTGTTTCTTACACGTCTCATGATGATTCTTAGTAATATTTTCGTCACATGGCTCGTGAGACTAATAGTGTGACTGTCTTCACAATCAGTGTTGCCTGACTTCTTCGGTTTGGCTACAAAGATAGATTTTGTTAGATCTTCGGGTATGTGTCCAGTGGTATATATGTCATTGAATAGTTTTGTTATGACTTGTACTCCCAGCTCTCCTAATGCATTTATCTCTTTGATTGTTATATTGTCGGGACCTGGAGCTTTGCCTCTTTTCATGTATTGAACGTGATTACAAAAGTGAAGGCGGGCTCTGTACGCATGCAATGGGTAGAGGCGTTGCAGAAATCCAAAATACGTAAGGTCACCTTTGTCTATGTCCCTGGACATGCGGGAGTACGAGGAAATGAAAGAGTGGACAGGTTGGCTAGCTGCGCTGTCGTTGAGGACGGGCAACCAATGAATCGGGGGGACATCATCAATGCCCTCCGAGATGTAGGAAGAGCACAGGACTTCGACAAACACAGATCCACGTCCCTTCTTCGGATGATGGAAATTGGAGTTAAGATGGGCACAGCCAGAAATGAGAAACTTAGTGGCCGTGTAAGAAGACTTATCAACCAACATATAACTGGAGTTTTCAGTCACTGGACACTGAGGGCATTGCTGAGGAGGGGATCTGAGCACCTATGGACATGTTCAGAGTGCAATGATGATGACCCGCAAATAACTCAATAATTCAATAACTCATGTGTTGAATTGTGTCCTCCACTTCATTCTGCATAAATGTTGGTCCTCTTTGTTTGAATTGTTTAACTCTGGTCATCATCATAGAGTTGACTGATATATTCTGTCCATCTTTCTATTGTCTTATATTGTCCCATTATTATATTTCCTTCCTTTGATTTCACACATCCTGAAACTTTGACCTCTTTTCTTCCTGTTAATTCATTTAACTGATTGTGCATAAATTTTGAGTTTTTCTTTTGTTGTTTTTCCATTTCTTCACATTTATCTTTTAACCATCCTTCCTTTGCTTCTCTGCATTTGTTTTGGATCTCTTTGTGCAATATTTTGAATGTCCGTTCTTCTTTTTTATGTTTTCTTCTTTCATCTATTAGTTGTAATATTTCTTCTGTCGTTTTGTTGTTGTTGATTCTTTTGATCACTGGTATTACTTCTTTTGATGTTTGTTGAATCGATTGTTTGAGCATTTCTCACTGCTCCTCGATGTCTTGTATTTTCTCAAAAGCATTATATCTATTTTGTACTATCGTGTCATACTTATCACTCATCTGTTTATCTAGTTTCAGTATATCTAGTTCTAATTGTATATTTCTTGGGGATTTCTGTGCCTTTAGCAGATTTATTCTTATCTTTCCAACTACTGGTACATGGTCACTATTACAATCTGCTCCTGGCCTTGTTTTAACAGATGTTAGCCTATTCCTGAATCTTCTCTGTACCAGTATAAAATAAATTTGATTGTGTACTTTTTTGTCTGGGCTTTACCATGCCCATAGTCGCCTAGGGTGTTGTTTGAACCAGGTGTTACCTATACTCATTTCATGTGTATTTGCCCAACCTATCCTCTCTGTAATTCGTCTCTCCAATGTCATGCCCCCGGTCACATTTTGCACTTTAGCTGTTCCTACCTTTGCATTGAAATCCCTAATATAATAGTTATTTCTTGGGATTTATACTGTTCCATGGTCATCTCTAGCTCATTGTAAAAAGTGTCAATATATTACTGACAGTAGCATAATGCTGATTGGGTTATCCATGTAGCACACGATGTACCCTACGGAACGAGGGTATTCCATTGGAATCACGCTTAACATTGTTGTCGTGAATTATATTATTGTGGCGATTCATGAATGTACAAAGAAATTACTACGGTGGTTTTCTGTTGCCTTCCGTCGCTTTGTTTACTGTTTTGCTCCGCTAGATTTTGGATAAAATGTTTCACCCACAAGGCAGTGGGGTTGTTTTACTTCAGAGTACCCTCCCTTAGCCTTTTACTCTCCCGAGCATACCTCGGTATGCAACATGGCAGCCGGAGTCGCAGACAGCATGGCAGCCGCAGGTTGTACTGTCTACTGCATTCAGTAGCAGGTAAAATTACCCGACCTGACAAGAATTGTTGCAGTAGTCACCAAATCTTTCCATGACATTGGTTACACATGGTTAGATGAAAATGTGGCCGGCAAAACGCTCATCCAACTTTATTTCCCAGACAAATCTCTGGCACCAATCTTCAGAGGCTGGGTGAACCCAGACGCATAGCTGTTCCGAAAATAATATCAATAATTTCTTGGAAATAAACTCGCATCTTTATGATCAGGATCCGAGCACAACACCCACTCAGCCACTTGGAATCGTTCCATGACAAACATGTGGTATACGGTACTTATAGTAGATGACTGGAAAATGTGTTGTTAACCTATGGAGGATAGAATGAATATTGTAAAACCATTAAAGAAATCCCAGACACCGAGTGAGACGCCCCAATGAACCAATGACGTTTTCTGCTGTCAGTTTGTAGACTACCTCACTGTCATATATAGGGATGACGTCATGGGACGCACCAAAATGGCAGTTTATTTATATTCGAGCTATGGACTAAGCAATGTTTACATTGAACAACACAATATATGTTATTGCAGCGAGTTTGCAGATTTTTGAAAATGTTTTCAAGGGTTTGAACATAAATGTTTGTTCACAGTTCGTTAACCTTCGCTGTAGATAAAGTCGTTAATTCGTTTCGGACGTTTATTACCTTGGTAGCTAAGGACCTAACTTGTGCAAACGGATGGCATTGGCAAGGATCATTTTGAATCTATGAAGTGGGCTCATTTTGTGTTTAACTCAAAAGCATATGTGCTTTTTAACCAAAGACTTTTTTTGGGGGGACTCAATGAAGATATCCCCGATGGAAAAATAAATTGTACTATTAGTCCCATAAATGATTCGCTTCCAGAGGTTTATGATGTAAACAAAGCAGTTTTGTCATTGCAAGTGAATAATGTCCACACCTATAATTGGTCAGGATTGTGTAGCACCAGCAGCTTTATAGCGAACACAGAAAACATCACAGGATTGTGCTGTTCTGAAACAGCTATGCCATGCTACCCTAGAATTGGCTTTAATGGGATTACAGTGACCACAAACTACTCTCCATGTGTGTGCCACATATTTACACCCCAGAAAGAAATACTGAATATAACAACATCATGTGCCGTCTGTGATATTAATGACCACAGACCATGAGCCTCCTGTATGATTGATACAACTGTTGCACCAAGCATTTCATCAGCAGAGCCATATTTATGGAATGTTAATCTGACATTGTTCTTGAATGATGTCCAAGTTAATGAGACATCAGAATCATGAGGCGGCAGTTACAAGAAGGGAGCGGTGAACATCAAGTTCTGCTGCTATAAAGGAGACTTGCCTTGCTATCCCAGAATTGCCTTAAATGGGATCACTGTAGTTGAAAACTTCTCCACTTGTGTAAACTACACATTCACATCTAAGAGTGAATCAGTGAAGGTCACAAAATCATATTCTCTCTGTGGTTTTACTAACTACAGGTCATGTGGCTTCTGTTGGATTGGAAATGATAACTTACCACCACTGTGTGTCTATATGTTTGGAATTGGAGTCATCAATGATGGCCTAACATCATCAAGTGCTATGACGATCATCATTTTCGGGAGGACGTGAACTCCCAAGGTATATGGTGGATAGGCAGCAGGAACCATTGAAGGCTATGTCTTAAAAGTGCTCCTTCTTGCAGTTTCCTCATATTCCAAGACCGGCTTGTTGCAGGAGCTACTTAGTTAAGTGTGCTCTGTGCACACCGTGAGCTGTGTGTCTCATCCGTTTTGATCCTGCTTCGAAATCCCGCTTGTTTACGATGAATGATGATATCGTATGACAGGGAACAGTTGGCTGTGTTCACTTTCTGCGCGGTTTCGCCTTATGTCTTTTAGCGTGTGCTAAGACTGCTACGATGGGGACTACAGTTACCTTTCTTTGTTTGGGAGATGAGTTAGTAATTCGGATGATTCCACTGGCACGGGCGGTTGAGCAATTATGGATTTTAATTCGTTATCTGTGATACCGAGGCCTTCCATAACCAATAACCAATAACTGTCATATATAAACTCATTCTAAGAAGTGTTTATAGAAAACAAACTCTCATGTAACAAGACGTTATGATAACTTCAGACTGCAATTGTACATACATTTATTAAGATATTTTACAATATTTTTTTTATAAACAGCACTCTTAATGTTAAAAATAAATTTTTATTTTAATTCTGTGTAATCAGTATTTATACATGATTCTTTGTTACATTGTGTCATTAAATGGATATATGGAATGGTTACTCAAACCTCAAAACAAATATCATAAGTATGCCACAGAACAGGCAGACAGACACAATTTAATGATGTCAATGCTTCAAACAATGGTGTTGTTCACTGATACTAAAAAAAAACATTATATTGCATAACCTCTTGGCAGGATAAGTTCTAGTCATCCCTAGCAGAGCCAATAAATTCAAGAAAGCTATTGCAGCTCCCTACTGATCGTCTATGAATTTAATAGATAACATGACCTCGTGGCTAGGGCAGACAAACATACAGAGACAACATCACCCGTAGAGTTTGCCGTTGATCATTCACAAACACAAGCACTGAGATTATATCTCAAAACCTGAAGGCTTGAAGGATATCCCATTTATTTATTAATGATAATATGACAATTAAAAAAGCGTGTCTGTAGTGTGTGTGTGTGTGTGTGTGTGTGTGTGGCATGTAATTATTGTGACACACTTGCCTGAAGCGCCTCTCTGCTGAATTATGTCATTTGGCCGAGGGTGAATACACAATACGGTTGTTGTTTGTGAGTGTTAGTGTACAGTACATATGAATTCATACAAGATAGGTGGAAAATGTGTTGGTGGTCTATGGAGGAGAGAATGTATTGTAGTAAAAGCATTAAAGAAATCCCAGGCGACGACTGACAAGCCCCAATGTTAACACTTTAACTTGACAACAACGTTCATGACAAATAACGAGTTTTATTGTGCAAGTGATGTGACCTACTATAAACACTATATTCATGTTGTGTAACACTCTCTCTTTATTTCAAGTATGTTTTTACAAGATTTCATTATGAACAAAGTGTACACAGATGCCTGGTGTGCTTCATGGCTGTATTTACTTCACAATTTGAATTCAAAGAGATCTGTTCATAAATGAGAAATAGCTCTAGGAATAAAGAGTTAAAAGATAGTACATACCCTTTGATAATAATGTTTAATCTTAAAACCGTTGAGCTGCCGTCTACATCTACATAAATCGTATCTTTTTTTTCGTAATTTCACTTTTAATATTTCTGGTACCTATTCTTAAAAACAGGATGAACACTGATTTTAATTAAAAGCACCACCATAAATATGCATTTTAACATTTGTTGTAAGTGACTTTATTGATATTTTAATTTAGTCGACAGATCCTCACTGCACATCAGGCAACTCCACAAGTGCTCAGTTTATCCCAAATTGTATACCGGCTGTCGATTGTGCTGGTTTGTTTGAGTTTTTTTTTTATTGATCAAATAGCGCGGTTGTCGGGTTTTACCATCTTTGGTTTGATGTTCTTGCAATCTAATTTAAAATCACAGATTCACATTTATTGTGATGTGAAAGTGACACTTCAGTAGATAAAAGCTTATGATAAAAGTTTGGAAATAGTATAATGTTTGTCCTTATAAATCAATAACTTTTATCAAAAGTTTAAATTGTAACTTCAACTTGCATGTATTGAAGAATTATGTAAACATAATTTTAATATTTCTTAAAGAAAAGATCAACACAACTAAATTATCATTGACAAACAACTGTGTTATATTTCTAACATCTACCATCTCTAACCAACAGATGGACTCCTACTATCTCGGTGTTGTGTTATGGTCGCTGATCAGGGAGAGGTTCCCAGAAGACATCATTCATTATTTTGATGAAACCAGGAGGAAGCGAGATCTGCCGACATATAACAGTTTAAGTTATAAGGTTTATCCCCTTCCATTTTAAACTTTATCTTTTCCTGTTGCTTGACCTCATTTCCTTCCTCATCCCGCAAACCTGGGGGTAGTTGGGGTTTTACTGACAGACTTCACCAACTTTGATGTCTAATCTTTCATCCTGGAATTGAGAAGCTAAGACATCTCCGTTCTTTGATACTATCTACTCATCTTTAACCTCTCTCTCTCTCTCTCTCTCTCTCTGTCTCTCTCTCTCTCTTATGTAACACAGTATTAATATCATTATTACATTAATGACCGTATTTACTATTTCTGTTTTTAAAAAAAAATATAAACGTTCTACAACAGTAGATTTTTTTATTTGTCTATGTTCTCTCCATTCACTTCATGTTTTATTTATCGTTTATACATCCAGATATCCAAATAATAATCGGTGTGTTTCTACCAATTTAATTCAAGTTTGCAACATTTGGTTCAAAGAATACTTAATTTTCTCTATCTCTACTTTAATCAATGAAATATACAACAAATCAGAAATCACAAGACGGTTTTTTTCTAATTACTACTACTACTAAAAAGTTAATAATTAATTGACATTATCGGTTATAGCTCATATTTAAACATATCAACAAAGGCATTGTGATATTACAGCATACAAAATACACTTTCTAATTTGGTAAAAATGAATAGAACATTCATCAGTTAACATTAATAACGTTCAACTTTGATTTTAACAGCAAATAAACTATTACTAGACAGGACCAACAATGGTGTAACATTACATTTCCTGGCATTTAAAAACATAAATTGCCGTACAATATTAATATTATTACTGCAAAAGAAAACGATATAAATCAGTTTACTAGGAAAAGAAAAACATAAGTCAAACTATATAATGAAATAATACAATTAATCCAACGGAATAAACCTGTGACAATATTCTCCCATCTTCTTGTCTATTAAAAACTCGACACTGATTTTTTTTTTCCGTTTGTCAGCTTTTACTTCTGACGAAGTCCCTCGAGACTAGGAGCTGAATTTTGCGTGTTAATCCAATTTTCCCTGGCAGCCGTGTGCACAGGGAGTCGCCGCACAGGCAGATAACTACGTCTTCGAAGGTACTCATATTTTTTTCCGCCGTGAGCCGGGCCTCACTGCTGAGACCAGGGGAGGTTGGCAGAGAGAAATCGTAAATAAAAATCCCAACATGAGCAGCCGGGATTTGAACCCACAACCTTTCTGTCTCGAGGTCAGTGTCTTGCCTCGAGACCAACCAGTCCCCCATTCTATAAATGTTTGGCCAGTACAATATTTTATAAATGTTTAGCTAGTGCAGTATTCTATAAATATTTAACTAGTGCAGTTTTCTATAAATATTTTAGCCAGTGCAGTATTCTATACATGTTTAGCCAGTGTAGTAATCTATATATTTTTAGCTAGCGCAGTATTCTATTAATGTTTAGCCAGTTCAGTATTCTATAAATATTACGCCAGTGCAGTAAATTAAAGTAAAGGGCCCCTTCACGCCAAATGGCGTATAGGAAATATGGTGTTAGGGACCATACATTTTACAGACACATGATTTTCGGGGTAATGTGGTCAGTATTACGTCCGCGCAGCTTTACTTTCCCAGAAAAAAGTACGGTACCCATTTAAGGCTGGGTGAACATGGAAGCCGTCGGTTGGGATCGAACTCTACCCCTTGTCCTTTGTAGTCCAGTTCACTAACCATGAGCTATCGCGGCTCCCACGCCTGTGCAGTATTCTATAAATATTACGCCAGTGCAGTATTCTATAAATATTTATTCAGTTCAGTAGTCTCCTTATGCTAGCTTTAGAGATGTAACCTAATTGGTTACATCCATAACTTTCTTGTATAACGCGATAAACGTGATGACGTTTTATGCAACTGGAATGGAAACTTTTATAAATTAAACGTTTAGTACAGAAAGGTCGTAGAAGAAGTGAAATAGACAGTCAACAAAATATGGTTTTTGGGAAACTTTGTATTGAAAATGACGTGTAGCATCTGAATATTTTGTTATTATTAATTTGTTTATTATTTCATTAGGATTTGTTTTTGTTTGCTAGTCAAGTTCTTAACAACAATTTTTTTGTTTCATTTATATAAAAAGATCGCTAGCAGTAATTTGAAAACACATGTTAAGTCATATCGCTAGCACGACGTAATATTTCTTATGATTGTTTTCAAAGTTTTTCTAATGGGATTTTTGTTATCTATATTTTACCATATTATACTCTATTTAATATTTTACCATATTATACCACAATGTCATATGTTATGACATTGTGATTATTTATTCATAAATTTTATATTTATTTTTTTCACCTTGTTTCTTTCAATAATTCTGTGAAACTGCTAATACGTCAGGCTGACACGCATTTTATTAGGACAAAGTGTTTATCTCAGTTATTAATGTACACATTGTAATGTTACCTTTGATATTATGTTCTTTGGTAACCACCAACATAATTAATTTGTAATAAACAGATTATTCAACTCTCATGTTCTGTTCCATTTATTTTATTCTCAGTAACAACTTTATTCGTTTTTGTGTATTAGGGTAATAATGCCAATAAAATGTAAAAAAAAAGGAAATTTTATTATTTTTATTGCCATGTTTAAAATATAATCATCTTCTTATTTTCTTCTTTTCTTCTTTCTTTCTTTGCTTCCTCTTGACTCGTTCGGTGGTCGAGGGAAATACAAAGTTCTGGTTCTCGCATTTTTGGCGGCTTCACTCAATGTCAATTGATGTTGTTCTTGAGTTTCTTTGATGTTGTCTGTCATTCTTACTTTGTGTTTGCCTTTTGCGCTTCTCCCTTCTAAACTTTAAATATATGCTTTGTTTAGTAAGGAATTACACGGCATTCTTTGTAGAGGGACAAACCAGGTTACTTGTTGTTTCTGTATATAGCTTAGGATTTGTTCAATGCTTACTTTTTCTCTCATTTATATCACTTCTCTGACTCTGAACACTGACTCTGGTTTTTATGATCTCTCCAAGCGCTTTCAATCTTACTTCCTTTCTTTTTCTTTCTTTCTTTCTTACTTTTTTTCTTTCTTTCTTTCTTTCTTTCTTTCTTATTTTTAAATTATATACTTGCACATTTTTTCCTTATTTCACGTGAATGGAACTTTTTGTTGTATAAAACCGTTCAGAGAACGGGTGCTATCTAATTACTACATAATACAGTGAGAGATGCATATATTGGAACTTACGAGTCTTGAGGTCCCCTACTTAGACTTCCTATGCAAGACAGCAGAAACGGTTAAACAGCTTTCATGTGAGTTGATTTCGCAAGATAATGAACCTCAAATAGCAGGACAAAGTAATCATCTCTAATGATTTTCAACGAGCCAAACTCCTATCCATCATGACTAACCTTAGGAGTCGAAAACTAAGGAGGTTGCGTCATGAAAGAAAAATGGCAAACAATCGTATTCTCAAACGAATATTGTAAACCTAGAAACGGAAAGAGACCAATGGACAAACTGCTGAGATAAAGGGATTTTGGTAGGGCTTTCTTGCCAACATTCTTTATCTCTGAAATAAAGTAGGAGGATCTGCTTGCAGATCTTCACATAGAAAACAAAAATAAAAAACGGCACATGAACTTTCGAGACGGTGATGATATCAAATTGAGAAGACAAAAGGCACATGAGAAAGGAAACTGTGGCAGGCACCCCAAATACAACTTGTTCATTCTGCGGTCGGATTTATCGACCAAATATTGACATATTCAGCCACGAGATACGCTGTTCAATACAAATTCATCCAGCAAAGGACACTAGTATTTTACCAAACTACAGACTTCTCATGATTGTTTGCTACCAACAAGTCAGTCAACATGCCAAAGGCCATATGCATGCATGCATACATGAGACTTGCTTCTCTGTGAGATGCTCTTTATGTTGCTACTCACTAAGAAATTACTTGAAAATTACTGGAAGATTAATTTCCAGGATTACAACGAACCTACTGTCCCAAGTTGTGTCCCAGCAACTATATTTCTAATTAAAGGATAAACCACATATTGGGTGAAATTCAGTCTGATCAGTATAAAGGTTCAGTCCTATGATATCAACAGTTATGATTATGCTCTCTCTTTTGAAGAAAAAAAAATAATATAAACGAATCCATAAGACGTCTAATATGCAATAAGCATTATACTTGAGTAACTTACATGGTAATTTACTTAGGATGACCAGCAACAGCCTCAGACCATATCCAGTTTAACACCATTAGCGACCATATAAAAATTGAAAAAACAAAAGCAACCAATTAGTAGATAAAGTGCAAAGACATGCCGTCATATTTTCAAAGGTCAAAGAAGTTTAATGTGTAGATCATCAGCACTAATGGGACAAACGGTATTATTTGTTATTCTTTAGTTTAGAGGCACACACGAGCTGCTTATTCATTAATTTTCGAAATTTTGGATTAAATATCGCGTAGATGAACACATTGCATGAACTGTTAAATAGTAGTAAAAGGTTAGATACGAGAATGACAAAACGGCTCATAGCATAATTAGGACTATCAATTGAAATTGAAAATTGTACCTGAGGCAGGAATGCAAACAGCGAACAAGCACGTGTGATAAAGAAGACAAAACTAACCATAAACAGAGTTCTTGTTCTTGCTGATGAATTACTTTCTCTTGTTCTGGACGTTAACTTCTTCCGACGTCGCATTGTGATCGCTATTTTCAAACCAATGAGAACACAGCCTATTGAGACAATTGTTGTTGGAACGATCGGTAAAATATAAGCGTTCGTATATTTTGCAAATAATTCCATCCCGCTACCTATCCAGCTTTCCCGCAAATATGTGATCCCTGCCCATTTACCAAACTCTTCAAAATAACGTGTGTTCAAGCCGTATTTAAATTGATTTATAACCGCATTGGGCATCGCCATAAAGAATGAGAGGATCACCACAAATGTTGCTCGTTTAGGGGTGACCAGTCTAGGAAACCTGAGAGGTAAATAAACAGCAACAACACGCTCTAGTGTGATGGACACTGTCAGTGATGTTGACATTCCCAAAGTCAGCACGGAAACAAATTGCATCGCCATCAAAAGCCTGTAGCAAACGTGGATTGAATCTAAATCCATGATCCAGAACCCACTTACTACATATGTGTACGTCATCAGATGTGGGACGTTCACTGTGTAAAGCAATAAGAGAAAGTCCGACACAGCCAATCCCAGTAGTAGAATATTAGATGGCTTATGTAACCCGTCCTTGACCATGATGACCCCACAAAGGGCATTCCCTACCAGACCTACAACCCCTATTATAGGGAGAACGACAAGTTCTGTATATCTTTCTACATTTGTAAATATCGTTTCAAGTAAAGAATCATCTCCGTCGTAATATTGATCTATAACAGTAGAGTTACCAATCTTTGAACTTCTGTTACCGTCCATGTTGTCCGCCTTTTAGAAAACTTCTTCCTTTCATCAAATGACTAAAACAGACATGATTGCCAACCTTGTCATCTGAAATGAGTGTTGTTTGTTGTGTTATATATTTGCATTTGAGCAAGTTTATAGCTTTTCAATATATAAAAATAATTTTTAGAACTACAAATTGTCAACAACTTTCTTTACATGTCACAGCTTAGTCAATAGAAATATAATACAAACGTGAAGATATAGTTTGATATTCTGTTTGCTAGCATTGCTAAAAGCATCGTGTGGAGAAAAGTGAATGGGTGGACGAAATAAAGACAGGGTTACAAATCGGAAGAAAGATCGAATCACAGGCCCCTATTCCGTCAATCATCATGCGAAGAGTGCGAAACATAATAAATCCAGAAATTAGTGGTGAACAGTGTGGTTTTGATAGAGGTAAAGAAACAAGTAATGCCATATACATCATCAGATCTTCAGTAGAAAGGGACATAGAAGTGATAACAGATCTATATCTGGATAAAGTACAGAACCAGGCACTTAGGGTCATCACAAGAGCAATGAAATCAGCACCAATATTGGAGATGGAGAAATTGTGGAGAATACCAGCACTGAGAGGATGGACGGACACAAAGGTGCTGATACAGGCAGAAAAATGTGCATGCATGCCGAGACATCCAATGAAGGACCGATTCCAAAATATTGCATTGGGACGACTGAAAAGAAGAAGCTTTATTATCCACCAACTGTTGATTGATCAATAAAATATAAGGGAACGATGGACAGAATACATTAAGGATCTTTATAATGATGAACAAACGGAAGTAAATATTAAGGATAATGGAGAAGGACCAGAAATACTAAGAGAAGAACTGGAAGACGCCTTGCGCAATATGAAAGCAGGAAAAGGTCCTGCACCAGATAATATAACTAAAGAGGAGACTGAAGCCATGGGTGAATTAAATTAATTAAATATACCAGTCGACATGCTCAAATCAATATTCATAGCCCTACCAAAGAAATCGGGTGCGATTGAATGCGATGATCGTCGCACAATAAGCCTTATGAGTCATATGACTAAGATATTAGTAAGAATCATCATGCGAAGAGTGCGAAACAAAATCAGTCCAGAAATTAGCAATGAACAGTGTGGTTTTGTTAGAGATAAAGGAACAAGCAATGCCATTTATATAATAAGATCTTTAGTAGAAAGAGCCATAGAGGTGAACACAAATCTATACCTATGTTTCATAGATTACACCAAGGCATTTGACAAAGTAAAGCATCAAGAAATAATCAACATTTTAGAAAGCATAAACGTAGACAGCAAAGATCTAAGAATAATAAAGAACATCTACTGGCAACAAACCGTAGCCATAAGAACTGGAAACTAATTGGGAATGTTTCAACAAATAAAATAGGGTGTTAGACAAGGTTGTGTGCTGTCACCAGATTTGTTTAATATTTATAGTGAGATTATTTTAAGATCCATAAGGAGCATGCCTGGAATAACAATTGGAGGTCATAATATAAATAATCTAAGGTATGCTGATGATACAGTATTAATCGCTCAGAGTTAACATGAGTTACAAGAAATGTTGGACATTATAGTGAAAGAAAGCAAAAATAAAGGAATAAAGGAATAAAGGTAATTGTAACAACAAAGAAAAAGACATCACCTCACAAAAGAGGTGAGATGCAGAATGGCTCAGGCAAAAGCAGCTTTCCAAAAAATGAGGAAAATACTATGCAATCCATTTTTGACAATAGAAACAAGAAAAAGAGTACATTTACAAGAAAATGGTACAACGAACCTACTGTCCCAAGTTGTGTCCCAGCAACTATATTTCTAATTAAAGGATAAACCACATATTGGGTGAAATTCAGTCTGATCAGTATAAAGGTTCAGTCCTATGATTTCAACAGTTATGATTATGCTCTCTCTTTTGAAGAAAAAAAATTATATAAACGAATCAATAAGACGTCTAATATGCAATAAGCATTATACTTGAGTAACTTACATGGTAATTTACTTAGGACGACCTGCAACAGCCTCAGACCATATCCAGTTTAACACCATTAGCGACCATATAAAAATTGAAAAAACAAAAGCAAACCAATTAGTAGATAAAGTGCAAAGAGATGCCGTCATATTTTCAAAGGTCAAAGAAGTTTAATGTGTAGATCATCAGCACTAATGGGACAAACGGTATTATTTGTTATTCTTTAGTTTAGAGGCACACACGAGCTGCTTATTCATTAATTTTCGAAATTTTGGATTAAATATCGCGTAGATGAACACATTGCATGAACTGTTAAATAGTAGTAGAAGGTTAGATACGAGAATGACCAAACGGCTCATAGCATAATTAGGACTATCAATTGAAATTGAAAATTGTACCTGAGGCAGGAATGCAAACAACGAACAAACACGTGTGATAAAGAAGACAAAACTAACCATAAACAGAGTTCTTGTTCTTGCTGATGATTTCCTTTCTCTTGTGCTGGACGTTAACTTCTTCCGACGTCGCATTGTGATCGTTATTTTCAAACCAATGAGAACACAGCCTATTGAGACAATTGTTGTTGGAACGATCGGTACAATATAAGCGTTCGTATATTTTGCAAATAATTCCATCCCGCTACCTCTCCAGCTTTCCCGCAAATATGTGATCCCTGCCCATTTACCAAACTCTTCAAAATAACGTGTGTTCAAGCCGTATTTAAATTGATTTATTACTGCATTGGGCATCGCCATAAAGAAAGAGAGGATCACCACAAATGTTGCTCGTTTAGGGGTGACCAGTCTAGGAAACCTGAGAGGTAAATAAACAGCAACAACACGCTCTAGTGTGATGGACACTGTCAGTGATGTTGACATTCCCAAAGTCAACACGGAAACAAATTGCATCGCCATCAAAAGCATGTAGCAAACGTGGATTGAATCTAAATCCATGATCCAGAACCCACTTATTACATATGTGTACGTCATCAGATGTGGGACGTTCACTGTGTAAAGCAATAAGAGAAAGTCCGACACAGCCAATCCCAGTAGTAGAATATTAGATGGCTTATGTAACCCGTCCTTGACCATGATGACCCCACAAAGGGCATTCCCTACCAGACCTACAACCCCTATTATAGGGAGAACGACAAGTTCTGTATATCTTTCTACATTTGTAAATATCGTTTCAAGTAAAGAATCATCTCCGTCGTAATATTGATCTATAACAGTAGAGTTACCAATCTTTGAACTTCTGTTACCGTCCATGTTGTCCGCCTTTTAGAAAACTTCTTCCTTTCACCAAATGACTAAAACAGGCATGATTGTCAACCTTGTCATCTGAAATGAGTGTAGTTTGTTGTGTTATATATTTGCATTTGAGCAAGTTTATAGCTTTTCAATTTATAAAAATAATTTTTAGAACTACCAATTGTCAACAACTTTCTTTACATGTCACAGCTTAGTCAATAGAAATATAATACAAACGTGATGATATAGTTTGATATTCTGTTTGCTAGCATTGCTAAAAGCATCGTGTGGAGAAAAGTGAATGGGTGGACGAAATAAAGACAGGGTTACAAAACGGAAGAAAGATCGAATCACAGGCCCCTATTCCATCAATCATCATGCGAAGAGTGCGAAACATAATAAATCCAGAAATTAGTGGTGAACAGTGTGGTTTTGATAGAGGTAAAGAAACAAACAATGCCATATACATCATCATATCTTCAGTAGAAAGGGACATAGAAGTGATAACAGATCTATATCTGGATAAAGTACAGAACCAGGCACTTAGGGTCATCACAGGAGCAATGAAATCAACACCAATATTGGAGATGGAGAAATTGTGGATAATACCAGCACTGAGAGAAGGGACGGACACAAAGGTGCTGATACAGGCAGAAAAATGTGCATGCATGCCGAGACATCCAATGAAGGACCGATTCCAAAATATAGCATTGGGACGACTGAAAAGAAGAAGCGTTATTATCCACCAAGCCAAGCATATTTGTAGACAAACACCAGACATGCCAAGAGTTGTTAACCCCCTTCTGCCCATACCAGAACAGACTCCCTAGACAGAGGAATCAGGATTATCAATACAAAAATGGACAGAAGTGAACGGAATAGTTGACAAAGAAGAACAGAATAGTCTACAGCGAAAAACAATAACTCTCAATTTCCTGAATGAAGAATACCCACAAGACCTATGGATTCATGTGTACACAGATGGATCAGCACAGAATGCTGTGAAGGATGGGGGAGCAGGTGCATATATAGAGTACCCTAATAACACTAGGGATATGAATAAAATCATCATCATCAAGTACCGGGCCTAGTGGCGTAGGTGATCGTGTCTCTCCACAACTTTCGATCTCGGCAGCTATTTATCATTTCTGTTGTTGACCTTCTGCCAAGCCATTCTCTTATGGTGTCTGTTATTTTTTCTCTTTCCTTCCCTCTGTCTATTCGTCCCTTAATTTTTCCAGTTGTTACAATATATTCAAGTTGTTCTCATCTCATTATACATGACCAAAAAATGATGATTGTATCTTCCTAACATTGGAAATTAGCTCTCTTTTTGCTTTGACCTCTCTTAGAACCTCTTCATTACTCTTTTTAGCTGTCCGTGGTATTCTCAACATTCTTCTGTAAAACCACATTTCTACAAACTCCTGTGATTTTCTTGTATGTTGTCCTATTGTCCATGACTCGCATCCATATGTTAATACTGGCTCTAAGTAACATTTAAGAACTCTTTTTCTTGTTTCTATTGTCAAAAATGGATTGCATAGTATTTTCCTCATTTTTTGGAAAGCTGCTTTTGCCTGAGCCATTCTGCATCTCACCTCTTTTGTGAGGTGATGTCTTTTTCTTTGTTGTTACAATTACCTTTATTCCTTTATTCCTTTATTTTTGCTTTCTTTCACTATAATGTCCAACATTTCTTGTAACTCATGTTCACTCTGAGCGATTAATACTGTATCATCAGCACACCTTAGATTATTTATATTATGACCTCCAATTGTTATTCCAGGCATGCTCCTTATGGATCTTAAAATAATCTCACTATAAATATTAAACAAATCTGGTGACAGCACACAACCTTGTCTAACACCCTATTTTATTTGTTGAAACATTCCAATTAGTTTCCAGTTCTTATGGCTACGGTTTGTTGCCAGTACATGTTCTTTATTATTCTTAGATCTTTGCTGTCTATGTTTATGCTTTCTAAAATGTTGATTATTTCTTGATGCTTTACTTTGTCAAATGCCTTGGTGTAATCTATGAAACATAGATATAGATTTGTGTTCACCTCTATGGCTCTTTCTACTAAAGATCTTGTGATATTTTTTGGACTGATTTTGTTTCGCACTCTTCGCATGATGATTCTTAGTAATATCTTAGTCATATGACTCATAAGGCTTATTGTGCGATGATCATCGCATTCAATCGCACCCGATTTCTTTGGTAGGGCTATGAATATTGATTTGAGCATGTCGACTGGTATATTTAATTAATTTAATTCACCCATGGCTTCAATCTCCTCTTTAGTTATATTATCTGGTCCAGGAGCTTTTCCTGCTTTCATATTGCGCAAGGCGTCTTCCAGTTCTTCTCTTAGTATTTCTGGTCCTTCTCCATTATCCTTAATATTTACTTCCGTTTGTTCATCATTATAAAGATCCTTAATGTATTCTGTCCATCGTTCCCTTATGTTTTATTGATCAATCAACAGTTCTCCTTTCTTTGATCTTAAACATCCAGTTTTTTATTGCGCTTTTCTTCCTGTTAATTCCTCAATTTGTTTGTATATAGGTTTAGCATCTCCTTTTTGTTGCAATTCGGTCTCTTTGCATCTATCTTTTAGCCATGCTTCTTTTGCTTCATTGCATTTTACTACAATTTCTTTATTTAATCTCTTATACTCATCTTTATTTTCTTTATTTCTTCTTCTTGTATGAATAAAATAGCAACAGGGAAATATTGTCACAATTATGATGCAGAAATACAAGCAATAAAGTTGGCAATAGAAACACTTCTGAACGGTAATCTTAGCCCACAACCTGTAGTGTTTTTGACAGATGCAAGATCAGTACTCCAGGCACTACAATCCAGAAAATTACCACATCTGCAGACCCTATTGACTGAACTCTGCAAGCACCACAAGGTTGCCCTACAGTGGTTCCAATCTCACTGTGGAATACCAGGAAATGAGAAAGTATATCAGTTGGCAAATGAAGGTTCAACAGACACACAACTAGATACACCGGTTACATACCATCATAAGAAACAGATAATCAAATCAATAAGAGGACCACATGCCCCAAATCAGGATGCCTTTCTTAATATGAATAGATATGAACAGGTTATCTTTATACGCCTTAGAACAGGACACAATCGACTCCTGATTCACATTTAGAACGAAATTCAAGATCGGCACATCAACTACTTGTACATGTGGACAGGCACCCCAGACTGCTGAACACATACATCAAGACTGCACTGAATATAGTAGACTGAGGAAAATCCATTGGCCCATAGATACAACACTACAGACAAAACTATATGGGCCACTGCAAGAATTACAAAGACAGTAAAATTTATACAGGAAACGACATTGCTGATATAGACAATACTTCGGCGCGAACGAAAGATAGATAGATAGATAGATAGATAGATAGATAGATAGATAGATAGATAGATAGATAGATAGATAGATAGATAGATAGATAGATAGATAGATAGATAGATAGATAGATAGATAGATAGATAGATAGATAGATAGATAGATAGATAGATAGATAGATAGATAGATAGATAGATAGATAGATAGATAGATAGATAGATAGATAGATAGATAGATAGATAGATAGATAGATAGATAGATAGATAGATAGATAGATAGATAGATAGATAGATAGATAGATAGATAGATAGATGGATGGATGGATGGATGGATAGATAGATAGATAGATAGATAGATAGATAGATAGATAGATAGATAGATAGATAGATAGATAGATAGATAGATAGATAGATAGATAGATAGATAGATAGATAGATAGATAGATAGATAGATAGATAGATAGATAGATAGATAGATAGATAGATAGATAGATAGATAGATAGATAGATAGATAGATAGATAGATAGATAGATAGATAGATAGATAGATAGATAGATAGATAGATAGATAGATCTATACCTATGTTTCATAGTTTATACCAAAGCATTTGAGAAAGTAAAACACCAAAAAATGATCTAAATTTTAGAAAGCATAAACGGAGACAGTAAAGGTCTAAGAATAATAAAGAACATGTACCGGCAACAAGCAGCGGCCATAAGAACTGGAAACCAATTGGGAATGTTTCAACAAATAAAACAGGGTGTTGGGTAAAGTTGTGTGCTGTCACCGGATTTGTTTAATATGTATAGTGAGATTATCATAAGACCCATAAGGAGCATACCTGGAATAACAATCGGAGGTCATAATGTAAATGATATAAGGTATGCTGATGATACAGTATTAATCGCTCAGAGTGAAAATGAGTTACAAGAAATGTTAGACATTATAGTGAAAGAAAGCAAAATAAAGGACTCAGTCTAAATAGCAAAAAGACAGAAGTAATTGTAACAACAAAGAAAAAGACATCACCTCAGTGCAAAAAAAAAGATAAGTGGAACAATATTAAAACAGGTAATTGAATTTAAATATTTGGGAGCTTTGTAAACCTCAGACGGAAGATGTACAAAAGAGGTGAGATGCAGAATGGCTCAGGCCAAAGCAGCTTTCCAAAAAATGAGGAAGATACTATGCAATCAATGGATATCAAAAGCAAGAGGAGCTTTCATTGCACCGGGAAACATATGGAAATCCAAAGAAAGTAGGTTAAATACCAAAATAAAAATTTTCAACTCAAATGTTAAGTCGGTCCTATTATATGGCTATGAAACATGGCGAATAACAAAATTGACAATCACGAAGGTACAGACTTTCATTAATGGATACTTACGCAGAATAAAGGGATGGAAATGGCAGTACAAAGTCACTAACGTAGAATTATAGAAATGTACCGGTCAAATACCAGTGAATAAAGAAATACAGCGAAGACGATGGCGATGGATAGAACACACACTACGGAAGCCAACTGAGAGTATTACACAACAGGCCCTTTTTTGGAATCCCCAGGGGAAAAGACAAAGAGGAAGACCAAGGAATTCTTGGAGAAGACAGATCGAAGCAGAGATGAAGATGATGGGGAAGACATTGAATAATCTTAAAAGATTTGCAAAAAACAGAACGACTTGGAAAGTGTTTGTTGAAGACCTATGCTCCACTGGGAGCTAAAAAGGTAGAAGAGGAAGAAGACTATGCAATCCATTTTTGACAATAGCAACAAGAAAAATAGTTCTTAAATGTAATGTAGAGCCAGTCTTAACATATGGATGTGAATCATGGACAGTAGGACTACAGACAAGATAATCACTGGATTCTGTAGAAATGTGGTTTTACAGAAGAATGTTGAGAACACCATGGACTGCTAAGAAGAGTAATGAAGACGTTCTGAATGGGGCCAAAGCAAAAAGAGAGCTCATTTCCCTATATTAGGAAGAAACAATCATCATTTTTTGGCCATGTATTGAGAGGAGAAAAGCTGGAATATATTGTAACAACTGGGAAAATTGAGGGACGAAGAGATAGAGGGATGCAAAGAGAAAAGATGCCAGACAGCTTAAGAGAATGGCTTGGCTGAAGGTCAACAACAGAAATGATAAATAACTGTCGAGATCGAAAGTTGTGGAGAGACATGATCATCTACGCCATCAGGCTTGGTACGTGTTGATGATGATGATTCCGTCAACTCACATTGATCAACCACAAAGAGTATGTGTGTATGTCAGAGAGAGAGTGAGAGAGAGAGAAACAGAGAGAGAGAGATAGAAACGGAGAGAGAGAAAGAAAGCGAGCGAGAGAGAGAAACAGAGAGAGAGAGAGAAACGGAGAGAGAGAAAGAAAGCGAGCGAGAGAGAGAAACAGAGAGAGAGAGAGAGAGAGAGAGAGAAAGAGAGATAGAAAAAAGAGTGAATGGAGCTTGCTGTGGCCGTTAATATTGCCCTAAATTGTCACCAGACCTGCGTTAAAAAGACGCAGTGTCAATTCATTTTTTTTTTTTTTAAATATGTGTTGAAGGAATACCTGGGATGGATAATAACATCATTTAGCAGAGACACTGTAACAATTAGAAGCAGTATAGGCCAAATAAAGACAGAATACGATCGAAGGCAAAACATACTATTAAACAAATCAGTGTCAATTAATGTTAGTAAACCTGTTATAAAGTGCTACATATAACCTGTTCTAGTATATTGAAATGAGTCATGGACGACAAGCAGGACAATACAGGAACTTTAGAGGCAGGTGAGATGTATTTTATCAGAAAAAGGCTACGAATTCTATGTATGGAAATCAAATTACACAGATGGTTTAAAAAGAACTGGGGAAATCAGAAACATAATCAAAATCATAAGGAAAAGACAATCTACAATTATTGGGCATGGCAATTGAGAATACTATAACAACAGGCAAAATGAATGGAAAGTGTAGCAGAGAAAAACTAAGAGAACAAATATTGAACAGCTTATTAAAACAGCATAATGAAAGATCACCGACTGAGATTATGGCATGCAAGAAAGACCGAATGATGTGGAGAGAGACGACCGTATAAGCAAACCGATAGGTGATGGTGACTGAAGAAATGGAACCTTCTATAAGGCATACAGAAATAATTACTTAAAACATCAGTACTTATAGTGTTTACATTAATAGCAGTGAGCGAGTCACAGCTGTATACATGTATCAAGATCACAATTGAGCAAGATCCTATTCCACCACCCGTGGAGTACGCCAAGTGCAGTCACCATATTGTATTGAACCTACGGTTTGTTTCTCACACTGACAGGACTCTCGAAGCCATGCACACCTTACTTGGAATTATTCGCTTCCGCCACCGCCTATGTACTACTTTCAACTTACAATAGTTCCTACTCTTTGATCCGTTTTTGATCAAATCTAGAGAAGTGGTTTTACTTATCCCAGATCAGACTTTGTAAAAAAAAACAAATGTAATTTCTAAACGTTGGAAGAACTAGTTCACAATTCTGTGAGCAAGAAAAATACATCGCACCAACACTATTTTATTCCAACCCACCTTAATTGTATAAGTTTGTCTGTAAATATTTAGTAATTTCTTCTGCCACAGATTAGATTGTTTACAAAAGTTGTTCATTTAATCAATAAAGTGTTATTTTAGTTTGTGCTTCTGGAAATGTTGCTGTAATGAGGTAATTCAAATGAAATTAGTTTCAGAAAATATAACTCATATGTCACCTGCAAAAAAAAAAAAATTGGTTCGTTGATTATATTTGTTTCATACAAAGAAACAAATGAAGTCAACAAGAATTATTTTGTTTTCAGGGTCAAGAAAATAGCCAGGAATTTGGATATTCAGATAGCACGGTTGACTTATCCAAATCTACAGAAAATGTTTGATGTTATAGCCACTTAAGTGATGTTCCTTTGAAGATGTTACAGCACTGTTATTTTGTAAATAGTTACAGAGTTTAGTTTAAGCCAAGAAAATCAGTGCTTTTCTCCTCAACAAAAGTTTACTGTAACTTTATCGTCCAATCAAATAAAACATAAAATCATAACGTCTGAAGGACTTACGCTTGTATTATCTTGAAACTCTTAAGAGTTTAAATGTTTTAACCTTTAAAGTTTACCTAAATGCCTTACTGAGAATTCCAACTATAATTGATGTTCTCTGAATACAAACATCTACGTTCAATAACGCAATAATATTGCTATCTAATTTAGCTTCAAATGTTTACTTAATTTTGTCATGCATAAAGAATAATTTTATTTTTATTCAATAATTTTTTTTGTTGGCTTCTTTCGTGTGTTCCCATTTATTTTGACGATGAAAAAAATGTCTAATATATTTTACCATTTATTTCGGTAAACTTTAGGTTTGTCATGTTGGAAACCGTTGTTGAAGGGTGAACTATAATGTGATAATAAATCAATTATGTAACAAGGTTTTGCTGCAGGAAGAAACGATTTGTCCAATAAATGTAGAGAAGTTCAAGCACTTCACGTCCGTGTATGACAACGTCAAACAACATAACACACGGTACTAGAGTGTCTGCTCTCCTGAGAAGAAAAAGAGAAAAGGTAATCTCCACAAGCGTCGATGATAATAAATATGCGATCTACTATAAACATTTGCAATAGTTGGTGACGTAGCTTCATACTTGAAATATTTCACGTTTCAAATAGTTATATTATTCAGTAATATATTCGCTTTTAGTTTGATAAAATATGAAGTTTCTTACCTGTCTGTCCACACAACGCGTCCTATCAGTCTGACATATGGATTATAATTATGATTATATTAGAAGAGGTTATATATAGATTTTGATGATATTTACCCTTCCTTCCTTCCTTCCTTCCCTTCCTTCCTTCCTTCCTTCCTTCCTTCCTTCCTTCCTTCCTTCCTTCCTTCCTTCCTTCCTTCCTTCCTTCCTTCCTTCCTTTCTCCCTTCCTTCCTTCCTCGCTTCCTCCCTCGCTTCCCTCCTTTGATCCTTCCATCCTTCCTTTCCTGCTTCCATCCTTCCTTCATTCCTTAAGCGCTACCTCTCTCGCTTCCATTCTTCCTTCCTCGCTACCTCCTTCGTTTCCTTCCTTCCTTCCTTCCTTACTTAATTCCTTTTTTCCTTCATTCCTTCCTTGCTACCTCACTCGCTTCCATCCTTTCTTCCTTCCATCCTTCCTTTCTTTCTTTCATCCTTTCTTCCTTCCTTATCCGCTACCTCCCTCGCTTCCTTGCTACCTCCCTCGCTTCCTTCCTTCCTTATTTCCTTCCTTCATTACTTTCTTTGTCATTTTGTTCTAATTTCACCCGTCCAATCCAGTGCCTCCCTTGATCATTTTGACACATGAATCTGTATAGTCTAGTGATAGGACGCCGGCCACTAGATTTCAATGTTCCGGGTTTGAATAATGCCAACCATTGTAGAAATACTTATTTTCGAATCCCTGGATTATTTGCCATTTTCTCACCTCTTCCCCGGTCTTTGGTTATTGCGATTCTATGTCTAGCCCTCTCTGATAACGGCAAAATTTAGAACGACTAGTGTGCATACTGCTCATGTTAAAGAAACCTTCGTAGTTAAAATTTGAATAGAGTAGACCAAACGGCCACTGTTTGAGCAAAAATACTGAGGGATCAATGCAACTAAAACATCCCCAATTATGATAACACTTCCGATCTGACCAATGAATTAAACTTAAGAGTAGCAGTCAAAGATCACGCTCAGATCAATGACTTCAGAATTAACACCTTGCGAAATAAATTTGGCTATTTCTGGGAGAAAATTACCAATGACAGACTGGCTGGGGTCTTAGAATAGGGGTCAAGTTTTTCCTCCCTCGTTAAAGATGCTCATTTTAATAAACAGACATGGCTGAACGCTGAAGTCTTTGCCTTTGATGTGTTTGAAAGAGTTCATACTCGTGATGAGACTTGTGCGGTGGTGATAGAATCAATGATGCTTACAACACAGTGTATCAATTGGTGATTCCATACACATGCTAGTGAAGCTTGCGGTACATCCTCTGATTATACGATAGATTGGACGCCCTTGATGTAAAGGAATGTGGTTCTCAGATTTGTCAGCTGTTCATCTGAGTCGATAGACATTTGACCAAGACTACATCAAGGCCCTGCACTGTCACCAGTCCTGTTCAATGTGTACACTGTGATGGTCACTGCTAAACAACGGGATGGAAAGCGAACACTATCCTTCGATGATGGTATTTTGGTGTATCGGCAGGTAAAGACCGAAATAAGATCAGTAAGTCTCTACAAAGCGAACTTGATCGCATCACTTCATGGTGTAATAGTTCCAGTACACGCGTCAACCCAGGTGAAGCAACAGTAACATGGTTCTCCCTTAACAATCCTATTGTTAACACAATTAGCACATTGTTGGGTTATGTGGTCTATCACATAAGTAATCCCATTTTCTCAGAGAGATACATTCTTGTTCCCGATTTCGGAGGGAGAATGAATTCAGAGGCCATGTCGAACAAAAAAAGTCAACTCAAGAATTGACATGAATTTAGGGTTATCAATTTACACTGGAAATGTTGAATATTATATAAAAGTGTGTATTTCTTTCTCTCTCACGTCCCCAAGACTACTGTATAGTATGGACTGATTCTATTCGTTGTGCTCACTCATAAGGACATCAATTTTGGCGTAGATGCGACATTTTGTTCGGAACAAAGCTGTGATATTTCCCCTTTACAGCCCGACATATCCGAATTCATTACAGTGTTTCTGGGGGTTAACTCTCGATCTCTGCTCACCTGGACAAAGTGGTTAGCATGTTTCTTGGGGCACTACGAAACGGTAAGGAGAAGCTCTGAAAATAATCTGGATAGTTCCGATTCACTGATCCTCACGCAAGCAGTCAGCTATGAGTCGCTGACCGCTTGTATGTCTGGTGCTAACACGCATCATCGTCACCCAACTTGGCATTAGATTTTCATCAATTCGTCGTCAGAAAGAGTTTATAATAGCCTATATACACTACATAATTGGATATAGGTGCGTAAAAAAATATAAAAGTCCGCTGGCTGTCTCTCTTCCCAATTCCACGCAGTTTTCGAAGCTTTGCCTTCTGGACAGACCAATAACTCTAAATAAATTAAATCGAGAAAAGGTAAATAAAAAATACTCTAAAGACCATCTAATCGGCATTTTACCATTTCTGGAATCTGCCGGTGGGGGGGGGGGGGAGTGAACTTATAGAACAGGCGAATAAAGACCTATTGTCCAGAGCATTCGCCACGAGGTGTTCGGGTCTGAGTTTTTATTTCACCCCACAGCGGTTTTCATGACAGAAAACACTTTTGATCTTCCCCTGGATTCGAACTTTCGTTCTCCTGGTTTGAAGCCCGACAAGTTATTGATTCCTCCTCCTGCTCTCCGGACAAGAAAAAGTGCAGCATTTAAAAAAAAGCTGTAAAAATAACGACAACACTTGAATGTTGTTAAAGCATTAAAACAAGCTGTAAAAATAACGACAACACTTGAATGTTGTTAAAACATTAAAACAAGCTGTAAAAATAACGACAACACTTGAATGTTGTTAAAGCATTAAAACAAGCTTTAAAAATAACGACAACACTTGAATGTTGTTAAAGCATTAAAACAAGCTTTAAAAATAACGACAACACTTGAATGTTGTTAAAGCATTAAAACAAGCTTTAAAAATAACGACAACACTTGAATGTTGTTAAAGCATTAAAACAAGCTTTAAAAATAACGACAACACTTGAATGTTGTTAAAGCATTAAAACAAGCTTTAAAAATAACGACAACACTTGAATGTTGTTAAAGCATTAAAACAAGCTTTAAAAATAACGACAACACTTGAATGTTGTTAAAGCATTAAAACAAGCTTTAAAAATAACGACAACACTTGAATGTTGTTAAAGCATTAAAACAAGCTTTAAAAATAACGACAACACTTGAATGTTGTTAAAGCATTAAAACAAGCTTTAAAAATAACGACAACACTTGAATGTTGTTAAAGCATTAAAACAAGCTGTAAAAATAACGACAACACTTGAATGTTGTTAAAGCATTAAAACAAGCTGTAAAAATAACGACAACACTTGAATGTTGTTAAAGCATTAAAACAAGCTGTAAAAATAACGACAACACTTGAATGTTGTTAAAGCATTAAAACAAGCTTTAAAAATAACGACAACACTTGAATGTTGTTAAAGCATTAAAACAAGCTGTAAAAATAACGACAACACTTGAATGTTGTTAAAGCATTAAAACAAGCTTTAAAAATAACGACAACACTTGAATGTTGTTAAAGCATTAAAACAAGCTATAAAAATAACGACAACACTGGAATGTTGTTAAAGCATTAAAACAAGCTTTAAAAATAACGACAACACTTGAATGTTGTTAAAGCATTAAAACAAGCTTTAAAAATAACGACAACACTTGAATGTTGTTAAAGCATTAAAACAAGCTGTAAAAATAACGACAACACTTGAATGTTGTTAAAGCATTAAAACAAGCTTTAAAAATAACGACAACACTTGAATGTTGTTAAAGCATTAAAACAAGCTGTAAAAATAACGACAACACTTGAATGTTGTTAAAGCATTAAAACAAGCTTTAAAAATAACGACAACACTTGAATGTTGTTAAAGCATTAAAACAAGCTGTAAAAATATTGACAACACTTGAATGTTGTTAAAGCATTAAAACAAGCTTTAAAAATAACGACAACACTTGAATGTTGTTAAAGCATTAAAACAAGCTGTAAAAATAACGACAACACTTGAATGTTGTTAAAGCATTAAAACAAGCTTTAAAAATAACGACAACACTTGAATGTTGTTAAAACATTAAAACAAGCTTTAAAAATAACGACAACACTTGAATGTTGTTAAAGCATTAAAACAAGCTTTAAAAATAACGACAACACTTGAATGTTGTTAAAGCATTAAAACAAGCTTTAAAAATAACGACAACACTTGAATGTTGTTAAAGCATTAAAACAAGCTTTAAAAATAACGACAACACTTGAATGTTGTTAAAGCATTAAAACAAGCTTTAAAAATAACGACAACACTTGAATGTTGTTAAAGCATTAAAACAAGCTTTAAAAATAACGACAACACTTGAATGTTGTTAAAACATTAAAACAAGCTTTAAAAATAACGACAACACTTGAATGTTGTTAAAACATTAAACATATAATCTGCAATTTTCCCGAGCGCGCGGACTAAGATCTTAGAATGAATAAAATAGACTGCAGATAGGTTGTATACATCTAGCAACTACACACGTGGAAACATATTGAACGGGCTGCCCGATGAGTTGAATTAAACCATTAATTATACTGCGGTGGACTTAGGAGCACGAATATTGTTCAGATAAACTTTAAAACCCTGGAGATAGATTTACAAGAACATTTAAATATACTTTATAACACAGGCACCATGTATAACACAAGCATTTACAAATGGTAGAAATAATTAACAACGTGAAAAAAAACTGAGATTAAGAGGCCTGCCCTGAACATGGACGTGTGGTGACATACAATGCGGGGCATGTGCAAGGTCTGACACTGAAAAACAAAGATCATCGAACCAGGGGCGGACGATGTCTTTGAAACTTGAAGAGGCCAGACATGAGTCCGAACTTTTAGGTTGACCTTTAACCTGATCCTTAGCGACATAAACATGACTGTAGTTTGCCCTATGTAATATAAATATAGTTCCTTCAAATATTGCCTGTAATGAACATAATTATAATTACATCAGAATATCTTAGTTATTTGCTTTATAAGTTACACAAAAACATGGTTTGGTGGTTAATTAAACTCTCTTACAGTTTTGTTATAAGGAGACAACAAAGGGATTTTTAGTCGGCCATTCATAGATTAATCTCCCCATCAACATTACCTTTAATGATTTAATACAAAAATAAAACGTCATCTAAGTTGTCGTTCTTTTGTTACCACGGAAACAAGGAGGTAATCAATGGCCTACCTTGTTCTCATACACATTGCGAGGTCGATAGATGCCGCTGTACGGTTGTAGACAGTTTGACCTCCATAGATAATGAAATCTATTTATTGGTAAGGTCTTGGGTTATTTGAACTATCATCAACATGTGAGAAATCTGTTAGCGTAGGCAATAATATCCTTCCATAATCTTCTATTCACAGTGCATCTTATCATTTCTGTTGTTGACTGTCCTCCATGCCATGACACCAAAATATATTGTTTCTTCTCTCTTTGTCATCCCTTGTAACCAAGTATCCCAACTTTCCTTATCTCATGGTTCTTTTTCTTCTTTCCTTCCTCATTTACCTTTCAGCGTCGAGAAGATATATAATTAGCGGTCTTTTGCTCTTCTGTTCGCCTCTGCTGCTATTATGTTTCCTAGTGCTTCTAATATTCCGTTGATCCATTTTTTTAGTGGTCAACTCTTGGGTCTGGTTTCCTAGCAAAGCGTGTTGAGGGCTCGTTGTGTTGTGTTTTTATCACTCTGCCTTGTCAAGTGGTTAAACCATTTTATCTGTTGATTATCTTTATATTCTATGGCGAGGGCTATTTCTAACTTTTTTCTCAGTTCTTCAGTTCTGCTCTTGTCTCTCATGGTGTTTCCTGTCATTCGTTTAAGAAACGCATCATAGTAGCGATTATTTATTGTTTTAATTGTTTTTTTTTTTTTTTGCATCTAGAGTCCATTACTGACATTGGTAGTACAACGTTGTGATGACTATTGTATTGTGAAGTGCCACTTATGCTTCTAGAGTTGCATATATAGTCCATGTAGGTAATAAACAGTAGGGGCGGGGGGATAGTACACATACCTGTCATACACCTGATCTAACTTCGAAGCGGTCTGTGTAGCCTGCTGATGTCTGACTGTGCATCTGCTGTTGATTTAGAGATGTTTCATTAGGTTGGTTAGATGTTAGCTGATTCTGTATGTTGTTAGTATACCCCACAGTTGTTCTCTGTTTACTCTGTCGAATGCTTTTTTTCTGGTCAATGAAAGCTATGTACACATTTTGAATGTGCTCTGTCTTTTTCTCTGCTAGCTGTTTTAAGATGAATAGAACGTCAGTACATCCTCTGTTTTTTTTTTGTTTTTTTTTTGGGAACCCCATTGGAGAATCGCTTAACTGTAGTTTTATTATTGGTATCAGCCTTTTTTTTCTACAATTTGGTGTATAACTTTCCTACTTATCTGAGAAGAGATATACCTCTATAATGGTTGCAGTCTCTTTTGCTACCTTTCTTTTTCTACATTGGTATGATGATTGCTTTTTGCCAGTCTTTTGGGGCTTTTTGTTGGTGTCATGTTGAATTGAATATTCTGTGCAGGCATGCAACTCCTGTTACACTTGCTGCTCCTATTATTTCTATTGGTTTGTTATCTATCCCCGGTGCTTTATTTCTTGTTGCATAATTGATTACTTCTTTGATTTCCTCTTTCATAATGAAGGGTTCAGTATTTATGCATTCTTGCGTGATTTTTGTTGTCTTATTGGTAGTTGGTGTCATGTTTAGTAGGTCTTCAACATGTTCTTTCCATCTCTGTTGCATATGTTGATTTTTTTTTTATATTGGATGTCCGTCTTTGTCATTTATGAGCTCAGCAAAATCGTGGTTTTGCTTTTTTCGTTCTTGTTGCTTTTGCTGCCTTGTGGCTGTTTTGAAATCCCTGCTCATATTTTGTCCGAATTCTATATAATTCTTTAGCTTAGCTCATGCCATCTAAATTTTAACTCTTTTTCGAACTAAGGCATATTTTGCATAGTTTTCTTGGTTCTTTTTCGCTCTCCAATTTATAAACAATTCTTATTTTCTTTAATTGCTTCTCTGATTGCTTCGTTCTATCACGGTGTGCTCTTTTTCCTTTCTTTTGTCCTTAGATGCGTTCTACATATTGTTTTTATGATATTGGTTACTGCTTTCTTAAATTGATTCCATTCTTTTTCTACGGTGCTTACTTCGTTAGGGAGTTTCTTGAATTTCTCTGTCATCTTTTCTTCGAGGGTTTTCCTTGTTTTTTTTTTTTTATCTTCTAATTGTTTTATTTTTATTGTCCGTTCTGTTTGCTTTTTTGTTTGTTTTCGTATATTCTCTTTGTATTTGGCTGTCTGAGTGTAATCATAACAATCTTTTTTGTTTCTCATGATGTGCCCGAAAAATGTTGATTGTTTCTTTCTGATGTTTTTTATGAGCTCCCTTTTATGTTGGCCTCTTTTAGAATGTCCTCATTGGTCTTTTCAGAAGTCCAGTGAACTTTCTACATTTTTCTGATAAATCCCATCTCTGTGATCTCTAATCTTCCTTCCATTTGCCTGACTTATGTCCATTATTCGCTTCCATAGGTCAAAATTGGCTCTTTATATCACCGAAGAACTCTCCCCATCACCTGTTTTGACATAGACTTGTTGCATACGACGTTTTTCATTTTCTGAAATGCTCTTTTGACTAGCGGAGCTATTCTGATTCTTATTTCTGTGGTGCTTCTTCCATCTTATATTATTATTGTGCCAAAGTATACAAGATAGCGCGCTCGCTTTGCATGAGAGAGGCACCGGGGTTCATTACGCAGCTGCAAAATACTTTTAAAAAAAATCAACTTTAAAAAAAAATCTTTAAATAATTCATTATATGTTGAGGTTTTGAAATAATTTCTCAATATTTATTTAAATTTAAAAGAAAATTATGGAAAGGTTCATTTTGGCATTTCCTCTATCTTCGTTTATTAAGAACTCTGAATGTAAGTTTTTCACACACACACACGCGCGCGCGCGCACACACACACACGAATTTCTATAGGTTGATTTAATTTTGAAAAGAAATATTGTAATGGAATATACATTTTTTTCAATTATTTTTAATTTAATACTTGTTTTTTTTTCTTTCCTTTCCTGAATGCAGGTTTTTCTCAAGATGTTTTCAAAATAAAGATTTTAAATATTAAGTATATTTTCTCATCGACATTTACAAGCATATTTATATGTTTTTTTTTAAATCTGTATTTATAATAGGTTAATATATGGATATAGTATAAATTATCTCAATTTAAAAATGTACAAATGGTGCACGCAACAACTCTAAGTGCCGTGTAGACCTGATGAAATGTTCGTCCAAGGTTGGTGCTCCTGTAATGTTGCTTCGAAAACTGAACTCATAAACTCTGCAAGTGTATCATATTGTTAGTGAGGGAGTGTCACAGAAACCTCAACTCTTCTAAAACATTCCAATGCTACTACACTGCAGGTAAAGGAGTTTCACAGAAAACTCAACTCTTCTAAAACATTCCAATGTTACTACACTGCAGGTAAAGGAGTTTCACAGAAACCTCAACTCTTCTAAAACATTCCAATGTTACTATACTGCAGGTAAAGGAGTTTCACAGAAACCTCAACTCTTCTAAAACATTCCAATGTTACTATACTGCAGGTAAAGGAGTTTCACAGAAACCTCAACTCTTCTAAAACATTCCAATGTTACTATACTGCAGGTAAAGGAGTTTCACAGAAACCTCGAGTCTTCTAAAACATTCCAATGTTACTATACTGCAGGTAAAGGAGTTTCACAGAAACCTCAACTCTTCTAAAACATTCCAATGTTACTATACTGCAGGTAAAGGAGTTTCACAGAAACCTCGAGTCTTCTAGAACATTCCAATGTTACTACACTGCAGGTAAAGGAGTTTCACAGAAACCTCAACTCTTCTAAAACATTCCAATGTTACTATACTGCAGGTAAAGGAGTTTCACAGAAACCTCAACTCTTCTAAAACATTCCAATGTTACTATACTGCAGGTAAAGGAGTTTCACAGAAACCTCAACTCTTCTAAAACATTCCAATGTTACTATACTGCAGGTAAAGGAGTTTCACAGAAACCTCAACTCTTCTAAAACATTCCAATGTTACTACACTGCAGGTAAAGGAGTTTCACAGAAACCTCAACTCTTCTAAAACATTCCAATGTTACTATACTGCAGGTAAAGGAGTTTCACAGAAACTTTATTCAGGCCACAATATTCACCGGTAGTGAGGGAAACAGAGTTAATTCCCCGGATACCACTGACAGTATCTGTATATGATTTCCTGTACCAGAAGCTAATGTACTCCCTTCCCCGAAAGTCTCTGCCAGGTATAGTTCCTTAGACTTGCAGGTATTGACTCGAGGGAAGTCTGCTTCGCATATGCTCCGTCGTCTTCTTCACCTTCAGAAGTGAACACCATGGTTATAATGTCATGACGATCCTGTACCTTTTGCTCATTCAACAGCACGGCTGTGATTGCAATATGTCACGGAGCCTCGTCACAACAGTGACGAAACTACTAGACCACACGGCCATTATAAAATCAAATATTGCTGATAGTAAATTCATGGGATAAGATTGAGGAACGTGCATGTTGTAACCAAAAGACGAGGCGGAGAGTAGTTCTAAAATATTGAAAACAATGAACTGCAACAATAGCAAGATTATTAGTCTGTCTACTGTCAAAGATGGTGCAGGAATGAATGGTGAATTTTATTTAAATCTCATCTTACTAACATTTCTTTTGAAATATTCAGATATGTTTACTGTTCTGGTTACAGGAAGCGGAAGTGTGGTAGGTAATGATCTTTTTGGGGTGATAATTGTCTTGAACGGACGAGGTCAACAACCGAACATCTTGCTACTAGGTTTGGCAGTGGTGGACATTTGTAAGCTGCTTGATCTAGTCCAACGTCTGCTAACGAGCGCTTTTAGTTTGGACCAGTACGCGTTCCTGGGTCTAGCAGCAGCCATCGATTATACTTTACTAATAACGATCAATTTAGTTTCTAATCATGGGGAACAAAATCCGTCTTTTCAGAACTTTACTGAAATTCCGTATGTTTGTGAACTTTTCCATATTTCTGTTGTATCAAGTACTTTCAGACGCTCATTGATTACAACAATGTCTACATCAATTTTCAGGAACGAGACTAATGTATTCTATGTCGCTGATTTACAATTATTGTTTTTATTTTCTTCATGAACAAGTTATTGATATAAATTATAATAGTTGAGGAGTATTTAATTGTGCATCAAAGCATTCCAAGTTTTGAATTTTCGTTTCTCTCTTTATCACGAATTGTTTGTCCTGTCATGTTGATATTTATATTTGCACAATTACTCGTATGATGATGTAAAATGTGGTACGGTTAATGAAACAGATTTGTTTATTTCTAAAGCAGATTAATTGTCTCGATTACAGAACAGAAACAAATAGGAAGCACATTTGTCAACAATTTGTTGATCTAGTTCAGATAATCACTTCTCTATTGTTTCTGTTCACTAAATGAGATTTATTAAGGATGTGTAGCTAGTCATCATGATACTGACGTTGGTGATCACGTCTATCTACAAATTGGGGTCCCTTCAATTCTTTACAAATTTTTTTTTTATAATCCTTACTAAATCAATTACGGTAAATTATGTGGTATTTTTTTTTCTCAGAGCAAAGAATAGAGCAAATATAAGAGATGAAGTCAGGAGTCAGATCTCCAAAATGGGGGATCACGTTGCTGCTTCACCTTGGAAATGACAAGATATAACCGACATTGGCAGATTAATACAATTGTTGAGTTCTAACTAGATCGGGTTGACAAAATATAAATATTGAGATCTAACTGGGATTGTCGGACAAATACAAATTTGGTATCTAAATGGAATTGTCGGACAAAAACACATTTGGGATCTAACTGGGATTGTCGGACAAATACAAATTTGGTATCTAAATGGAATTGTCGGACAAAATCAAATTTGGGATCTAAGTGGAATTGTCAGACAAAAACACATTTGGGATCTAACTGGGATTGTCAGACAAAAACAAATTTGGGATCTAACTGGAATTGTCGGACAAAAACACATATGGGATCTAACTGGGACTGTCAGACAAATACAAATTTGGGATCTAACTGGGATTGTCAGACAAAAACACATTTGGGATCTAACTGGGATTGTCAGACAAAAACACATATGGGATCTAACTGGGACTGTCAGACAAATACAAATTTGGGATCTAACTGGGATTGTCAGACAAAAACACATTTGGGATCTAACTGGGATTGTCACACAAAAACATATTTGGGATCTAACAGGGATTGTCGGACAAATACAAATTTGTTATCTAACTGGGATTGTCGGACAAATACAAATTTGTGATCTAACTGGGATTGTCGGACATATACAAATTTGAGATCTAACTGGGATTGTCGGACAAAATAAATTTGGGATCTAACTGGGATTGTCGGACACAAACAAATTTGGTTCTAACTGGGATTGTCAGACAAATGCACATCTGAGATCTAAGTGGGATTATCAGACAAATACAAATGTGTTATCTAACTGGGATTGCCGTACAAAAACAAATTTGAGATCAAACCGGGATTGTGGGACAAATACAAATTTGAGATCTAACTGGGAATGTCAGACAGATACAAATTTGGGATCTAACTGGGGTTGTCAGACAGATACAAATTTGGGACCTAACTGGGAATGTCAGACAGATACAAATTTGGGATCTAACTGGGGTTGTCAGACAAATACAAATTTCGGATCTTACTGGGATTGTCAGACAAATACAAATTTAGGATCTAACTGGGGTTGGCAGACACATACAAACTTGGGATCTTACTGGGATTGTCAGACAAATACAAATGTGGGTTCTAACTGGGATTGTCAGACAAATACAAATTTGGAATCTACCAAGGATTGTCAGATAAATACAAATTTGGGATTTAACTGGTATTGTCGGGGAAATACAAATGTAAGATCTAACTGAATCTTTCAGGCAAGATACAAATTTGGAATCCAACTGGAAGTGTCCGACAAATTCAAATTTGGAATCTAAATGAGACTATCAGTCATATACAATGGTGATTATCAAAGTAAAAATATTAGTAACAATAACACTCCTCAAAAGCACAATCAGAATTAATGGTGATTTTGGTTTAATCTGTCTGTGTTTTAGTCTAATTGATTCTCTACTTCAGTTCATGTTTTTAAGTCTAGTTGTCTGTTTTTACTAGACCACAGTCCAACAAATCGATTGTGACCGTCACTGGTTGCGGCGTCGTTTAGGTGAAGACCAAAGTATCCAAACCTCTTTACTATATTTTAACCGAGTCCCTTGTCAGGCTAATACAGTCTATCTGCATCTCCATATTGTCGTTGTCTATATATCTCTTACTTTAAGAGTCCATAAGTGTCTTCATATTGTTAAAGTTATTCTTAAACGTTTCAGTGTTTACATTGAAGACTTGAAATTAGTTGATAAATTTACTTTGTCTCGTTAGCACGAGTTCGTATCCAGTGCATGCAGAAAATGATGAAGTGAATATTACATGAACATTTTTTTCAGAAATAGATATGCCGGAACGGTCCGGAATAGGAAATACAAATCACACGTTTGAAATGTGCTGGAGATATGGTTAGTTGACCAGAATAATATCCCCATAGTAAACTATTTATTGGTTTTGTGAGTTGAATAAAGGGGCAGAAAAAAATGTTGGACCAAAGTGAAGACTCAATGACATACTAAAGTCGTCACTAAAACATTATATTTTAAATCCTGGTTGATGGGATTCCATTGCAACAGAATTCCTCAGACAAGCCTAAGAAGATTGTAATTAACATAGTAATACATTGACAATTTAATGAAAGGGGAAACATGCAAATAATTGTGCTGCGGTTAAGGAGGTGATAATAAAATAATGCAGATATCACGTCATTGTACTTATTTGGAAAATTAAAAAAAACGTTAACACATCATCGTCCTGTTCATCGACCAGTCAAGAATTAAAACGTTAATGTCGTCATAACAGCAGACACTAAAGGGGTCGAAATCTACATTAACAGAGAGCAGTGGTATCATCATCAGGACTGATAGACAAACAACGTCAATGAAATATTTGGTTCCAATGTTTTACATTGAACTATAACATCACAATGTGTCACTATTATACATGTCATGTATTACCAGTGTATTTGCATTGTTTATGTTGTATATAGAAATGATAGACATAATAGTAAAAGAAAGCAACAAGAAAGGTCTCAGTCTGAATAGCAAGAAAACTGAAGTAATGGTTATATCGAAGAAACAATCATCACCATCATGCAGCATAAAAATAAACAAGACAAATCTGAAACAAGTGCAACTCGTCAAATACTTGGGCACAATAATAACATCAGATGGAAGATGCACCACAGAAATAAAAAGCAGAATAGCTCAGGCCAAAATAGCATTTCAGAAAATGAAAAATATCTTATGCAACAAATCTATGTCAATAAAAATGAGAAAGAGAGTTCATCGGTGCTATGTATAACCAATTCTCACCTATGGAAGCGAATCATGGACATTAGACAAACAAATGAAAAGACGATTGGAGGCCACAGAGATGGGATTTCTCAGAAGAATGTTGAAAGTTCCCTGGACAGATAAAAAGACCAATGAGGAAGTTCTCAAGGAGGCCAACACAAAAAGGGAGCTGTTAAAAAACATCAGAAAGAAGCAATCAACATTTTTCGGGCACATCATGAGAAGAGGAAAGTTGGAATACTTGGTTACAACTGGCAAAATAAAAGGAAAAAGAGATCGCGGACGACAAAGAGAGAAAATACTGGATAGCTTGGTGTCATGGCATGGAAAACAGTCAACAACAGAACTGATACGATGCACTGTAGATAGAAGATTGTGGAGGGACATGATCACCTACATCAACCGGTAAGGCACATGATGATGATGATGTTGTATATATATTATATGATTAAACATTGTTCATTCGTTATAAGAAAATGTGACTACAATAAGTCTAACTCTTTTTTTCCTTCTCTAATTTTTCTATTTTTTAAACCTTCCCCTTTTTATTTTGAGCTTTGGAGGGGAGGGAGAATTTGCGGTCTCTTGATTTTCAGTTGATGAGATGTTACTCTCAAACTGATTCCTGCCATGCATTCCTATGTTATTATACTATCTCGGTTTATAATTTTCTCCACCTGTTTTAATTGTTTGTGGTCTATGTTGATATTATATTTTTCCCCTGTAATGATGTACATTGATATTGATTGGTTGTCGCTGATTTCCTTATTGAATTGGTAGACTGTATTATTAAGTCTGTTCAATTATTCTTGCAGGTCTTCTATTCTTTTTCATGTTTCGTCTGCGAACAGACGTTCGTTAAGTTCTTCTATCCCAGATGGGTTGGCTAACTTACGTATGTAGTTCACGTCAATCATAAATCTGTGTGGAGGTTATAGAGCGCACCATTGTCTTGCTCTTGTTCAGATTTCAAAGCGAGTTGTGTAACCCTTTGTGACACTGATTGTGCAACAGATATTGATGTAGATACGTTTGCATACATTTTCACATGTATAAACACATGTATTGCTTGCACTGTAAACGTATTTTAATTTAAAAGACAACTTATTACTGAGGTTTCAGCAATTAATTACGAAATAACACAGCTTGGATCTTCACCATAAACAGCTAACCTCCAATTTGGACTGACCAAAAAAAAAACAGTGGTACAAAAGAATCCATATTCTGCATGAGGACAATAGTCAAAATTACACTGAAGTAAACAAACCGATATTTGCATGTTTCATAGACTACACCAACGTATTTGATAAAATAAACCATAAACAACTTACAGGCTGCCTAAAAGACCTGCCTACATCTAGATGACACGGATATACGAGTAATGTGTAATTTATACTGGGAGCAAATAGCAATAATAAAATATATAAAAGAGAACTCTACATATGCTGATATAAAAGGAGGCGTAAGACAGGTATGCGTCCTATGAACAACCTTGTTCACCTTATACACTAGCAAATCTTTAAAAACATCACATAGATGCCAGGCCTAAACATTAATGGAAAGATAATCAACCATGTAAGATATGTTGATGATATTGTATTACTAGCAGAAAATATAAAAATATCTACAACAATTACTTAATGAAATAAACCCACAAATGTCTACCATCAAAGTTGCAGAAATAGACATGGAGACAGTTCAGAGCTACAATTATCTTAGATATAATATATAACAGTGATAGAAAATTCAAAACTGAAATAAACAAAAGAATAGGAGTGGAACAAACTAATTTTAATGCCATGAAAAATATTCTAGTTTTAAAACAAATAACACCAGGGCTAAAACTAAGAATAGAAAAATGTTGTATCTTCTTAACCATCATGTATGGTGCAGAAACATGGACATTAGACAGGAACAGAAAAGAAAATGTAAGCCTTTGAAATGCTAATAATAGAAGAATAGGAACAATTGGATGGAAAGAAAAGAAAGCAAATGAGGAAATCTTAAAAATACTTAAAAATAAAAAGTAAACTTCTAAAGGCATTTCAAACAAAACAAATTACATATTTGGGGCATGTTAAAAGACACAGCAGTCTACCAACAGTAATCTTGGAAGTGAAAATACAAGGTAAAAAAGGCAGATGCAGACCAAGACTAACATTGCCGAGTAACATCAAAAGAAATGAGCCTATGTCAGCCTACGTTATCAAAGCAAGAGTGGAATGGCGCTCCATGGTAACCACCTTTCGATGCGGAGACGGTACTAAATGATGATAAACGAAACACAACAGTTTGGATGACCACGCAACAAGAGTTAACAAACAAAATATAAAAAGGTTGAAGGGCCGCTAAAGGTCAATAACAGTGAGCCTCTAAACAATACTATTCTCAAGACGTAGCAATATTCATAAACTGTAAATCAGTTGAGCTTCTATGACAGTCGTTTACGTGTAGAACAAAGTGTATTAATCTGATAACAGGCCTGTATGTAACTTCCTAGCGCCAGGTAGCAATTTGTTGTTGTTTAAGAAGAGTACAGAAATCAGTTGTGCTGTGGCAGGTTAACGAGATGTTGTAAATTTGTGCTCACATTTCAGATTTATTTGTCTAAGTACGTGGTGTATATAGTTGGATTATTACAATAATTTGATAGCAGTTGTATGCTGCAATAAGAACTAATAGTGAGAAGTTGCTTACATTTTAAACACTTCGTTATAACTAAACTACAAATTATTTATTGTACTTTTATTTATATAATAAGTAAATATATAAATTAATGTATCAAAGCGAGCAATAATGACACATACCTTACTATTTTGCTAGTTGGATCACGCACCAAAGACACCCCCAGTTTCTATTGTAAACATTGTCGGTAACAGAACAGTTAAAGATGGAGTTCTCAATATGTATGAGGTAGAACTATACGGAGATTCAGCGTGTCCACCATCAATGTATGGACGTGAATGTCAGTACACATATAACTGTGCTGTAAGGAATAGTCATGTTTTTTCAGCACTGAAGGGTGTCCGTCAGGAAGAGCTGCTCGTTACCATGGTGAGGACTGTCAACACATTTCGGGTTTTTTGTGTGTGTGTGTGTGTGTGTTAATTATTACGATGGTTGTAACTAAAACTGTATCCAATTCTGTGTCGTCACCAACAATACTCAGTCATCGTGTGTTCTCACAATAATAGCTCTTGTGTTCGTGGTAGTGTAAGTGGGTAGCAGGCACCAAAATATGAGAACATTTAATTGTTTCAAATGACAATGTTATGTTTAATCTTATTATTGTAGTTCCACTGGAATTTTATTCTTTATTTATTCTTTTGGAGTAAGATCAAAACATAATATAAAGAGTTATCGACTGTAGTTAACAGTGACGGCAATAAAGACACATATCACTACTATAAGAAGTAGAACTTAATAAATGGGAACCAACTCATCCAACACGAGAAAATGTACACAAAATCACGATGTGAATGAAGAAAACACACTTCAACAAACTACAATGAACAAAACATGCTTGAAACAAAAGAGCAAAACGGCTGTTTGTGTATTTCTATATACAATTACCCCAACCATAATTTGGATAATAATTGAAAAGACTGCGTAACCAATTACAACATATTTGGAATGAGCTCAACTTATATTTCTGCCAGAGATATTTCTCTCTGTGTGACTTCTAAAGATAAATATTTCTTTAAACAACAGATTTATTCAATACCGGCCCAACAACAATGCCACAAGAAATGATTGAATGAGAAAGGAAAACAAGCACAAGAATTGGTAGAAGAACATCTTTGCTTATAAACGAGTTCTCCTGAAGACCCGGTATTGAATAAATAAAAATTGAGGGGGGGGGGTGTCGAACAAGATATTGGTTACATTGACTTCTTTACAGTAGTACAGAAACTCAAACAGGACAGAGCTTTCATGTTACAGACATCAGACCAGTACGAGTTCTTGCATAGAGCAGCTATGGTTGTTGTTGTCTGTATGGGAACAACAATTGTATCCAGAAATATCACAGAATGGATCGAGGCATTAAAATATAAACCATGAGAGTCTATACCGGAGCAGGAGTTCAAAACAATATGTGACGACATTAGTCACTGTTATAACAGGAAACCTGAACAAACTGGAAGCACACATGAGAATGAAGAAACTCTTAGCAACAAACTGAAGAACATGTTTCAAAACGTTTTAGCGAGCGAGGACTACAGGGTAATACTGATGGGATATGAAGATGAAGACATAAGGGATTATTTCAATACCAGGTTGAGATTAAAGATCTTAGGATTACTGAACATATATGCTGGATACAGGAATCAGCCATTAGAACTGAAAACAAACATGAAGAATATCAACAAAAAGGACAAGGAGTGTGACAGGGATGTGTATTGTTACCAGATCTATTTTCTGTGTACAGCGAAAATATTGTAAGAGCAATTGCGAACAAATCTGGCCTTAAAGTTTGGGCGAAGAGTTGACGGAAAGTGGGGGGGGGGGGTGTCGAACAACATAAACAATAAACAACCTCAGATATGCAAATGACATAGTATTGATAGCAGAAAGCCAACAAGTTATTCAAAATCTATTAGATTGAAATTGTGACAGAAAGTCCACCAAAAAGGCCTGACTCTCAACATCAAAAATACAGAAACGATTATAATATCACAGAAAACAAACACGCAAGAATGTGAAATAAAAATAAATGGAAAAATCATGAAACAAGTGCATAGATTCAAATGCACGGGATCAATAGATCAACATTAGATGGCTGATGTACTGCATAAATTAGAAGCAGAATATGGCAAGCAAAGAGACGTTTTTTTTCGAATTGAAAACATCCAATGTAACAAATCATTGTCAATTAATGTTAGAAAACGTGTCGTAAAGTGCTACATCGCACCTATTCTGCTATATGGAAGCGATTCATGTTATTGGTTATTATTGGTTATTGGTTATGGAAGGCCTCGGTCTCACAGCAAACGAATTAAAATCCATAATTGCTCCATAATCGCCCGTGCCAGTGGAATCATCCGAATTACTAACTCATCTCCCAAACAAAGAAATGTAACTGTAGTCCCCATCGCAGCAGTCTCAGCACACGCCAAAAGACATAAGGCGAAACCGCGCAGAAAGTGAACACAGCCAACTGTTCCCCGTCATACGATATCATCATTCATCGCAAACAAGCGGGATATCGAAGCAGGATCAAAACGGATGAGACACACAGCTCACGGTGTGCACAGAGCACTTAACTCAGTAGCTCCTGCAACAAGCCGGACTTGGAATATGAGGAAACTGCAAGAAGGAACACTTTTCAGACATAGCCATCAATGGTTTCCGCCGCCTATCCACTATACACCATGGGAGTTTACGTCCTCCCGAAAACGATGATCGTCGTAGCACCTGATGATGTTAGGCCATCATTGATGACTCCAATTCCAAACATATAGACACACAGTGGTGGTAAGTTATCATTTCCAATCCAACAGAAGCCACATGACCTGTAGTTAGTAAAAACACAATTGATGATGTTCTCCGCTCCCTTCTTGTAGCTGCCGCCACACAATTCTGATGTCTCATTATCTTGGACATCATTCAAGAACAATGTCAGATGAACATTCCATAGATATGGCTTTGCTGATGAAGTGCTTGGTGCAACAGTTGTATCAATCATACTGGAGGCTACTGGTCTGTGATCATTAATATCACAGGAGGCACATGATGTTGTTATATTCAGAATTTCTTTCTGTGGTGTAAATATGTGGCACACACATGGAGCGTGGTTTGTGGTCACAGTAATCCCATTAAAGGCAATTATAGGGTAGGATGGCATATCTGTTTCAGAACAGCACAATCCTGTGATGTTTTCTGTGTTCGCTATAAAGCTGCTGCTGCTACCCAATCCTGACCAATTATAGGTGTGGACATTATGCACTTGCAATGACAAAACTGCTTTGTTTACATCATAAACCTCTGGAAGCGAATCATTTATAGGATTAATAGTACAATTTATTCTTCCATCGGGGATATCTTCATTGAGTCCCCAAAAAAGTCTTTGGTTAAAAAGCACATATGCTTTTAGTGAAAATTAATCGTAGACCAGCAACTACGGTAATTTCTATTCTTTAGGGCTTCACAATTTAAAATTTTGACAAACATCAAAGAAATATCGCCGCTTTAAGAAAACTGCAGCTGCAAGATATTTGTTAAATATACATTTAAAGGGTCTTTTGCATTCTAATAACATTTGGAAAATTTCAAAAGTATTTAACAAACGGTTAGAGAGTAATAGCGTTTTGAAGTTGGGCATATGTTTTGAAACGAGCAGCATAACCATAGTACTTTAATTTCCTATGTAGAATGGTGTCTATAAGCCAGTTCTGTTTCATGTTTACATCTTGTAATATAACTTCATCGCTTTTTCCATTATCCAAGGTATCTTACGGATGTTTCTGTGGCATTTTGTTTCCAATGAATATATTTTCGTCCTTGTTGTTTGCGAGCTTGTCCATGATTCACAACTATATATTGCTATCGGGAAGATACATGTCCTTAGTGATTTTAATTATGCTGCGTTGCTGGTATTGTGCCACATGTACTTCATGACGTTTAATGTTTGTGTTGCTGTTGCTAATCTTCTCTAAATATGGAACGCTTCACGAATTTGCGTGTCATCCTTGCGCAGGGGCCATGCTAATCTTCTCTGTATCGTTCCAATTTTAGTATATGTACTGCGTGAACAGTACAAATCATGTACGATAAGTAAGATAACACAAAGAACATTAGAGGCAGCTGAGATGTGATTTATCAGAAGAATTCTACGAATTCCCTGGATAGCTGAAATCTCAAATGAAGAAAAATGTTTTAAACGAGCAGGAGAAAATAGAAATATCAAAATCATAAGCAAGAGACAATTTACATGCACTGGGCATTTAAAAGAAGGCATTGTGACAACAGACAGAATGAAAGTAAAGCAGATGGAAATCAAGAGGCAAAATGCTGAACAGCTTATCCAGATGGCATAACGAAAGATCACCGACTAAAATTATGGCATGTATAAAGGTTGCATTTATGTTACAGAGCACCGACAGTCAAAAAACGATAGTCATAATCAATTGATTAAGAATTGAAAATTACAGATACACAGTTTATTCCCGATCTGTGAAGGCAGATCTATGCTATAGTCATGAGAACACCTGAGTGAAAGATATTACCAACGATGGCTAATTTTGTAGTTAGCAGTGTTTCATAGCGTTTGGCTTTTTGTGGCAAGGCGCAGTGCCAAGGAGTACCGGGTTCGACACTACTTAGGACCATATATTGTTCTTTGTGTTTTTTTTCTGTTCTCGTAAGTTTCCCCCTGTAATAGTATTCATCTATTATTATTATTATTATTTCTCTCCTGTCTAACCACTGGAAACTACTATTCGAGCTGTTTCGTCCTAAATGTATTCCAGCAACGCAAGTATTCAACCCTACCCTATATGGGAGATACTTGTCTTAATAGAAAAAATGCAGATACACAGTTTATTCTCGAGCTGTGATCGCAGCCCTATGCTATAGTAATGAGAACACTTGCGTGAAAGACAGCGCCAATGATGGCTAATTTTATAGTTAGCCGAGTTGGCAGTGTTCCCTAGCGTTTGGCTTTTCGTGGCAAGGCGCATTGCCAAGGAGTACGGGTACGATCCTGCTTAGGACCATATATTGTTCTTTGTTTTTTTATGCTGTTGATTATTTGTCATTTTTTTCCGAGTGCTGTAAACAACCCTCTTCCTCTGAACTGATCCGCTGATTATCTCCTCGGAAGTTTCCCCCATTAATAATATTATTAATTTTTTCCTTCAAATTGCATGTGAAGTAGCACTCGTGTAACAGGTCATGGGGGAGAGGTCCATTGCACATATAAAAAATAAACAACTAAGGTGTTTATGTATTTATATATTTTGTTCTTTCTTTGCACTTTATGTCTATGATTTCATACAGACGCCTCACACACAGTGGCGGAGCTAAGGTTTTCAGCGTCCGGGGATAAAGTCAGTTTTCGCGGCATCTACTGGCCCCCTAGTGACAAAAAGGGAGTCCGTCATTCTTTCACGGAAATTTTTTTAGAGTTTTAGAACATGAAAACCTGCATTTAGAACATGATAACCTGCATTTAGAACACGATAACCTGCATTTAGAACATTAAAACCTACATTTAGAACACGATAACCTGCATTTAGAACATGAAAACCTACATTTAGAACATGAAAACCTGCATTTAGAACATGAAAACCTGCATTTAGAACATGATAACCTGTATTTAGAACATGAAAACCTGCATTTAGAACAAGAAAACCTACATTTAGAACATGAAAACCACCATTTAGAACATGAAGACCTCATTTAGAACATGAAAGCCTGCATTTAGAACATGAAAACCTCCATTTAGAACATGAAAACCTGCATTTAGAACATGAAAACCTGCATTTATAACATGAAAACCTGCATTTAGAACATGAAAACCTGCATTTAGAACATGAAAACCTCCATTTAGAACATGATAACCTGCATTTAGAACATGAAAACCTACAGTTAGAACATGAAAGCATCCATTTAGAACATGAAAACCTACATTTAGAACATGAAAACATCCATTTAGAACATGAAAACATCCATTTAGAACATGAAAACATCCATTTAGAACATAAAAGCATCATTTAAGAACATGAAAACCTACAGTTAGAACATGAAAACATCGATTTAGAACATGAAAACCTACAGTTAGAACATGAAAGCATCCATTTAGAACATGAAAACCTACATTTAGAACATGAAAACATCCATTTAGAACATGAAAAACTCCATTTAGAACATGAAAACCTACATTTCGAACATGAAAACCTCCATTTAGAACATGAAAACATCCATTTAGAACATGAAAACATCCATTTAGAACATGAAAACCTCCATTTAGAACATGAAAACCTCCATTTAAAACATGATTACCTGCATTTACAACATGAAAACCTCCATTTAGAACATGAAAAACTCCATTTAGAACACGAAAAACCCGCATTTAGAACATGAAAACCTCCATATAGAACATGACAACCTCCATTTAGAACATGAAAAACTCATTTAGAACATGAAAACCTGCATTTAGAACATGAAAACCTGCATTTAGAACATGATTACCTGCATTTAGAACATGAAAACCTCCATTTAGAACATGAAAAACTCCATTTAGAACATGAAAACCCGCATTTAGAACATGAAAACCTCCATATAGAACATGACAACCTCCATTTAGAACATGAAAAACTCATTTAGAACATGAAAACCTGCATTTAGAACATGAAAACCTGCATTTAGAACATGAAAAACTCATTTAGAACATGAAAAACTCATTTACAACATGAAAACCTACATTTAGAACATGAAAACCTCCATTTAGAACATGAAAACCTCCATTTAGAACATGAAAACCTCCATTTAGTACATGAAAACCTCCATTTAGAACATGAAAACCTACATTTAGAACATGAAAAACCTACATTTAGAACATGAAAACCTCCATTGAGAACATGAATACCTGCATTTAGAACATGAAAACATCCATTTAGAACATGAAAACATCCATTTAGAACACGAAAACCTACATTTAGAACATGAAAACATCCATTTAGAACATGAAAACATCCATTTAGAACATAAAAACATCCATTAAGAACATGAAAACCTACAGTTAGAACATGAAAACATCCATTTAGAACATGAAAACCTACAGTTAGAACATGAAATCATCCATTTAGAACATGAAAACCTACATTTAGAACATGAAAACCTCCATTTAGAACATGAAAACCTACATTTAGAACATGAAAACCTCCATTTAGAACATGAAAAGCTCCATTTAGAACATGATTACCTGCAATTAAGAACATGAAAAGCTCCATTTAGAACATGATTGCCTGCATTTAGAACCTGAAAGCCTCCAATTAGAACATGTTTACCTGCATTTAGAACATGTTAACCTGCATTTTGAACATGAAAACCTGCATTTAGAACATGAATACCTGCATTTCGTGACATATTTCTTTTAATGTACGAAGATGATAAACAAAGTAATGTAGTTAAGGGAACAACGGTATTTCGAAAATTTAATTGCGTAACAGAGGAAAGAATCAAGAAACAAGAATGCATAAAAAAGAATAGTGTATAATTATCTTGTACTGAAATATTAGTCAAATATACCATTGTAAAAGCAATACATTGAATATAATAACAAAAAGTTAACATAAAGTAAACGTTAAGTTAACTTTATTCAAACGAAAAAGTTTGATGTAATGCTGAAGATGTAATTATGCAATTTTAAAATTAAATTCTTCTTGCCTTTGCTGCTACAAATGTACCGATTATTTCCTCAACATTTATGCAGTCGGTGACTTTCCGCTCCACATTCAGAAAAGCCAGACTGACAATAATTTCTGCCCCATGTATGGTCAGGTAGGACAGAGTACGTTTTAACGTACTAAAAGACATTTCACAACTGGCAATGAATGTTGCAACATTCAGTTAGGTCTGAAGACCAACCCTCAGATCTGGAAATACATCATCCCTATACTGCACAATGAAGCGAAACAGCTCCTCTGGTGTCGGCAGTTTAATATTAGCCCTTGTCTTGTGTAGCATTCGAAGGTCTATTATTTTATTGAACATCTCCGATCCATTCAAGTCTGTATCATAAATGATTCTCATAAAAAGCATATCTGTTTCAAGCTATTCACATTATTTGTGAAGACCAGTTCATCTAAGTCTAAAAGATAGTCCATCAGACCAACTCACCAACCCATGAGTCGTGACCAAAAGAGAAAGGTTGGATCTAACATCGAATCTCACTACCCAGAGATCAGGGGAGGAAATGCCATAAAGATACAACAGATTCTAACAGTCTATTTGAGATTCCAACCCGGAAAATTTTTTACCGTTGGGTAAAAAAATTTGGACCAAACTGCTATATAATGGGCGTCCATGGCTACCACAAAGGAGGTAGAGTAGGATCTTCAGCGGTTCTTGTACGTTGATCCTGATGTCGGAAGTTAGCTATGAGTTTCGAGGACTGGGTTGTCTAGAGGTAAGACGCCGGCTTCTGAGCAGAAAGGTCTCGGGTTCGAATTTCAGTTTAGGTGGTGGGAATCTGTGGTCGCTTCATGATATTACCCTTCCTTGATCTCTGGGTGGTGAGATCTGATATCTGGCCCTCTCTGAGAACGGACAAAAAATATATATCTCTATCTCTCTACGATCAAGACTCAATCAGAGTAGGAATACAGCATCTCTCATGAAGTCAGCTGTCTGTTTAAGCGATTCGATTGCCCCATATAGTTTCTATTCCAGGGAGGTGGGTGTGGACCACATTGCTCTTCTCAAGTCTGTGTACTGAAGACAATCTTGTAGAACATGTTTTGTAGTCATATTGTCCAGTTTAGGGGGCCTCGGTAGCCTAGTTGGGAAAACCACCCGACTGGACTACCGACGTTCGGACAACCCGTGTTCGATTCCCGCTGGGAGCAGTGTGAATTGTACTCGTGGTTAGAAAAAAAAATACCCCCACGGTCGACCCAGCCGTTGGCAGAAATGGGTACCAGGGTATTACCCTGGGAAGGTGAGGAATGCCGCCTCGCATCTGAGTTTCGATGCTTGAGGCGACACTATACAGAAATCTTCGAACATTTCTGGATAGGCGGTCGAGCACATATGGGTGGGAACTCGCGTGCTAAGACGCCGGTTCAAGTCTCGTACTTTACCTTTACCTTTTATTGTCCAGTGTACAGTGACATAGGCTGATTGTACCTATTTTGAATTTGGTGAACATGTGATTCCTCATTCTATTGGGACCAGTGCGTAGGCGAAATATGATGACTTGATCCCTCCTTGATAGTTGGTGGTAACCGTCCCTCTCGTTATGCTTTTGGGTTTTCTCGTTTCCATTTTTCATGGTATTGACCTTTGAGGATGGATTTGGCTTCATCATAACTGAGTGGATGGTTCTCTTGTGGTAATCTCCCTCCCTCTTTAGCTAATTTGTCTGCGCGTTCGTTCCCATGTATATTACAGTGTGATGGTATCCACTGAATGACTACTCTCTGAGCCCTAAATGAAATGTACTGATACTATTTATAGCACCCTTATCAAAATAGTGAAAACTGAGTGCATTTATTTTGAGAGCATTTGTAGCTCAGTTGTTAGTCAACTAGACTAAGAGTCTAATACATTTCATTTCGACGGTGGCTATCTTTCTTGATACAGAAAATAACTACACGAACTCAACACGAACTATCTCATCATCGTTAACCATGTCTGTATTTTGGTCAGTTGTGCTCAGTAATTTCACAAATATCACATGCACAATAATCTGAATGTTTTCCTATCCTTAGTTTGTTGTAACGGGTGATATTTAATAGCGGAAGCAAATTCTCCTGTTTCTAAGTTCAGTCTGCTCAGTGTAACAGCTCCTGTTAACAAATCAATGACACTCGTTACAAGACATACAGAGTAAAGTCAAGATGTCCTCACTCAGTAAGATCTACATACAGAGTAAAGTCAAGATGTCCACACTCAGTAAGATCTACATACAGAGTAAAGTCAAGATGTCATCACTCAGTTTTATCTACATACAGAATAAAGTAAAAATGTTGTCACTCAGAGAGATCTACATACAGAGTAAAGACAAGATGTCCTCACTCAGTAAGATCTACATACAGAGTAAAGTCAAGATGTCCTCACTCGGTAAGATCTACATGCAGAGTAAAGTCAAGATGTCCTCATTCAGTAAGATCTACATACAGAGTAAAGTAAAAATGTTGTCACTCATAGAGATCTACATTCAGAGTAAAGTAAAGATGTTGTCACTCATAGAGATCTACATTCAGAGTAAAGTAAAGATGTTGTCACTCAGAGAGATCTACTTACAGAGTAAAGTAAAAATGTTATCACTCAGTAAGATCTACATACAGAGTAAAGTCAAGATGTCCTCATTCAGTAAGATCTACATACATAGTAAAGACAAGATGTCCTCACTCAGTAAGATGTACATACAGCTTAAAGTAAAAATGTTGTCACTCAGATAGATCTACATACAGAGTAAAGTCAAGATGTCCTCACTCAGTGAGATCTACATACAGAGTAAAGTCAAGGTGTTATCACTCAGTGAGATCTACATACAGATGAAAGTCAAGATGGACTTCCGTTTCAAAATGGTGGAACGTTTCACATTCTCTCGATTGCTGTAGAAAATGCATCTGGGGTTTGATTAATTTCGGCTTTGTGATGCAATTTTCTGTGTCGAAATCAAAATGATTTTATACTTAGTAAATCTGTGCCGACGAAGTCGACAAATCTGCGCCGCATAGTACACACAGCAATGTTCCTTTTTGACAAGTCAAGTATTGTAAAAGCGACATTCACCGTCTAGTGTTGACATGCGGTTTACATCACATTGAGTGCTGTTCAATGGCCGGCGTTGGAATTGTTTGACGCAAGTTATTTACATGCTGAAACGTATTAATATGGACTGCTCCGCCAAGTCGACCGAAGATTGTCGTCTTTGGGGAATTTGCACCGTGTTTCGTTCGTTGTACGCTAACCGTAGGGTCTGTTGTTTGATGTTTGATAATTCGACGACTGTGTGTTTATATGTTCGGTTGGAGTCAAGAAAGATGTCCTAACATCATCAAGCGTTATACATTTTTTTATTCTCAATATGAAGATCATCATTTTCAGAAGGACGTGAACTTCCGGTATATGGTGGATAGGCGGCAGGTACCATTGAAGGCTATGTCGGAAAGGTGTTCCTTGTTGCAGTTTCCTCATATTCCAAGTCCGGCTTGTTGCAGGAGCTACTGAGTTAAGTGCTCTGTGCACACCGTAAGTTGTGTGTCTCATCCGTTTTGATCATGTTTCGATAATCCAATTGTTTACGATCAATGATGATATCGTATGACAGGGAAAAGTTGGCTATGTTCACTTTCTGTGAGGTTTCGCCTTATGTCTCTTGGCGTGAGCTGAAACTGCTACGATGGGGACTACAGTTACCTTTCTTTGTTTTTGAGATGAGTTAGTAATTCTGACGATTCCACAGGCACGGGCGGTTGAGCAATTATGGATTTTAACTCGTTTGCAGTGATGCCGAGGCCTTCCATAACCAAATAACCAATAAAAGAATTACACAAAATGTTCTTTTTGAATCATTCAGGGAGAAGACAAAGGGGACGACACAATTTCGTGTAAATGTGGTAATGATGATTATTCATCATTAAGTACCATGCCTGCTGGCGTAGGTGATCATGTCTCTCAGCAACTTTCGATCTCGATAGTTATTTATCATTTCTGTTTGTTGACCTTCTGCCAAGACATTCACTTAAGCTGCCTGGTATCTATTCTCTTTGCTTCACTCTATCTCTTCGTCCCTTAACTGTCCCAGTTTCTACAATATACTCTAACTGTTCCTTTCTCACTACATGGCCAAAAAATTAAGATTGTTTCTTCCTAATTTTGGAAATTAGCTCTCTCTTTGCTTTTGCCTCTTTCAGAACGTTTTCATTACTCTTCTTAAAAGTCCATGGTATTCTCAACATTTTTATATAAAGCCACATGTCTACAGCCTTCATTTATTTCTTTGTCTGTTGTTGTATTGTAAATGATTCTATGTATGGATGTTTCTATTTTCAAAAATGGATTACACCATATCTTCCACTTGTTTTGGAAAGCTGCCTTTGTCTTGTTCATCTCACCGCTGTTGTATTTCCCCCATTTATCTTTATTGTCCATTGCAGTGATGTCTTTTGCTATGTTGCTACAATTACTACTGTCTTTTTGCTACTGAGGGTGAGTCCTTTATTTTTGCTTTTCTTCACTATAATGTCAAACATTTATATGTGGTAATGACAACTTAGTATATTATTCGAAAGCAACGGTTCGCGCACTATTTGTAAAAAAAATAAATACTACTCGTTCATATATCTTAAACTAAATTTCACTTTCTGACTTTCCTGCTGGGGCTACGCAGTTCGTACACAGTATTTCAGTTCCTGTTGTGTGTCCAGAAAGGATACACCCTGAATTCATAATAGTAAAATGAAGTTGTCTCCCTGGCTGTTAAAGATGCTCTATTTTAAGGGGTCTGTTGACGTGTCAGACTCTCAGTTCTTGCTTGCACTGGTCCAAAATATTGTTGCCGCTAGGAGGGGATTGTACACTAATTATTAATACCTTCATAAGGTAAAACTTGTGCAAAACGGAGGGATTTATTGTCGTCTTACTAGAAACCACACTACGAGTACGATACTGAGTACACTGCGTAAATAAGGAGAAGATGATTGTTTGGAGACTTGTGTGCATGTTTTAACTTATAAACTCAGATCAACATAAAATCACATAAATAAAGGTCCAGCATTGATTAGATCTTAGCAATATTTAACATACTATATCTTGAATTGATGTTTGATCCTGACATAAGAGTTATATCTACTATTATACGTTAAGTTTTGGGCTGTCATAATAACATTAGAGTTATTCTTATCCTCAATTATTATTATTATTCTTATCCTTATCATTATTATTCAACTCCCTGTGGAGCATGGGTCTTCAACAAATATTTGCCAAGCCGTTCTTTAAAGTTCCATGTCGTCATCCATCCTCTTCACCTCTGCTTCCACCTGTCTTCTCCATCTGTCTTTTGGTTTTTCTCTTTGTCTTTTTCCTTGGTGGTTTCAAAACGGGCCTGTTGAGTAATACTATCATTTGGCTTCCGCAGAGTGTGTCCTATCCAGCGCAATTGTCTTCGCTGTATCTCTCTATCCACAGGTATTTGTTCGGTACATTTATTAATACTACGTTAGAGATTTTGTCCTGCTATTTAAATAATTGCAATCTTCGTAATGGGAGATTTCAACGCCAAAGTGGGAAAAGACAACGCAGGAGTGGAACATGTAATGGGGAGAGAAGGATGTGATACTACAAGTCAGAATGGAGAAAGATTAATATAATTATGTTTAATAGAAAATTTAGTTATAGGTGGGACATTATTTCCACACAAAAATATTCACAAAACAACATGGATATCTCCTGATGATAGAACCTCAAATCAAATTGACCACCTATGTATTAAACAACAATTCAGATCATCATTAATAGATGTAAGAGCATACAAAGGTGCTGATGTTAATAGTGACCACAACCTGTGCATTGGGAAAATAAGATTACAATTTAGAAGCCAACAGAAGAGGTCAACTACACATACAATTGATAGTCATAAACTGAAAGATGAAGCCATAAAGGAAAAGTGTAACATAGAGCTAAGTAATTGTTATACGGCACTCGGTGAAATAGACTTAGATATCAATGAAATATGGGACTCACAGAGCAAAATACTAATGACAGCAGCAGATGCAAATGGCGGACTGAAGAACATGGAAAAACGAGCTTGGATCTCACACACCACATGGAAATACATCAAAGAGAGAAGAGAAACGAAGAGAGCCATGACTAATGTAAAGACAGATCTTGGAAAGGTCCTGGTAAAAGCTACATACAAAGAATTAGACAATAAAGTGAAAAGTTCAGCAAAAAGAGAGACAATTTGGCAGAGAAAACAGAGACAGCTGCAATTACAGGAGACAGCAGAACCCTCTATACTATACAAAAGATGCTGACAAACACCTATACATCCAGTGGAACACCAATTCTAGACAAATCTGGATTAATGCTAACAACATGCGCAGACATAAAAGCCCGTTGGGCGGAACACTTCAAAGAAATTCTTAACCGTCCACTACCCCACAGTTTAATAGATTTTGAAGCTGAAACACCAGCAGCAGAATTAGATGTAAATTTAGATGACTTCACCTTGAGCGAAATAGAAACCACCTTAAAGCTTATGACCAATAACAAGGCTGCTGGAGAGGATAAGTTAACAGCTGAGATCCTCAAGGCAATTGATAGCCATAACCAATACATCTTCAAAAAATGTTCAACATCATTTGGAAAACAGAGAAGACGCCTCATAAATGGAAAAAAGGAATCATTGTTAAGATTCCAAAAAAGGGCAATCTTAGAGATTGTAACAACTTGAGAGGCGTGACACTTTTGTCAGTTGCTTCAAAGTTATTCTGCAAAATCATCCTAAATAGAATAAAGGATTCAATAGATACAGTAATGCGTGAAGAACAGGCTGGGTTTAGAAAAGGGAGAAGCTGTCTTGACCACATTTTCACTCTACGACTTATATTGGAGGAACACATTGAAAAGTAAAAACCTTTTGTACTTAACTTCATCGACTTCAAAAAAGCATTTGATAGTATTCATAGACATTCTTTGTGGAAAATTCTGAAGCAATATGGTTTACCATAAAAAAAATCATAAATATTATCAAAGACATGTATGATGGTTACACATGTGCAGTTCGAACAGAGGAAGAACTGAGCGAATGTTTCCCAAAACTAGGGTTAAACAAGGATGTATTTTATCGCCCTTGTTATTTGGAATTGTTATGGACTTCATAAAGAAGAAATGCTGCACTGGTAATAAAGACATCGAATGGATACAAGGAGACCATTTGTAGGACCTCGACTTAGCTGATGACATAGTTCTCATCAGCAGTCAGATAAAAACGATGCAGGAAAACAAAAATGAACGATCATCAATAGCTAGCAAAATTTGGCTCGAGATCAATCATGAAAAGACTAAAGTCATGAAAAGTTTAATCCCAACAGATGACAAAATATACATGTAAAACAAAGCAGTAGAAGAGATCGATCACTTTATCTATCTTGGAAGTCACATTGATCGAGAAGGGGATACAAGCAAAGAAATTAGAATCAGAATAGCTAAAGTAGCAATGTCTTTCAGAAGCCTTGAAAAGTTGTGGAAATCAAAACTCATCAGCACAAATACAAAACTTAGGCTATTCAAATCAAATATAATATCAACCCTTACGTATGCTTTTGAAAGCTGGAAAACAACAAGAGATATAGAAACAAAGTTGAACGCATTTGAAAAATAAATGTCTAAGAAAAATACTTGGTATAGCGTGGAACGAATTCAAAACAAACAAAGAAATTAGAGAAATTGCCAATCAACCACTAATATCTTCAGTAATAAAGAAAAGACGATGGTCATATGTTGGACAGTTGTGATGAGAAGAGATAATAACAGAATAACAAAGCAAGCCATCATATGGGAAACAACATGTAAGAGAAAAAGAGGAAGACCCAGGGAGACACTGAGAAGAACATTAATGAGAGAGGCAAGAGCATCATAATTCGGCCCCCTCAATGAGATAGCGCTGCTTGCACAAAACAGAGACAAATGGCGTGATTTGATAAAATATCTTTAGAAGAAAACTGCTAGAACAAAAATTCAGATAGGAGAAGGTGTATCTTGGTCTACGCTCTATGGGCCGGCTACGGCTCGCAAGGTCAATAGATAGATAGAATCTTAGTAAGCATCCATTACTGAAGGTCTGTATCTTCGTGATTGTCATTTTTATGTTGTTCTCCACTTCTCACAGCCATATATATAAATATATGAGCACTGATTTAATATTTGAGATGAACAATTTTATTTTCCTATTTAATCTAATATATATGAATTTCAAAATGTTTCCTATGGCAATTCATTTATTGTAAATCCTATTGCTTTTTGTAAACTTTCCTTCCTTGTGGTATCATTCGCTGTTTCACCTACTCTGTGTCTCTCTCTGTCTCTCTCTCTGTCTCTCTCTCTGTCTCTCTCTGTCTCTCTGTCTCTGTCTCTGTCTCTCTCTCTCTCTCTCTCTCTCTCTCTATATATATATATATATATATATATTAGATTTCACGTGTAGTGAATATATTTTTAGAATTTGGTAAAGGACTACCATAGCTCCGTAAATTATTTCTGCGAAAGAGTGACCCTCCCTTAGTTTACGTCACAACAAAGCTGCTGTGGTTCTCAAATACTGTCACAAATTAGATCGTTTCTCAATTCAGGTGCTTTTAAAAATTAATTAAGCGTGGATATTTAGCTGATGCATTGTGACTTATATTAACTGCCTGCCGGCGATAGAGGGCCACCGAAAGTTTATGACGTTTTTAATCTCTAGAATTAGGGACCATCTAATAACAGATGAGAACCACTGAATAAAGTGCAATGTTTAACCAATGGGACACTACTCTTCAACTAATTGAGTTATAATCGGGTCATCATCTTTGCACTCCGAACATGTCCATTAACTGAAATAATTTACGGAATTAAATATTTAAATGACATGCTATTTCATAGCATGACAACTATACTAATGATCAAATTCTTTCTCAATATTAAAATACAAAATTTCAATGCCACTACTTTTCACATGTTTTACTTTTTAAAATCTTCTACCTGCCTTAGATTTTCTATCATACCGTTCATTTTTTCTATTAATGATCAACTTTTATAAGTTTTTATTCTTAAGACAATTAAAGAAAAAAAGAGTTACCTGTACCTTTTATTACTCTATAATGCAAGAATCCGTTTTTCACTTCTTATATTAATTCATTTGTTTCTTCTTTGCCAGTGCTCTAAACCTAAGAATATCAAACTATTATATCTTTTCAACATTCCTCTATGAGGCAGGAATCATGGATATTAGACAAGAAAACAGAACAGAAAATTAAGTCCTTAAAATGTGGTTGTATGTCATCAACCTGTTCTAGGTCACCTCATCAGTTCCCATTCCTACTACGGGGTGTGGTCGTATTAACGATATGATTGTGGGAGAACACTGAAACTGATACATTATTAGGATTAACCAAGGCACCTGAAACCCCACACCAGGAAGAAATGCGATCGAGTTCGTCTGCCATTGTGGAAGCGATTGCCCGTCTGTCTCTTCCCTGTCCATATACCAGAATATCATCAGCAAAAGTCATAGTTCTTCCCCTCCCATCCAGTTGTTGTTCCGTGATCGTTATTGTGTACACGTTAAATAGAACTGGTGACAATGGTGAACCTTGTGGCAGCCCTGGAAAAATGGACGTTGGCTCGGAAGACTAACTTCCACATCTGAGTATCACCTTCCTTGAAACAGTGCCTCAGCGATCCATCTAATGAGGAAGGGGTGCACCTCCAGTTTGAGGAGCATATGCATGAGGTATTCAAATGGTATCCTGTTGTATGCATCCTCCAGATCTATATCAGCAGCACATGTCTCCTCTCGTCTGTGGAAGCCTTCGAAGACGTCATAGGCAAAGACTGCCGCATTGAGCCATGTCTCTTTGTTATATCTATAACCTCCGAGTGTGGGTGGGAATACGCGTTTCTGTTCAAGGTGACAGGTGAGGATACGGGCAACTATTTTCTCCAGCAGCTTGCCCGCTGTGTTCTGCATTGTGATGGTTCTGTAGGCACTGATCTGAGAATGGTCATTGTTTAGCTTCGGTAGCGGTAGTAAGTAGCTGTGAAGCCACTCCTCCTTAATCTGGCCACTCCGAATACTGGCATTAAACTCATTGGCCAGTTTTGTCAAGTCGTCGTCAGCTAAATCGTCTATGTCATCGTACCGAACATCTAGACCAGGAGCAGTGTATACTGAGTGATTCGATGAGCATGATAAAAAAAGTACGCATGCAATGGGTTGAGTCATTGCAGAAGTCCACAATACGTAAGGTCATCTTTGTCTATGTCCCTGGACATGCGGGATTACAGGAAAATGAAAGAGCGGACAGGTTGGCTAGCTGCTCTGTTGTTGAGGACGGGCGACCAATAGATCGGGCGGACATCATCAATGTGGAATCGTCAGTCGCTGGACACTGCGGGACTTACATGTAGTTGTATATAGAAGAATAGGAATAATTGAACGGAAAGAGGAGAAAACAAACGATGAAATCTTTAAACAACTAAAAATGAGACGATCACCACTAAACACAATCTAAACCAGACAAATTAAATCTTTGGGGTATGTTAAAAGACACAGCATCCCATTAAAAGTAATATTAGATGGGGAAAATACAAGGTAACAGAGAGAGCTGACCAAGACTAACAGGGACAAGTAGCATAAACAAATGGTCAAGTCGATCTATCACAACCTGTACTATCAAAGCAAGAGACAGCGGAACAATCCTCCATGGTAGCCAACCTTCGATACGGAGACGGCAGCAATGATAATGTGTGTGTCCCTTCACACAGGCAGCTACAGTGGTTGATATAAAAGACATCAATTGTGTTAAACTTAGGAAATTTCTGTTGGTTTAATGAAGTCACTGTATATAACATTTTCACTGTATATAATGATGATTGCTGTGATTGATCAAAGCAGAAGATTCGTGCTTTGCTGGAACATTCTGAAGCACATTAAATGGAGAGTGTCTCAGTATTTAATCTGTATTGCTACTGCCACAGATGTATTTGTTTTCTTCCTGTTTGTATTGCTTTTATGACAGTCAGAGCGGTGTTGGAATGAAATTGTTTTCTTCCTGTTTGTATTGCTTTCATGACAGTAAGAGCGGTGTTGGATTGAAATTGTTTTCTTCCTGTTTGTATTGCTTTCATGACAGTAAGAGCGGTGTTGGAATGAAATTGTTTTCTTCCTGTTTGTATTGCTTTCATGACAGTAAGAGCGGTGTTAGAATTAAGCAAGCGGAACCAGTCACGTGCTTAGAAGTTCCCGCGACGTGTTGTGTACGAAATGTGTCCCAGATTGTCGATGGCTATAATACATCATCATCAGTGAGTGCCGTCTCCGCATCGAAAGTTGGGTACCATTGAGTGCATTCCACTCTATCTCTTGTTTTGATGGTGCAGATTGTCACAGGCTGATTTGTCCATTTTTTGATGTTACTCGCCCATGTTAGTCTTGGTCTCCATTATCTTGTTTTCTCCTTTCCAATATTACGTTTAGTAGGCTGATTTGTGTTTTAACATGCTCAAAAAATTACATTTTTCTTGTTCTAAATGCCTTTAGTAGTTCTCTCTTAATTGTTTTTTTTTAAACTTCATCTAGTACATAACTATAATACAGAGATGGTGAATTATATAAATGTGTATGATTATGTCGATGATACAAGTGAAAGGTGCTGAGGTGGTGGATGATATAAATGAAAGGTCCTATTGGTAGATAATTTAACATAAATTATTGAAAGTTCACAATAAAGTTCCCAAATCATCGGGTGTCAAATATTCAACCATGAGCAGGAATCAAAACAAAATTCAAAGTCAAAGAATGTCAGAGAAATATTCAGAAATGTGAGGCGACAATGAAACATAAAGAGAACGATTTATAATAGTAACCTCAATAATAATGTATAAAGCAACTGTGGACTAGACTAGAATAGTGTTTGAGAAGTTGTTCACATGGGCACACTTTTTATGAGCAAAAACTTTCCAAATTAAAAGAGAAGAGGAGTAATAATAATAAAAATATAAAATTACAGATTAGGTGCAATAATTATACGGGCATCTGGTAGTCCATGACATGCTACTTTATAAGAATACATGTTCTTTGTAAGTGAAAGAGTATAAACAGAGTATATATTAAAGTAACCGAAATAGTATAAACAGAGTATATATTAAAGTAACCGAAATAGTATTAACAGAGTATATATTAAAGTAACCGAAATAGTATTAACAGAGTATATATTAAAGTAACCGAAATAGTATTAACAGAGTATATTCTCAAGTAAGAGGCAGATTATAAATAAATAACCTCAGCCGTCACGAGTTATGAGAATTTTCATAGTTCAAACATACCAAGAGAATACCACTGTAGTTATTGAGTTATTGATTCATATGCAAATCATCATCATTGCATTCGGAACGTACTGTAGTTATTGAGTTATTGAGTCATATGCAAATCATCATCATTGCACTCCGAACGTACTGTAGTTATTTTACTGCGAGATTAGAGCACAACACAAGTTAGAGTTTAGTGAAAGAGAAACTTGAAGCTATGAGACTGACTGATAATACCAGAGAGGTAGATTATGGGCAGGAAGTGATGACAGTATTATTATTGAGCAGCTAAAGTGTTGTTATATTTTTACAACAATAAAGCGTGTTATCGTTACAGTTTTTTGTTAATACTTAAAAGACTTGACAAGAGAAGTAGCTGAAATGTAGTGCAGGAGTCACTCGCCGTCGACCAGACAACAAAAGGTCTATCGTCGACAGGAGCTACCAAACTTTTTGTATGAAAATGAACCCCTGTGACTCACCCAGTCACCAGGTATAATGCAGCTCTGACTTGACAATAGATCTTAGCAAAAGTAGATATATTTGGATAGATAGAATGAAAGGAGGAATGAAGGGAGAGGGATGGAAGGAAAGAATTATGAAAGGAAAGGAAGGAGGAAGAATCAACGATAATTCTTCTCTAACTCTACTATGAAGGTATGCAATACATATTTTTGTAATCCGTTTACTCGTATTTTCCCCTTTACAAACTTTATTTTAGTTTATTTTATTCACTTGTACAAAAATATTGTAACATGAAGTTTTTGTTGTAATTTTTTTCGGTTGTAAAACCACTTTTAACATTAGACATTTTTCGAAACTGATTAATCCAAATAATTAAAATAATCCATCTTTTATACATGAAATTGAAAATTGTCTGCATTTCCTTCCCCGTCATATTCTCAGAGATTACAGAATTTACACGCGTAGATCATAAATACTAATGTGAAATAAGGTCATCATCATCACGTCGCAAGCCCTTTGTAGAACGTTGCATTCATTAGAGCCCGTCTGAAAGAATCTCCGCCAGATCTCCTAATTCTTCTGTTGTCATATTCAAGGGCTTCTCGATATCAAGAAACCACCTTCTTCCTGGTGTGATCCTGATGCGTCGCATAGGAACCATGCCCTCCATTATTGTTTTTTTCTAGCTCACTACATCTATTGACGTGTCCATTGTATTATGACTACCACCAGAGAACAGTGGATAATAAAAAGGAATTTAAGTCAACGGTCACAACATAAACAATATAAGATATGCGGATGACAGATTCGTAATAGCAAAGACAGAGAATGAACTACAAGAAATGTCTGTCTGTCTGTCCGTCCGCGATCAGGACTCAGTCAGAGTAGGATCCCAGACTCTCACATGAAGCCAGCTGTCAGGCTAAATGTGTTGATCGCCCCCACAGACAGAACATCACTGTTAGAGTCTGCCATATCCACTCCGACTGAACACCCATTTGAAACGTTGCACAGTGTTCTGCGCCAATGGCCCAGTGCATCCGATTTCAGCCAGTATTTTATTCAGGTATGCTTTCCTTAGCCTTTGATTGTCCCCAATCTTCCTGCAAGGCAGTAGATCATCTTTTCTATAGGGGAATTCTGCCCTTTGACGATCGGCCTTCCCAGGTTTACGAGCACCGTCTGCCCGAGTCACTAGAGGTGACTAACACAGCCATGCGACTTGTAATGTCTGCAATACTGCAACAAGGAACGCTTTTCATGCATAGCTTACAATTGTTCCTGCCGCCTATCCCCATATACCGGTAAGTCACGTCCTCTTGAAAATGATAATCGTCGTAGCACTAGATGATGTTAGGCCATCGTTGATGACTCCAATTCCGATCATATAGACACACAGTCAGTCGTAAAATTATCCCCGTCGCACATCAAACAGCAGACCGTAAGATTAGCGCACGGCCGGTTTAGGGAACCATTACGATGACCAACTATGATAGACATAATAGTAAATGACCAACAAATGATAGACATAATAGTAAAAGAAAGCAACAAGGAAGGTCTCAGCCTGAATAGAAAGAAAACAGAAGTAATGGTTATATGAAAGAAACAATCACCACCATCATGCGGCATTAAAATTAACAGGTCAAATCTGAAATAAGTGCAATGCGTCAAAATCTTGGGCACAATAACATCAGATGGAAGATTTGGTTATTTGGTTATGGAAGGCCCCGGTATCACTGCAAACGAATTAAAATCCATAATTGCTCAACACCCCCCCCCCCCCGTGCCAGCGTAATCATCCGAATTAATATCTCATCTCCCAAACAAAGAAAGGTAACTGTAGTCCCCTTCGTAGCAATCTCAGCACACGCCAAAAGACATAAGGCAAAACCGCGCAAAAAGTGAACACAGCCAACTGTTCCCTGTCATACGATATCATCATTCATCGTAAACAATTGGAATATCGAAACATGATCAAAAAGGATGAGGCACACAGCTCACCATGTGCACAGAGCACTTAACTAACTAGGTAGCTCCTGCAATAAACCGGACTATGAGGAAACTGCAACAAGGAACACTTTCCATGCATAGCCTTTAATTGTTCCTGCCGCCTATCTTCACCATATATCGGAAGTTCACGTCATCTTAAAAATGATGATCGTCATATTTTTTTAATGTATAGCGCTTGATGATGTAAGGCCATCGTTGTTGACTCCAATTCCGAACATATAGACACACAGTTAATCGTCAAATTATCCCCGTCGCAAATCAAACAAAAGACCGTAAAATTAGCGTATGGCCGGTCTAGGGGTAAACGATGAACCATTACGATGACATAGCACACAACAATGTCGTACACACAACAGTTTCGCTCCCTTTAGTTTCCTGATTACTTTGTTGAAAGCAGCCTACGACGAATAAAACACGGTGCAAATTCCTTAAAGAGATAAAACTGCGGCTGACGAAGCAGTTTACATTAATGAGTAACATGTAAATGACTTACGTCAAGGAATTCTAACAACGGTCATGAACAGCACCAATTTGACATAAAGCGCAGATAAAGTCTAGACGGTGGAAGGTCGCATTCACAACACTTGATTTGTCAAAAAGGGACTGTTGCCGGAGTACGACTTCGCTTTAGCGGCGCAGATGTAATAAGTAGATCATCATTTTGACTTTAACGCTGAAAAGTGCAACGGAGAACTTATATTAATCATACCCCGAATGCACTTTCTGCAGCGATCGAGAGAACGTGACCTAGATCATATGCATCCTAAGATCCATATTAGGAAACGGAAGTCCAAATAGAATGGAAGATGCACTACAGAAATAAAAAGCAGAATAGCTCAGACCAAAATCTATCTATTGTCCTTTCGAGCCGAAGGCGGCACATAGGGCACAACTACAATCTCAAAAACAGAAACCTTGCGTGCCAAAATGGCACATATTGCAGAGATCACTGCTTCTAAAATCAATGGTTCTGTTTCCATAACAATGCTTTTTACAATGACAGCTTGTCAATCCATCGATCAACCTCCTTAGTCGCCTCTTACGACATGCCTGGAAGGTCACAGTGTCACTATTCTTTACTTCCCACATAATGAGGACCCGGTAACACACGGGAGAGACCAAAATACCATTTTTAAAAAATGAAAAAAATCTAATGCAACAATTCGATGTCTATAGAAGTGAGAAAGAGAGTTCATCGGTGCTTTAAAAAGCCAGTTCTAACATGTGGCCTCGAATCAGTAGTCAAACAAATGAAAAGACGATTAGAGGCCATAAAGATGGAATTTCTCAGAAGAATGTTGAAAGTTTCCTGGACAGCTAAAGATACCAATGGGGAAGTTCTCAAAGAGCCCAAAACAAAAAGGGAGCTCCTGAAAAACACCAGAAATAAGCAATCAGCATTTTTGCGGCACTTCGTGAGAATAGGAAAGTTGGAATATTTGGTTACAACTTGCAACATAAAAGGAAAGAGAGATCACGGACGACAAAGTGAGAAAATACTGGATAGCTTGGTGTCATGACATGAAAAACAGTGAAACAACAGACCTGATACGATGCACTGTAGATAGAAGATTGTGGAAGGACATGATCGCCTACGCCAACCTCTATGGCACATAATTATGTTGATAGAATCGCGTTTATCAGTTAGTTGTTTTTAATGTTTTAATGTTTTAATATTTTCATTGCTTTTCTCCAATATCCTAGGCATCTTAAGGATTTTTATGTAGCATTTTGTTTCGAATGAATCGATTTTTTACTTGCCGTTTACGAGATTGTCCACGACCACATGTTGCTATCTGGAAGATACATGTACTCAGTAATGCTACTTTTACTGCCTTGCTGGTATTGTGTCACATGTTCTTCATGATGTTTAATTAAATAAGTTATTATTTATTAATTTTTAGTTTAGAGGCACACAAGAGCTGCTGTTTTAACAATTGTCGAAATTTTGCATTAAAAATGGCGTAGATGAAAACATTGCATGAACTGTTAAATAGTAAAAGAAAATTAGATAATAGAATGTGCAAACGGCTACTAAAATAAATGGTACTATACATTGCAGTTGTAAGTTGTACCTGAGGCAGGAATGCAAACAGCGAACAAACACGTGTGATAAAGAAGACAAAACTAACCATAAACAGAGTTCTTGTTCTTGCTGATGAATTCCTTTCTCTTGTGCTGGACGTTAACTTCTTCCGACGTCGCATTGTGATCGTTATTTTCAAACCAATGAGAACACAGCCTATTGAGACAATTGTTGTTGGAACTATCGGTAATATATAAGCGTTCACATTTTTTGAATATAATTCCATTGCGCTACCTATCCAGCTTTCTTGCAAACTTGTCATCCCTACCCATTCACCAATCCGTTGATGATAAATTGTGCTTAAGCCGTATTTAAATTGACTTATAACAGCAGTGGGCATCGCCATAAAGAAAGAGAGGATCACCACAAATGTTGCTCTTTTAGGGGTGACCAGTCTAGGAAACCTGAGAGGTAAATAAACAGCAACAACACGCTCTAGTGTGATGAACACTGTCAGTGATGTTGACATTCCTAAACTCAGCACGAACACAAAGTGCATCGCCATTGAAATCCGGTAGCAGGCGTCGATTAAATCTATATCCATGACCCAGAACCCATTTAACTGCGTTGTGTACATCATCAGATGTGGGACGTTCACTGTGTAAAGCAGTAAGTGAAAGTCAGTCACAGCCAATCCCAGTAGTAGAATATTAGATGGCTTATGTAACCCGTCCTTGACCATGACGACACCACTAAGGGCATTCCCTACCAGACCTACAACCCCTATTATAGGGAAAACGACAAGTTCTGTATATCTTTCTACATTTGAAAATATCGTCATAAATAAATAATTAACGTTGTCGTTATTTCCATCTTTTTCGGTAGAGATATCAACCTTTGAACTCCTGTTACCGTCCATGTTGTCCACTCTTTTGGACAACTCTTCCTTTCGTCAGATGATGACAGCAAGCAAAATTGCCAGCCTTGTCATCCGAAATGTATGATAATACTTGCGTTATCTGTTTGAATTTGTGAAAGGTTACTACATTAAAAAAAATATCATATTTTATTGTCAGAACTTCGACTTGTCAACTATTTGCTTTACCTGTCACATCTTAGTCATGCAAAATAAAATACAAACTTGATATAGTTTGATTTCCTGTTTTCTGGCGGTGTTGCTAAATCATCCTGTGGAGAATGGTGAATGATCGGACAAAATGAATACATCATTAGAGGTGGGTAGAAATGATCGAGATACAAATAATTATTTCATCAACTCCTTGTGAGCAACCACAGAGAAAGATGCAATTTAGAGGACTCCCTGCATTCACAATTGTTGTCCTAATTGTAACTAGACCTGTATTAACAAGTCACACACACCCGACGTAGAACTTTTTAAACTTAGACCACCGTCTCTCTACTAATTCAAACATTCTTTATAATTCAAACGGTGCTCATTTGTATTATTTTGATCCTGTTAGTCAGGATTTTACCTATCCTAGATCAGACTTTGTAAAAGAAGTGTAATTAATTTCTATGCGCTGGGAGAACTAATTGACAGTTCTCTGATGGAGAAATTCACATCGCACTAACACTGTTATATTCCAATCCACCTTTCTTTTATAAATTTGTATGTAAATATTTACTATTTTCTTCTGTCACAGATTACGGTGTTTACCACAGTCGCTCATTTGATCAATAAAGTGGTATTTTAGTTATGCTTCTGGAGATGTTTCTGTCATGAGTTAACACGAATGAAGTTAGTTTCAGAAAATACAACAAATAAATCAACTGCAAAAATAGTGTGCTTGGATTAGTGTCATATATATATATATATATATATATATATATATATATATATACATTATACAAAGATATTATTGAGTTGTAGAAAGAAACAATTGAAGTTAACAAGAAGTATACTCTGTTTTCAGCGTCAAGAAAATACCCAGAAATTTGAATGTTGAGATTGCACTGTTGGTTTATCCAAATGTTCAGAAAATGTTTAATGTTATAACAACTTAAGTGATGCCCCTTTGAAGATGTTACTGCACTGCTACTTTGTAAATCGCTGGACAATTTTGTTTAAGCCAATACAATCAGTGATTTTCTTCTAAACAAAAGTTTTATGTCAACTCTATCGCCCAATCAAATAAAACATAAAACAAATAGAATGCACTTAAACTTGTGTTATCGTTTTCAAGAAAATGTAAATTGGAGATAATGTTAGTTTTCATTTAATTATAAAATGGACATCTCGAAAATGCTAAATACTTTAAAGTTTACCGGAGTGTGTTCTTGAGAGTTTCGACTACAAAAATCTGCTCTGAGTATAATAATTTTACGTTCAAATACGTAATGACATAATATGTAATTTACCTCCCCTTTTCCCCCTTCATCTTCACATACGTAAATAATAATTTCATTTGTATTCAATAAATTTAGTTTCTATCCTTTCTTCCCCGTTTGACAGAGTTAAACAAATTGAGTTCCCATTTTGTTAACGGAGAAAAAATTCCCCAACATTCTCAAACAAGCATCATTGTTGTAGGGCGAACTGTAATGTGATAATGAGCCAATTATGTAACAATATTTGACTGCGGGAAGAAACATTTTGTCCAATATAATATAGTGATGTTTGTTCAAGCACTTTACGTACGTGCATGCGAAGATCCAGTAACAAGGTAATACACGGTACTTGAGTCTCTGCTCTTCAGAGAAGGAAATGAGAAAAGGTAATCTGAGCAAGCGGTTGCTGCTAAATAATCGAGCTACCAAAAACATCAACTAAAGATGGTTACATAGCTTCATACTTGAAATATTTCTTGTTTGTAATATTTATATTAAATGCACCAAAATAACTAGTTTCGGAATAGTACGACTAAAGAGGAGCAACTTTGCTGCATATCTCCAACGAACTAACTACTAGAGACCCAGTACTTTTTCAAACAATACCGAAACCCTTCGGCCCATCTGATATGTCTCCTCATGGGAAACACAAAATACCAGAACTTAAGGAAGATATAAAAGGAATCGTGAAAAATGCACCCAATCAGACACAAAAAGAAAACACGTAGCAGAAAAACATATAAACGATACCTACCCACAGGACTCTTGGTCCCACATATACATAAATGGCTCTGCTACAAATGCCAGCTGAAATGGAGGGGGAGGTGTGTTCTTGATGCTGATTAACCAGGACGAGAACACTATGTCAATAGCTACTGGGTAATTCTCAAACAACTTTAAAGCAGAAACTGAGGCCCTCAGAGATGATGCAACACTGGCTACTTAACACAAACACGCACAATAATTTGGTGATTCTGACTGATGCACTGTCAGTATTATCAGCTCTAAAAAGCCACAGGAACAATGAACTAGATGATTTGAGAACAACCCTTGACCAACTATGCAATAACTTCCAGAGTGTAGTCATTCAGTGGATACCATCACACTGTAATATACACGGGAACGAACGCGCAGACAAATTAGCTAAAGAGGGTAGAAGATTACCACAAGAGAACCATCCGCTCAGTTATGATGAAGCCAAATCCATCCTCAAGGGTCAGTTCCATGAAAAATGGAAACGAGAACACCCAAAGTATAACGAGAGGGGCGGTTACCATCAACTATCAAGGAGGGATCAAGTCATCATACTTCGCCTACGCACTGGCCACAATAGAATGATAAATCACATGTTCATTAGATTCAAAATAGATACAACCAGCCTATGCCACTGTACACAGGACAATATGACTACGAAACATGTTCTACAGCATTGCCCCCAGTACACAGACCTGAGAAGAGCAATGTGGTCCTCACCCCTGACTTCATGAGAGAGTTTGGAATTATACTCTGATTGAGTCTTGATCGAAGAGAGAGAGTGAGAGAGAGAGAGAGAGAGAGTGAGGGAGAGAGAGAGAGATAGGTTAAATGTATTCGTTCAGTTTTATTTTTAAAAATATAGTTCTTGACCTTGCTGTCCATACAACCTGTCATGTCAATATGACATAGACATAGATATGTTTTAATGTTTCACATTTTGTTTTCGAGTTCATAATCATCATCATCACGTTCCATGCTGGTTGGCGTAGTCGATCATGTCTTTCCACAATCTTCTATCTACAGTGCATCGTGTCAGTTCTGTTGTTTCACAGTTTTTTCATGTTATGACACCAAGCTATCCAGTATTTTCTCTCTTTGTCGTCCGCCATCTATATTTCCTTTTATGTTGCAAGTTGTAACCAAGTATTCCAACTTTCCTATTCTCATGAAGTGCCGCAAAAATGTTGATTGCTTCTTTATGGTGTTTTTCATGAGCTCCCTTTTTGTATTGGCCTTTTTGAGAACTTCCCCATTGGTATTTTTAGCGGTCCAGGGAACTTTCAACATTCTTTTGAGAAATTCCATCGTTGTGGCCTCTAATCGTCTTTTTATTTGTTTGTCTACTGTCCATGATTCGCTTCCATAGGTCAGAATTGGTTCTATATAGCACATGTGAACTCTTTTTTTCATTTCTATTGACATAGATTTGTTGCAAAAGATATTTTTCCTTTTCTGAAATGCTTTTTTTGGCATGAGCTATTCTGCTATTTCTTTTGTGCATCTTCCATCTGATGTTATTATTGTACCCAAGTATTTGACGCGCTGCACTTGTTTCAGATTTGTCCTGTTTATTTTTGTGCTGCATGATGGTGATCATTGTTTCTTCGATATGACCATTACTTCTGTTTTCTTACTATTCAGACTGATAACTTTATTCTTGCTTTCTTCGATTATTATGTTTATCATTTATGTAGTTCATTCTCTGTCTCTGCTATTAAGACTGTTTCACCCCCATATCGAAAATTATTTATGTTGTGACCGTTGGCTTGAAATTCAATTTTTGTCTTCTACAGATTTCATACAATGTTTTATGTAAAGTGAAAACATATCCGGCGACAGAACACAGCCTTGTCTGACTCCTTGTTTTATCAATTGAAATTGTCCTGTTTGGTTGCTAATTCGTATAGCTGCTGTTTGTTGCCAGTACATGTTTTTTTTTTTATGATTCGCAGATCATTGCCATCAATGTTTAATTTCTCCAGCATATTGATTATTTCCACATGCTTTACTTTGTCAAATGCTTTTGTGTAGTCTATAAAGTAAATATATAGATCTTTCTTTACCTCTATAGCCCTTTCTTCTATCAGTGTTCTTTATACATCTCACGATGATCCTTAGTAATATTTTCGTCATGTGGCTCATGAGACGAATGGTCTTCATAATCAGTGGCGCCTGACTTCTTTGGTATGGCTACAAATATAGATTTTATTAAATCTTCGGGTATATGTCCAGTGTTATATATGTCATTGAGCAGTTTTGTTATGACTTGTACTCCCAGCTCTCCTAATGCATTTATCTCTTCGATTGTTATATTGTCGGGACCTGGGGCTTTGCCTCTTTTCATGTGTTGAATTGTGTCCTCCACTTCACTCTGCATTATTGGTGGTCCTGTGTCTTTGTTTGAATTGTTTAACTCTGGTCTTTCATAATCATAGAATACACTGATACATTATGTCCATCTTTCCATTGTCTTCTCCTGTCACATTATTATATTTCCTTCCTTTGATTTCACACATCCTGAAACTGTTACTTCTTTTCTTCCTGTTAATTCATTTAACTGCTTGTGCATACATTTTGAGTCTTTCTTTTGTTGTTTTTTTTCCATTTCTTCACATCTCTGTTTTAACCATTCGTCCTTTGCTTCTCTGCATTTGTTTTGGATCTCTTTGTACTATTTTCGTGTTCAATATAAAAAATATCCTTCCTTCCTTCCTTTCTTCCTTCCTTCCTTCCTTCCTTCCTTCCTTCCTTCCTTCTTGTCTACCTACTAACAACCTAATAAATTCGATAGCTGGGTCTGTAATGTATAGAGAAAAGACTCGGCCACTGGACAAGAATGTCTTGGATTCAAATCCTGTCACACACAGTACGTGTGTTTCTTATCAAACCCGTGGCTTGTTTATGGATTTTCCACTTCCTTCCCCTGTCCCTGTTTAGTGAGATTCGATGTTTAGCACTCTTCGATATCGGCTACAAATAAATGGGGCATCTAGTGTGCATACTGCGCATGTTAAATAAACATTTCACAGTTACAACTTGATAGATCAAACGGTCACTGTTGGGACAAAAATGGTATAAAAATATTACGTTCTAAATTATCACTAATATAATTTAAAAATTGAACATGACAAATTAATTTAATGTAAGAACGATCAGTTAATAGAGAGATAATGGCTTCATACTGACCTCATCCCAGCCTAAAACCAACTTAAGATCACCCCCAAGATCGCATATCAACGCCTATAGATCAACACTTTGGGATGTACCGCTAGCAATTTCTTGGAGTAAGTCATAAATGACAGAAAGGTTTGAGACTTCGAACAGTGTCATATCGTTTCTCCCATATTAGAAGGATTCCGAGGTAATAAAGAGACATGGCTGAACACTGCAGGATTTGTCTTTGATGTTTTTGAAAGATTTCATGCTCGTGAGGAGACTAGCGCGGTGCGTTAGACTTAGAGATGCTTCCAACACAGTGTATCATTTGATGATCCCATACACATGCTAGTGAAACTTGATGTACATCCTCTGATTATAAGATGGATTTAGTGCCATTATTTTTAAGGAATGTGGTTATCAGATGTGATCGCTGTTAATCTGATTCGACATACATTTGTCAGGACTACATCAAGGGCATGCACTGTCAAAGGTACTGTTCAATATGTACACTGTGATCGTCACTGCAAAACAATTTTGAATGGGAAGAGGAGAGCACTATCCAATGCGGGTGATATTTTGGTGTATCGGCAGGTAAAAGACAGAAATAAGATCAGTTAGTCTCTACAAAAAGAACTTGATCGCATCACTTCATTGTGCAATAATTCCAGAACACACGTCAACCCAGGTAAAGCAACAGTAACATGGTTCTCCTTTAACAATCATATTGTAAATACTATTAACACATTGTTAGGTGCTGAAACTAAGAATAGCAAAATGTTACATCTTCTCAATATTCCCGTATATTGCAGAAGCATGGACATTAGACAAGAAAACCGAACAGAAAATGGAAGCCTTTGAAAGGTGGATTTATAGAAGAATATGTAGAATTTGATGGAAAGAAAAAAGAAAACAAACGATGAAGTTTTAAAACAACTAAAAATGAAAAGAAAACTACTAAATATAATTAAGATAAAGACACATGAAATTTTTGGGGCACGTTAAAAGACACAACAGCTAACTGTAAGTAATATTGGATGGGAAAATACAAGGTAAAAGAGGCAGAGGTAGACCAAGACTAACATGGACGGGTAACATCAAAAGATGGACAAGTCAATATATGAAACCTGCACCATCATAGCAAGAAACAGAGCAGAATGGCGATCCATGGTAGCCAACCGTCGTTGCGGAGACGGCACTCGATGATGATGATGATGACATTGTTGGGTGATGTGGCCAGTATCACGCAATTCTATCCTATGTTGTTAGAGAGATTAATTCTGGTACCTATTTTCGAAGGGAGGATGAATGCAGAGACCATGTCTAGTAGAAAAAACGGCCGAGTGTTGGACATGAATTTAGGGTTGTTAATTTAAAAAGATCATGTTAATTATAAAAAAAAAAAACGTTGCATTTCTTTATTTGTTTTCTTGCTCGCGTTCACACTTCTATAGGGTGACCTAGTCATCTTCGTTGTCTGCCCTCATAAAGGGCATCATTTGGAAGTAGATGCGATATGTTGTTGTTCGGAATAGAGCTGTGATTTTTACCTAAAAGGTAAAGTACGAGACTTGAACCGGCGTCTTAGCAAGCGAGTTTCCACCCATATGTACTCGGCCGCCTATCCAGAAATGTTCGGAGATTTCTGTATAGTGTTGCCTCAAGCATCGAAATTCAGATGCGAAGCAACATTCCTCACCTTCGCAGGGTAATACCCTGGTACCCATTTCTGCCAACGGCTCGGTCGACCGTAAGGGTATTTTTTTTTCCCCAACCACGAGTACAATTCACACTGCTCCCAGCGGGAATCGAACACGGGTTGTCCGAACGTCAGTAGTCCAGTCGGGTGGTTTTCCCAACTCGGCTACCGAGGCCCCCAATTTTTTACCTTTTTCAGCCCAACTTATCCGACTTCAGTACAACGTTTTAAGTACCGGCTTGGCTCTCCACTTCTGCGCACTTGACAAAAACCGTTAGTATGTTTCTAGGGACACCACGAATAGGTGAATCTGATCTGGATAGTTCTGGTTCACTCATACTGGTTCAGTTAGTCAGCTATGAGTTGTTTACCGCTTTCACCGTCATTGTACTCCAATTTGTCATTTGACTTTCATCCAATAGGCCTCAGACATAGATAATAATAGTCTCGATACACTACACCATATGAGATACATCTGTGCAAAAGAACACAAATGACTACTTGCTTTTCCTGTCATTCTCCTGACACTTTCAAACAGTTTTGGATGCGTTGTTGTTTGTATATTGTTTATATACTCTTAAAAGAACTAGATGTTTGCAGGGAAAATAAACGTCACATATATATCTAACGTTGCTGTTCAAAAAAACCTATTGTTCGATTTATAATGTAAAGTTGAATTATAGTCCGTTTCATAAGTCATGCCCAACTTTTAAAATCAATATCTTTTAAACCGCTTTTTATACGCTTTTCAAATTTGCATGTAAAGTTATAATGATTAGAATCCAACAGGGAATTAATTTCATAAAAAAACAACATTTGGTTATTATTGTTGCTTATTTGATTTATATAAATTTATAACGACCCATTGATGTAGTCAAAACTTAATGTTTACAGTTTTTAAGTTAACAATAGCGATTAAAAATCCATACACGGTCAAATTGACGATTTTGCACGCTTTCCACGTGTGTTTTCTGACACAATTAGACACTTGTAGAAAACACGAGGCATTGTGTGTTCCATTTCCGTACATTCAGCGGCGGAGCCGTCCTCGAAATGAGCAGACAATAATTCTCCTGGTGTTTTGTCTTATTAGGTTATTTCCCCATTACGGCCACGCCTTTACCTAGTGAAAATTAATCATAGACCAGCAACTACGGTAATTTCTATTCTTTAGGGCTTCACAATTTACAATTGTAACAAACATCAAAGAAATTCGCCGCTTTAAGAAAACATCTGCAAGATATTTGTTAAATATACATTTAAAGGGTCTTTTGCATTCTAATAACATTTGGAAAATTTCAACAGTCTTTAACAAATGTTTACTGCGTAATAGCGTTTTGAAGTTGGGCACATGATTTGAAACGAACTATAGTAAGTATTTACATATGTTTCCGTGCGAATTTTTTTCTTTGTAAATTGCTAATTAAAGTAAAATCTATTTGTTCTTTCAGCGATCCATTACTGTTTGTGATTGTAAGTATTTTTTGTGTGTGAAATAAACGGTCTAAAATGATTATTTTTAAAAGGGAAGAAAAGGAACACAATTATTATAATAACAGTTTTAAATCAAATTATCTAACATTTGGTCTCTGTCAATCAGTACATGTAATAATACCTTTGTCTAACATTTGATCACTATCAGTCAAACGTATAGACACCATTGCCTAAAATGTGATCTCTGTCTATGAGTAAAATTTATAGAAAACATAGAAAACATTGCCTAAAATTTGTTCTCTGTCTATCCGTGATATATATATATATACCATTATAGTGTGTGTATATATATATATATATATATATATATATATATATATATATATATGGGAGCCACGATAGCTCAGTGAACTGGACTACAAAGGACAAGAGGTAGGGTTCGATCCCAATCGACGGTCTCCCGGTTCACCCAGCCTTAAATGGGTACCGGATTTTTTTATCTGGGAAAGTAAAGCGGCACGGGCGTAATACCGACCACATTACCCCAAAAAGCATGTGCCGAAGGTCTATAAAATGTATGGTCACTAACACCATATTCTCTCTACGCCACTTGGCGTGACGGGGCTCTTTACTACTTTTTTACTTATAGTATATATATATATATATATATATACATATAGTGATATAAAGTGATATACAATGTATATAGTGATATAGAGTGATATATATATATATATATATATCACTCTATATCACTATATATAGTAAAGTACATATATAGTGATATAGAGTGATATATATACACATATATATATACATTTAATATATATATAAATGGAACATTTCGGCCAATCATTTACAAAGTATTTCCATTATCAGAGATTGCTCAAGCTCATACTATGATGGAGTCAAATGAAAATTTGGGCACGATTGTTTTACGAGTCAGGGATGATGATCTTGCAGGAAAGGAAGAATTATAAAATCATAATGGGTGTTGATTGTTGCAACTTAGTAGTAAAAGTGCTCCAGATTGTCCTGAAAAAGACTTCATTAATTAATAATCCTCTTTTCATTTATGATTATTTATTTATTTCTTCATATTAATGTAAAAAAGTAAAGTACCCCCGTCACGCCAAGTGGCGGCGTATAGGGAATATGGTGTTAATGACCATAAATTTTACAGACCTTCGGCACATGATTTTTAGGGTAATGTGGTCGGTATTACGCCCGTGCCGCTTTACTTTCCCAGAAAAAAATCCGGTACCCATTTAAGGCTGGGTGAACCCGGAAGCCGTCGGTTGGGATCGAACCCGACCCCTTGTCCTTTGTAGTCCAGTTCACTAACCACTGAGATTTCGCGGCTCCCTCTTCATATTAATGTTTATTATAATTTTAAGAATAATTTGTTTATAATATGCAAAATTATCTACAATGTGAGCAAAATACCTTTGCCTCAGGCAGTGGACAATACTGTTGGGAATACAAAATAACAATAGTTGCAACTTAAAGATCATCATAAATAAAGAAAACCAGTAATGTTCTTCAAAAGTCTTTCACATAGCTTTCAAGTCCAAGAAGTTTACAACCATTAGTATTGTGCTTTACTGGGTGCAGTTCATTATTCATGAAAGCAAGTTTTATGAAAGCAGAGTATGTGATATTGTTCAGTTTGAATTTTCATCAATTATGTTTATGTTCATCATATTTATATCATGTTCATCCTTAAATTACATTTTTCCATTTGGAACCTCTAAATTATCTTTTTATCATACTGTTTTACTTGAAGAAAATCTGGTCTGTCTTGTGATTTGTATGATTAAAATAGTCACTTTTTTTGTGCCATTCTTTTTATATAATTATTTTCAACAGTGAATAGTTTACAAATGAACTAAAAATTGGGCAGGCAGCTTTGTGTTCATATAAGGAAAAATTGAACAGTGCCACTCAGAGACAACAAAGAGGTTGTTGAATATTCTCAAACTATAACAAGCAAGACGTGAAAGAAACCTTGATGGACTGCTAATTTTGTGAGAGACATTGAATGGATATGAAAAAAAAAATTGGTTAGTTTATAGGTTATGATGTTCTGTATAATTTTATGAGATAAGAATATCAACTAGTTGTTGCTAGTTCTTTTTTGTTTTTTGTAAGAATGGTTTATTCCTGCTGTTCTCTTTTATATTTAGTCACAGACCCCAGTTGGGGTAATGGATATAAAGAGACCTAGTATATCCTCTAGCAAGTTGTTATAGATGACTAGCTCTAGTAGGATTGTGATAAGGTTGCCATTCACAGATTGTTAAAGACAAACATAAAATAAAATCCTGTGATGTAATTTATTGATCAAGTCAGCTGTGCAGATGCTGGTGAAATATGTTTTAGTTCTTTGTGAAGCATCAGCCTTCATCAAAATATCCTTATTTTAAATGCTACAATTTGAGTTTTGCTTTCTTGAAGGAAACAATGTATTCAAGGGTTTGAACATAAATGTTTGTTCACAGTTCGTTAACCTTCGTTGTAGATAAAGTGTTTAATTTAATGGCTTCGTGTGACCTTGGTCGCTAAGGACCTAACTTGTGCAAACGGATGGCATTGGCAAGGATCATTTTGAATCTATGAAGTGGACTCATTTTGTGTTTAACTCAAAAGCATATGTGCTTTTTAACCAAAGACCTTTTTTGGGGGGGACTCTAGGAAGATATCCTCGATGGAAGAATAAATTGTATTATTTGTCCCATAAATGATTCGCTTCCAGAGGTTTATGATGTAAACAAAGCAGTTTTGTCATTGCGAGTGAATAATGTCCACACCTATAATTGGTCAGGATTGTGTAGCAGCAGCAGCTTTATAGCGAACACAGAAAACATCATAAGATTGTGCTGTTCTGAAACAGCTATGCCAAGCTACCCTAGAATTGCCTTTAATGGGATTACTGTGACCACAAACCACTCTCCTTGTGTGTGCCACATATTTACACCCCAGAAAGAAATACTGAATATAACAACTTCATGTGCCGTCTGTGATATTAATGACCACAAACCAGGAGCCTCCGGTATGTTTGATACAACTGTTCCACCAAGCACTTCATCAGCAGAGCCAGACCTATGGAATGTTAATCTGACATTGTTCTTGAATGATGTCCAAGTTAATGAGACATCAGAATCGTGTGGCAGCAGCTACAAGAAGGGAGCAGAGAACATCAAGTTCTGTTGCTATAAAGGAGACTTGCCTTGCTATCCCAGAATTGCCTTAAATGGGATCACTGTAGTTGAAAACTTCTCTTGTGTAAACTACACATTCACATCCAAGAGTGAATCAGTGAAGGTCACAAAATCATATTCTCTCTGTGGTTTTACTAACTACAGGTCAGGTGGCTTCTGTTGGATTGGAAATGATAACTTACCACCACTGTGTGTCTATATGTTTGGAATTGGAGTCATCAACGATGGCCTAACATCATCAAGTGCTACGGCGATCATCTTTTTCGGGAGGACGCGAACTTCCATGGTATATGGTGGATAGGCGGCAGGAAACATTGAAGGCTATGTCTGAAAAGTGTTCCTTCTTGCAGTTTCCTCATATTCCAAGTCCGGCTTGTTGCAGGAGCTACTGAGTTAAGTGCTCTGTGCACACCGTGAGCTGTGTGTCTCATCCGTTTTTATCCTTTTTCGATATCCCACTTGTTTACGATGAATGATGATATCGTATGACAGGGAACAGTTGGCTGTGTTCACTTTCTGCGCGATTTCGCCTTATGTCTTTTGGCGTGTGCTGAGACTGCTACGATGGGGACTACAGTTACCTTTCTTTGTTTGGGAGATGTGTTAGTAATTCGGATGATTCCACTGGCACGGGCGGTTGAGCAATTATGGATTTTAATTCGTTTGCAGTGATACCGAGGCCTTCCATAACCAATAACCAATATATACATATATATATACATATACCATTGTCTAACATTTGATCTCTGTCTATCAGTTAAACAGATAGATACCATTGTCTAACATTTGATCTCTGTCTGTCAGTTAAACGTATAGATACCATTGTCTACATTTAATCTCTGTCTGTCAGTTAAACAGATAGATACCATTGTCTACATTTAATCTCTGTTTGTCAGTTAAACAGATAGATACCATTGTCTACATTTAATCTCTGTCTGTCAGTTAAACAGATATATACCATTGTCTAACATTTAATCTCTGTCTGTCCGTTAAACAGATATATACCATTGTCTAACATTTGATCTCTGTCTGTCAGTTAAACGTATAGATACCATTGTCTACATTTAATCTCTGTCTGTCAGTTAAACAGATATATACCATTGTCTAGCATTTGATCTCTGTCTGTCAGTTAAACGTATAGATACCATTGTCTAACATTTGATCTCTGTCTGTCAGTTAAACAGATAGATACCATTGTTTTACATTTGATCTCTGTCTGTCAGTTAAACGTATAGATACCATTGTCTAACATTTGATTTCTGTCTGTCAGTTAAACAGATATATACCATTATCTAACATTTGATTTCTGTCTGTCAGTTAAACAGATAGATACCATTGTTTTACATTTGATCTCTGTCTGTCAGTTAAACAGATATATACCATTGTCTAACATTTGATCTCTGTCTGTCAGTTAAAAAGATATATACCATTATCTAACATTTGATCTCTGTCAGTTAAATGTATAGATACCATTGTCTAACATTTGATCTCTGTCTGTCAGTTAAAAAGATATATACCATTATCTAACATTTGATCTCTGTCAGTTAAATGTATAGATACCATTGTCTAACATTTGATCTACATGATTCTCAGTTATTCTGTACATTTTTTGAAGATCGTTGTCAAAGTATATGATGAGACGTGTCGTTGCTAGAGTGACTATATGTAGCACGTTAATTTTCTCCCGCATCTGTTGATGATTATTGTCATAGGAGAGCTATGTCATTAGCAAAGTCATTAAGTTACTTGGTCAGTGATCACTGGATTCAATTTCTGTTGTTCTGAGTAATCTCAATACGTTAATTCAAGTATAATACTTTGTTTGTCATATCTATCGACGTCAAATGTTAATACATTTTTAAAAAAAAAAGCATTGTAGCAGAGGTTAGACAGTCATTTTGGCTGTGTAACATTCACATTTATTAAATTCTTCTGGGTGTTTATAAAAAAAGGAAAAGTACTACATTTAAATAAGGCCTACTTGGACGTCTATGCTATCAAGCTGGTAGTAAACGTGTTTTTTTTAAATCTGGCAGCCCTGGTGTTGTGTATTCCATGTGTTCATATATTGCTGACTAAAAATTAAACATTTGGATAAATATAAGTTTTTTTTTTTATTTGGCTGTTAAAGATACCACGCTCGGTTTGCCATCTTGTCTGCCTCAATATTTCCAGGAATATAGAAGTGAGGTGGCATTCATTGAATCACTTTTCCACTGCACGGCTTGCAGAGTTTGTGAAATATTGCTCTTAAATCATTGGTCTTCCCCTAAATTATTCAACCCTTACACTAAATCATTAATATCTTTATTTCCACAACTACTCGCTGCCATAATATACTCCAGAGCATCTTTGAAGAATACATTGTTTTGTTTTTCCTTCTTACTTTTCTCCGTCAAAATAATTTTTGTTTGTTGTTTTGAAAGATTATGTCTCTGTCTCTCATTTACTTGCATACTTTGTTGTTCCCACAAATAACACAATTTTCTTGATCCCACAATATTTTTTCTATTTGTCTAATATATTGTATAAGGCTGAATGACGAAATATAAGTCGAGTGGATAACGTTTCAGCAACTTCTAAACTTGTTATCTCGTTTACGTCACCAAATGTATTCTTCTAATTATTGTACATCTAAAACCGTTATAACTTACACAAAATGCTAGTAGTATTCGGTAATTTTTTAATTTAGAAATGTATGTAACTATGTTTTGTTTTGTAAAATGTTTTCAGCAGTTTCAAGCACGTAAACCAGGTGGTGTTGAGAGACAAATCTATATGCAATGAGGGTCATAGCTGCAGCACAGATTGATCCACGTCATCGTATTCTCTTATACCTGGCTCTGGTCGTGTATGTGATTGAGTATGCAGTGGAGATACTGACTCTTAGCAATACGCAAAAAGAATTACTTGTAACGATCCAAAACGAGACAATTTTCATCATCCTTTGGTGCACAAAAGATGCTGGCTGTAGGACCATGAGTTACCTCTTCAATTTCCACGTCACGGCAGGCGGAATAAGACATTAGAGAACACTTGCCCATTTGTGAATCATTGTAGAATGACTTTATCCGCTACACTTATACGTTTAATAGGCAGCAGTTTAGGAAGAGAACGATTCTGAATACTGTAATCCCTGTCTCACCTTCCACCGTCATTCGTTTACAACGAGTGCTGCACATTCTGCTCCGTCTCTTGCTTTGATGCTGCAGGTTGTCATAGGCTGATTTGTCCATCTTTTGATGTTAATCGTCCATGTTAATCTTGTTCTGTCTCTTCTTTTATCTTGTACTTTCCCCTCAAAGATTACTTTTAGTAGGCTGTTGTGTCTTTTAAAGTAGCCCAAAAATTGCATTTGTCTTGTTTGAATTGTGTTTAGTTGTTCTCTTTTCATTTTCAGTTGTTTTAAGACTTCAGCATTTGTTTTCTTTTCTTTCCATCGAAAACTACATATTATATAAATCCACATTTAAAAGGCTTCAGTTCTCTGTTCTGATTTCTTGTCTAATGTCCATGTTTCTGCACCATTTAGGAATGTTCAGAAGATATAACATTTTGCTAATCCTAGTTTTAGCCCTTGTGTTATTTGTTTTGATGTTAGTATATTTTTCATGACATTAAAATTACTTTTTGCCATTCGTATTCTTATGTTTATTTCAGTTTTACATTTTCCATCACTGGTTATAGCATGGCCAAGGTAGTTGTTGTTCTGAACTGTATCCAGGTATATTCCTTCAATTTGATATCCACTTGTGAATGTTGAGTATTTTCTTTGTTTATGATCATAGTTTTAGTCTTTTTTAAATTCATATCTAATAGATATTTCTTACTTGTCATGTTTATTTCATTAAGTAACTGTTGTAGATGTTTATGATTTTCTGCTAGTAGTACAGTATCATCAACATTTCTTAGGTTATTGATTAACTTTCTAAAACATTAAAATGTTTAGGCCTGGCATCTGTGATGTTTTTAAAGATTTGCTCCGTGTATAGACTGAAAAAGCATGGTGATAGGATGCACACTTGCTTTACTCCTCTTTTTATAGCAATATGTGTAGAGTTCTCTTTGTTATATTTTTTTATTGCTGTCTGATCCCAGTATAAATTACATATTAGTCGTATGTCCATGTTATCTAGATGTATCTGAAAGTACAATTGGTTGAAATTTTATTTTTATTTTTGTAATTGATAATGTCAAATGGGACATTAAAACATACTTCTTATATAAAAATGCATCATTTTTGTATATATAGGTTGGCATTATGTTTGATACTGATCTAGCTATCTATTTCGGCAATAAATTGGAGGCAGAATTATAGCTACCACTGATATTGATTATTGGGCACAATAATAACATCAGATGGGAGATGCACCACAGGAATAAAAAGCAGAATAGCTCAGGCCAAAAAAGCCTTTCAGAAAATGAAAAATATCTTATGCAACAAATCTTAGTCAATAGAAATGAAAAAGAGAGTTCATCGGTGCTATATAGAACCAATTCTGACCTATGGAAGAGAATCATGGACGTAAGAAAAACAAATGAAAAGATGATTAGAGGCCACAGACATGTGATTTCTCAGAGGAATGTTGAAAGCTCCCTGGACAGCTAACAGAACTGATACGATGCACTGCAGATAGAAGATTGTGGATGAACACGATAGCTTTCGCAAACCAGTATGACACATGATGATGATATTTTAAAGTGTTATATGATATTTCAGTTTGGAGTGTAAAACGTTGTTTTGGTATTGACAAAGCATGGTTATCATATCTGTGTACATCAATGTACTGGCCATCAATTCTCTAATTCCTTAATATGTTACAAGAGAAGACCTGGAGATACAGTACGAACACTGTTACACTAAAAGAAATGAAAAAGTAAACAAAAAAATGTCGAAAATAATGTCATCGCACTTTAAATTTGTATAGGGATAGAGTTCAAATGTGTTATAACTCTGAAAACATAACATGGAATAAACATAATTAAATAAAATAATTGATGGGTCGACATAAAGCTTTCCAGACACTATGAGAACCATTTTTTTTAAATAATTATTTCGTTTGCAAAGGATAAGAACCATGGCCTTACTGTATAGATGAAACATTACAATATAAATTGTATATTATTGACGAAACATTAATAATTTTTAAAAATTGCTTGCATTAGCAGAGATCTATCTATCTATCCATCCATCCATCCATCCATCCATCCATCCATCCATCCATCCATCCATCCATCCATCCATCCATCCATCCATCCATACATCCATCCATCCATCCATCCATCCATCCATCCATCCATCCATCCATCCATCCATCCATCCATCCATCCATCCATCCATCCATCCATCCATCCATCCATCCATCCATCCATCCATCCATCTATCTATCTATCTATCTATCTATCTATCTATCTATCTATCTATCTATCTATCTATCTATCTATCTATCTATCTATCTATCTATCTATCTATCTATCTATCTATCTATCTATCTATCTATCCATCTATCCATCTATCCATCTATCCATCTATCCATCTATCCATCTATCCATGTATCCATCTATCCATCTATCCATCTGTCCATCTATCCATCTATCCATCAATCCATCAATCCATCAATCCATCAATCCATCTATCCATCAATCCATCAATCCATCTATCCATCTATCCATCAATCCATCTATCCATCCATCCATCTATCTATCTAGTACAACTCTGGCAACAAGCACAGGAAACATTAGAGAAAAGAGATAGGAGAAATGTTTACAAGGTCACAAAGATCCTCCCTGCTGGCATCAAAAGTGTTACCACCATTGTTCGTAGTAAACAATGGGCAATCATTAGTTAAAGAAAATGAAAAAGGACAAACGCATGTAAAGGGGCCTTATTGTCAAAGTCTCTAAGGCAGGAGACGTTACTAACAATTGGAGAGGTATAAACCTGTTGTCGATACACAAAGATAAATGTAACGGTAAAGTACGAGACTGGAATCGGCGTCTTAACACGCGAGTATTCACTCATATGTGCTCGGTCGCATATTCAGAAGTGTTCGGAGACTTCTGGATAGTGTCGCTTCAAGCACCGAAACCCACGATGCGAAGCGACATTCCTCATCTCCCCATTCCTCATGTCCCTGGTACAAATTTCTGCCAGCGGCTGGGTCGAAAGCGGGGGTATATATTTTTTTTTCCAACCACGAGTACAATTCACAATTCACAATTCACAATTCACACTGCTTCCAACGGAAATTGAACACGAGTTGTCAGAACGTCGGTAGCTCAGTCGGGTGGTTTTCAGAACTAGGCTATCGAGGCCACGAAGAATGCCTAATGAATAGTGTAGAACGAAAGATCAGAGAAGATTACGAAAGTTTTAGAAGTGGAAGATCATGTACTGATCAAATCGTTATCTTGCGAACAATTGTAGAGCAGTCTCTGGAGCTCATCCGATTACATAAACTTCTTAGACTATGAGAAGACATTCGACAGCATACATCGCTTTGAAATCTTATAGGGGTAGGGTTTCTTGATAAAATCGGCAATATCCTAAACGGCAAGTATACCGGCAACGATGGCTGTGTATGACATAAAGCTGAGCAGGCAGGTTGGCTCACGGTCATAATGGAAGTTAGACACAGGATGTATCCTGTCACCACTCCTTTTCCGTCTGATCATGAACTGGATCATGCAATCGATTGTTGTTGACAGACCAAGGAGAATTAATAGGGTCTTACTGGATACCTCGAAGATACTGATTTTGCAGATGTTGTTGGACTGTCAACAAGACTTACAAGAGAAAACAGGGTAGATCCGTTTAGTAACTCAGTGGGACTAACAATAAATGTAGAGAAAACGAAAATGAGGGTTGATGTGAAAAGTACAAAGAATGTTATATTGAAAGGATTGGGATTAGAAAAAGAGGATCATTTTAAATACATGGGAAGCTTTATTTCATCAAATTGTGACATTGAGAAAGAGATATCTGCTAGAATAGGCCTGTCAGCCCAAACATTCAATAGATCTAGGATCATTTGACCTTCAACTGGTCTCCATCTCAGCACCAAGATGGTATAACATTGTTCTATTCTTAGTTTTAGCCCTGGTGTTATTTATTTTGATGTTAGTATACTTTTCATGGCATTACAATTATTTTCTGCTATTCCTATACAATGTTCTAGGCATGTGAAATGCATTATACCTATCCAAACATACAAACGTAAGGATGAATTAATTCAAATAATACAAATATTAAAAAGAAGATTTTGGTTACAGCTTTACTGAGATGAGGATATGAGCATAAAAAATAAAGCAAAAAGACGTTGCGGCTCAGTAGGCCTTCCGCTGGAACAACAGACACAACAACAGTATATAAGATACACAATCAAATATAACTCATCATCAAGTACGGGGCCTAGTGGCTTAGGTGATCATGTCTCTCCACAACTTTCGATCACTATTTAGCGATAAAATGCTAGACTGAGAGAGAGACACATTTAAATCACTTTCCTGAAGTAGGTGTCAGAAGCCTGGTCGACTGGCAACTGAACTCAAATTACAATGGTAGACCCCGAGAGTGGCGGAAGAAAAACTTTAAAGTGCCAGAGTAATACTGTTAGTTTCTTTACCCATCTCAGAGAACTAACCACCATTTATCTTTTCAGCTGGATCCACTGAGAATATGAATTACATCACCCAGCAAGAACTTAAACCATCCATTCACTACTTGAAATTGTGTAAAATTACAAACCGGAAGCACCTTTTACTGTGGACAATACGTAGTAAATCACACTTTTTAAAAAGTCCAGTAGACGGGGAAAACTAATGAATTTATTACATAAGTGAGCTGTAGGAAGTGCACGTATGTCTTCATTATCTTCGTAGGGACGATGCTTTTTAGCTTGAATTCCGCGATGGTAGGCGCAGTGAAAAAAAAAATGTGATCTCAAAGTGAACTCGTTAATTCTGTTGTGTGTACAAGTTGTCTCTCGATTACTCTTGTGTTTTTCTTTTTTTTCCTCTTTATTGTTGATATGTTTGATAGTATGTCACCAAAATCTATGAATTATTAAATCCATAAAGAATGTGTAGTAACGAAGCCAGAGAGGAAATTTGTAGTGTGAAATGAGAAAAGAACGTATATTACATTATTGAGATATTCAATATAACTTATATTGAGACTAAACAGCACAATCCTTGCTGGGAAAAGTGAAAAAGAAACCACTTCCCAGCAGTGGTAAGATGTAGAAGAGAGAGAGAGAGAGAGAGAGAGAGAGGAGAGACAAAGACGAAGAGAGAGAAAAATGTAGAGGGAGAAAGAGAAAGAGTATGTGAGAGGGAGAAAGAGAGAAGGAGAGAGATGGAGAGAGATTGAGAGATAAAGAAGAGAAGGGAAAGTACTGAGAAAGAGGGAGAGAGAGAGGGAGGGAGGAGAGAAGGGAGAGAGAGTTACTGGGCTGAGAGAGAAGGAGAGGGAGGGAGAGGGGGATAAAGGGAGGGTGTAATGGAAAAAGAGAGAGATAGAGGAAACATCAGAAGTATAGTTATTTTGTGCATATGTAAAAGATCAAAAGAGGACATACCACTGCTCACTAAGTTACAGTTAGTGCTATTTTCATTTTAAAGTGCAGTATTTACATATTTTGAAAGTTGTTTTTTTTTTCATTTTAATTAATATTTTAGAGCCTGTAATATTCTGTCATCTTTAACATAAACTATGTGCTATTATTATTATTATTATTATTACAATTATTATTATTATATTTTTTACTGATTACATGTGGTTTCTTTAGGGCATGTGAAGGATTAATTCACTGTCAATTATTATTTTTTTTAAAAGACTGATTAGGACTTTTTAGGACTGATTCGGAACAATTCACATTCACTAATTGTTACTGAGTCATCATCAAGTACCGTGCCTGCCTGGCGTATGTGATCATATCTCTCCACAACTTACGATCTCGACAGGTATTTATCATTTCTTTATTTGACATTCTGCCCAGCCATTCTCTTATGCTGTCTGGTAACGTCTCTCTTTGCTTCCCTCCATCTCTTCTTCCCTCGATTTTTCCAGTTGTTACAATATATTCCAGCTGTTCCCTTCTCATTACATGGCCAAAAAATGATGATTGTTTCTGCCTAAAATTTAATTCCAACTCTGCTTTTGCTTTAGCCTATTTCAGAACGTTTTCATGATTCTTCTTAGCTGTCCATGGTATTCTCAACATTCTTCTGTAAAAACCTCATTTCTAAAGCCTCCAGTGATAATTTTGTATGTTGTCCTATTGTCCATGATTCACATCCTTATGTTAAGACTGGCTCTACATAACATTTAGAAACTCTTTCTCACGTTTATATTGTCAAAAATGAAGTGCACAGCATCTTCCTCATTTTTTGTAAAGGCGCTTTTGGCTGTGCCATTCTGCATCTCACCTCTGTTGTACATCTACCACCTGAGGTTAACAATGTACCCATATGTTTAAATTCATTGACCTGTTTTAATAATGTTTCACATGTCTTTATTATGCACCGCAATGATGTATTTTTCTTTGTTGTTACCATCACTTCTGATTTTTGCTATTAAGGCTGAGTCCCTTATGTTTGCTTTCTTTCACTTTAATGTATACCATTTCTTGTAACTCATTTTCACTCTAAGCGATTAAGACTGTATCATCAGTATATCTTAGATTATTTATATTATGACCTCCGATTGTTATTCCAGGCATGTCCCTTATGGATCTTAAATAATCTCACTATACATATTAAACAAATCTTGTGACAGTACACAACCTTGTCTAATACCCTGTTTTATTAGTTGAAACATTTCCAATTGATTTCCAGGTTTTATGGCCGCTGTTTGTTGCCAGTACATGTTCTTTATTATTCTTAGATCTTTGCTGTCTACGTTTATGCATTTTGAAAGTTTGATTATTTCTCGGTGCTTTACTTTGTCAAATGCTTTGGTATAATCTATGAAACATAGGTATAGATCTGTTTTCACCTCTATGGCTCTATTTCTATTAAAGATTTTATGATGTATATGGGTATGGCATTGCTCGTTCCTTTACCACAAAACCACACTGGTCATCACTAAATTCTGGACTGATTTTGTTACACACTCTTCGTATGATTATTATTCTTAGTAATATATTAGTCATGTGACTCATAAGACTTTGATTAATTAGGCGCAGGATAACATAGACAGGGAATGCATTCCAAAGAGAGAGACAAATTAGAATTCATTTTTGACAATGGGAGAAAGAATAATTTTCTTCAATGTCATGTTAATTCGGTCTTTAAATAAGGAAGTAAATCATAGACAATGGAACACAGATAGGAAAATCGACGGCGGGCACAAAAATATAGTATTACAGACGAATACGGAGAGAAGACCTCAGCTGCAATATAGCTACAATGAAAAACGGGGACGTTTTGAAAAAAAGCGAAATGGAAACTTAATGCCATCATCAAGAGGAAACATTACATCTTTGTGGTAATGTCTGGTGGAATATTTTGTGACAAGTGGGAATAAACTGAGGGAAGATGCGATAGGGGAAAGAGAGAAAAGATATCAGATAGCAAAAGGTAATGTTCTTATAGAAAGTCAAAAAGAAAGTTGTTAAACAAAATGTAGAGAAAAATAAAATACGTGGAGAGATATGGTCACCATGTCTAGCCTATTGGTAATTGATGACGAAGATGATCGTTATCATCTGCTAAAACCTGGGCGGGGGGAGGGAGAGAGATGTCCAGTAGAAAATTGAGAGTGGTCAGTGGCCCTAAGCTGACTGCTTGAGTCCGGATCAGTGAACAACATAGCTGATCAAGACCCTACTGCACCTCCAAGCAGAAAATGGTTTGGTAGTCCAGCAGCATAAATGACAAACATCTGAAGGAATGAAAACGATGCGCAGGAAAATGATCACCTACAACAGCATATACACTGCTTGCTGATGTTGTTGCATTACTCTTTCCTTTCCCTCTATCTCTTTCTCTCTCTCTAGATCTATCTATCTATCTATCTATCTATCTATCTATCTATCTATCTATCTATCTATCTATCTATCTATCTATCTATCTATCTATCTATCTATCTATCTATCTATCTATCTATCTATCTATCTATCTATCTATCTATCTATCTATCTATCTATCTATCTATCTATCTATCTATCTATCTATCTATCTATCTATCTATCTATCTATCTATCTATCTATCTATCTATCTATCTATCTATCTATCTATCTATCTATCTATCTATCTATCTATCTATCTATCTATCTATCTATCTATCTATCTATCTATCTATCTATCTATCAACTATCTATCTATCTATCTATCTATCTATCTATCTATCTATCTATCTATCTATCTATCTATCTATCTATCTATCTATCTATCTATCTATCTATCTATCTATCTATCTATCTATCTATCTATCTATCTATCTATCTATCTATCTATCTATCTATCATCTATCTATCTATCGATCTGTCCCACTCTATTTCTTTATTTCTGTTATTTTAATTCAAATTTGTCGATATCCTCCAAACATGGCACACAACGAATCAATTAGTAGCAATCCTTAATTGTAAATATTTAAGACTATATCTACCAATAAATAAGATTCAATTCCCAAAAGAAAAACATAATTAAAAGATAATATCGAACACCACATAATGTACGTAATGTCAACAAAAATTGTAAAAGTTAAAATCTCGTAACCTTGGCGGTCGTTGGAACTATTTTGATGATGTCATCATAATGTCCTTCCGACCTCCGCGATTAGGAGCTGATTTCTGACGTGTGACAACATACGATTTTTTAAAAATCTTGCTCTTTTTAGAACTGTTATCTGACACTTTTATGACTCCTTTTTCAGTTCCTCTTTAGCACTTTTGATTTGTCATCTTTACTGCATTAGAGAGTCATATATTAATACAGTTTTAAAGGCGTTTAAAAGAAGTCCTGCATTTTTAAAGTTAATATCATTACTGAAACGGCGAAGAAGTCACGAATGGTGGAATCTTGTACACATTGTAGAGTTACTCATCAAATGAATGGTTAACGATTAGGAAAAGGGGACGACGGTTGATTTTTATCTTTTAAAGTCGACAAATTTGAAATTCTGATCTGGTTAATGGGATCGTAACTTGCTCAGGTTGTATCTTTTTGATATCCTCATTTTGACGATAAATTAGACGGAAATGATCGACTTCGGGGTAATCTAACCGTAACCTAAACGCTAATTCAGATTCTAAACCAAACGCTAATTCAGACCGTAACTCTAACCCAAACGCTAGCCCTAATCCAAAAATAAAATAAATTGCGTTTGTGATGAACATAGAGATAATTTTTTTATTTATTTGAGAATGACTGTAGTTTTGTTGTGACATCAACTAATTGGGGATCACTTTCATTTATGTACCTAAAACAGAAAATGTATGTTTAGTTCTTATATACAGAATATCACGTGAGAAGTTCAATCTAGCAGGAGATCAACGCCTGGGAATCACCACCCAGACGGCCTTACTCTCCTAGAGTGTCAACAAATTAAAGACCCGAAACATTTGCTCGAAGCGGACTATTTCTAATGATTAGGCTGTCTCCTTCTATGAAGCTCTATGTAAAGTGTTTTCTTTAACTATTAACCTAAACTGCAAGTGGTGACAACATTCAACAAGTTACATAATTTAATGTGTGGTTGCTTATGTTACTTGAGGAACATTTCTGACAGCATAAATGTAGGAATGAAAAAAACAAAAATACTTAAGCAAAGCAGAAGACCCGCGGTGCAAATGTGACTAAATGACAACATGGGTGATACGTCTTCGTTATTTTATATCTTTAAGACAAGCTCAGCCATGATTTGTAAAAAGAGACGTTATTGATCTGCTCAATAGAGTGCATCAGAAGTTAACATCTAAAGTAAGTGTGTAAACTACATATGTTTATCGACACAAATGGGGCTGGTTCAAGTGCATCATGATTCCCAGCTGTCTTCCTCCCTTTGCATTCTGAGCTGCAATGCGCATGAAGCATCGTGATGGACTGTTGTAATGAACAATCATCAATTGAAGACAATCGCTCAAGAAGCAGAAAGAGATAATATCCACTACGACCAGCCTAGACACATTCATTTTGCCGTTCTGGAAAACTATGATAAACACAAGCTTGTCACTAACCTGAAGTCAGGCAGACATTTTGTCTACCCCACCAAAGCTTGGACCGATGAACATACAAGTTTGTCACTAACCTGAAGTCAGGAAGACTTGTTGTCTACCCCACTAAAGCTTGGACGGATGAAGATACACGTTTCTCACTTTCCTGAAGTCAGGCAGACTTGTTGTCTACCCCACCAAAGCTTGGACCGATGAACATACAAGTTTGTCACTAACCTGAAGTCAGGCAGACATTTTGTCTACCCCACTAAAGTGTGGACGGATGAACATACGAGTTTGTCACTAACCTGAAGTCAGGCAGACTTGTTGTCTACCCCACCAAAGCTTGGGCGGATGAACATACGAGCTTGTCACTTTCCTGAAGTCAGGCAGACTTGTTGTCTACCGCACCAAAGCGGAATATTTGGTTACAACTTGCAACATAAAAGGAAAGAGAGATCACGGACGACAAAGTGAGAAAATACTGGATAGCTTGGTGTCATGACATGAAAAACAGTGAAACAACAGACCTGATACGATGCACTGTAGATAGAAGATTGTGGAAGGACATGATCGCCTACGCCAACCTCTATGGCACATAATTATGTTGATAGAATCGCGTTTATCAGTTAGTTGTTTTTAATGTTTTAATGTTTTAATATTTTCATTGCTTTTCTCCAATATCCTAGGCATCTTAAGGATTTTTATGTAGCATTTTGTTTCGAATGAATCGATTTTTTACTTGCCGTTTACGAGATTGTCCACGACCACATGTTGCTATCTGGAAGATACATGTACTCAGTAATGCTACTTTTACTGCCTTGCTGGTATTGTGTCACATGTTCTTCATGATGTTTAATTAAATAAGTTATTATTTATTAATTTTTAGTTTAGAGGCACACAAGAGCTGCTGTTTTAACAATTGTCGAAATTTTGCATTAAAAATGGCGTAGATGAAAACATTGCATGAACTGTTAAATAGTAAAAGAAAATTAGATAATAGAATGTGCAAACGGCTACTAAAATAAATGGTACTATACATTGCAGTTGTAAGTTGTACCTGAGGCAGGAATGCAAACAGCGAACAAACACGTGTGATAAAGAAGACAAAACTAACCATAAACAGAGTTCTTGTTCTTGCTGATGAATTCCTTTCTCTTGTGCTGGACGTTAACTTCTTCCGACGTCGCATTGTGATCGTTATTTTCAAACCAATGAGAACACAGCCTATTGAGACAATTGTTGTTGGAACTATCGGTAATATATAAGCGTTCACATTTTTTGAATATAATTCCATTGCGCTACCTATCCAGCTTTCTTGCAAACTTGTCATCCCTACCCATTCACCAATCCGTTGATGATAAATTGTGCTTAAGCCGTATTTAAATTGACTTATAACAGCAGTGGGCATCGCCATAAAGAAAGAGAGGATCACCACAAATGTTGCTCTTTTAGGGGTGACCAGTCTAGGAAACCTGAGAGGTAAATAAACAGCAACAACACGCTCTAGTGTGATGAACACTGTCAGTGATGTTGACATTCCTAAACTCAGCACGAACACAAAGTGCATCGCCATTGAAATCCGGTAGCAGGCGTCGATTAAATCTATATCCATGACCCAGAACCCATTTAACTGCGTTGTGTACATCATCAGATGTGGGACGTTCACTGTGTAAAGCAGTAAGTGAAAGTCAGTCACAGCCAATCCCAGTAGTAGAATATTAGATGGCTTATGTAACCCGTCCTTGACCATGACGACACCACTAAGGGCATTCCCTACCAGACCTACAACCCCTATTATAGGGAAAACGACAAGTTCTGTATATCTTTCTACATTTGAAAATATCGTCATAAATAAATAATTAACGTTGTCGTTATTTCCATCTTTTTCGGTAGAGATATCAACCTTTGAACTCCTGTTACCGTCCATGTTGTCCACTCTTTTGGACAACTCTTCCTTTCGTCAGATGATGACAGCAAGCAAAATTGCCAGCCTTGTCATCCGAAATGTATGATAATACTTGCGTTATCTGTTTGAATTTGTGAAAGGTTACTACATTAAAAAAAATATCATATTTTATTGTCAGAACTTCGACTTGTCAACTATTTGCTTTACCTGTCACATCTTAGTCATGCAAAATAAAATACAAACTTGATATAGTTTGATTTCCTGTTTTCTGGCGGTGTTGCTAAATCATCCTGTGGAGAATGGTGAATGATCGGACAAAATGAATACATCATTAGAGGTGGGTAGAAATGATCGAGATACAAATAATTATTTCATCAACTCCTTGTGAGCAACCACAGAGAAAGATGCAATTTAGAGGACTCCCTGCATTCACAATTGTTGTCCTAATTGTAACTAGACCTGTATTAACAAGTCACACACACCCGACGTAGAACTTTTTAAACTTAGACCACCGTCTCTCTACTAATTCAAACATTCTTTATAATTCAAACGGTGCTCATTTGTATTATTTTGATCCTGTTAGTCAGGATTTTACCTATCCTAGATCAGACTTTGTAAAAGAAGTGTAATTAATTTCTATGCGCTGGGAGAACTAATTGACAGTTCTCTGATGGAGAAATTCACATCGCACTAACACTGTTATATTCCAATCCACCTTTCTTTTATAAATTTGTATGTAAATATTTACTATTTTCTTCTGTCACAGATTACGGTGTTTACCACAGTCGCTCATTTGATCAATAAAGTGGTATTTTAGTTATGCTTCTGGAGATGTTTCTGTCATGAGTTAACACGAATGAAGTTAGTTTCAGAAAATACAACAAATAAATCAACTGCAAAAATAGTGTGCTTGGATTAGTGTCATATATATATATATATATATATATATATATATATATATATACATTATACAAAGATATTATTGAGTTGTAGAAAGAAACAATTGAAGTTAACAAGAAGTATACTCTGTTTTCAGCGTCAAGAAAATACCCAGAAATTTGAATGTTGAGATTGCACTGTTGGTTTATCCAAATGTTCAGAAAATGTTTAATGTTATAACAACTTAAGTGATGCCCCTTTGAAGATGTTACTGCACTGCTACTTTGTAAATCGCTGGACAATTTTGTTTAAGCCAATACAATCAGTGATTTTCTTCTAAACAAAAGTTTTATGTCAACTCTATCGCCCAATCAAATAAAACATAAAACAAATAGAATGCACTTAAACTTGTGTTATCGTTTTCAAGAAAATGTAAATTGGAGATAATGTTAGTTTTCATTTAATTATAAAATGGACATCTCGAAAATGCTAAATACTTTAAAGTTTACCGGAGTGTGTTCTTGAGAGTTTCGACTACAAAAATCTGCTCTGAGTATAATAATTTTACGTTCAAATACGTAATGACATAATATGTAATTTACCTCCCCTTTTCCCCCTTCATCTTCACATACGTAAATAATAATTTCATTTGTATTCAATAAATTTAGTTTCTATCCTTTCTTCCCCGTTTGACAGAGTTAAACAAATTGAGTTCCCATTTTGTTAACGGAGAAAAAATTCCCCAACATTCTCAAACAAGCATCATTGTTGTAGGGCGAACTGTAATGTGATAATGAGCCAATTATGTAACAATATTTGACTGCGGGAAGAAACATTTTGTCCAATATAATATAGTGATGTTTGTTCAAGCACTTTACGTACGTGCATGCGAAGATCCAGTAACAAGGTAATACACGGTACTTGAGTCTCTGCTCTTCAGAGAAGGAAATGAGAAAAGGTAATCTGAGCAAGCGGTTGCTGCTAAATAATCGAGCTACCAAAAACATCAACTAAAGATGGTTACATAGCTTCATACTTGAAATATTTCTTGTTTGTAATATTTATATTAAATGCACCAAAATAACTAGTTTCGGAATAGTACGACTAAAGAGGAGCAACTTTGCTGCATATCTCCAACGAACTAACTACTAGAGACCCAGTACTTTTTCAAACAATACCGAAACCCTTCGGCCCATCTGATATGTCTCCTCATGGGAAACACAAAATACCAGAACTTAAGGAAGATATAAAAGGAATCGTGAAAAATGCACCCAATCAGACACAAAAAGAAAACACGTAGCAGAAAAACATATAAACGATACCTACCCACAGGACTCTTGGTCCCACATATACATAAATGGCTCTGCTACAAATGCCAGCTGAAATGGAGGGGGAGGTGTGTTCTTGATGCTGATTAACCAGGACGAGAACACTATGTCAATAGCTACTGGGTAATTCTCAAACAACTTTAAAGCAGAAACTGAGGCCCTCAGAGATGATGCAACACTGGCTACTTAACACAAACACGCACAATAATTTGGTGATTCTGACTGATGCACTGTCAGTATTATCAGCTCTAAAAAGCCACAGGAACAATGAACTAGATGATTTGAGAACAACCCTTGACCAACTATGCAATAACTTCCAGAGTGTAGTCATTCAGTGGATACCATCACACTGTAATATACACGGGAACGAACGCGCAGACAAATTAGCTAAAGAGGGTAGAAGATTACCACAAGAGAACCATCCGCTCAGTTATGATGAAGCCAAATCCATCCTCAAGGGTCAGTTCCATGAAAAATGGAAACGAGAACACCCAAAGTATAACGAGAGGGGCGGTTACCATCAACTATCAAGGAGGGATCAAGTCATCATACTTCGCCTACGCACTGGCCACAATAGAATGATAAATCACATGTTCATTAGATTCAAAATAGATACAACCAGCCTATGCCACTGTACACAGGACAATATGACTACGAAACATGTTCTACAGCATTGCCCCCAGTACACAGACCTGAGAAGAGCAATGTGGTCCTCACCCCTGACTTCATGAGAGAGTTTGGAATTATACTCTGATTGAGTCTTGATCGAAGAGAGAGAGTGAGAGAGAGAGAGAGAGAGAGTGAGGGAGAGAGAGAGAGATAGGTTAAATGTATTCGTTCAGTTTTATTTTTAAAAATATAGTTCTTGACCTTGCTGTCCATACAACCTGTCATGTCAATATGACATAGACATAGATATGTTTTAATGTTTCACATTTTGTTTTCGAGTTCATAATCATCATCATCACGTTCCATGCTGGTTGGCGTAGTCGATCATGTCTTTCCACAATCTTCTATCTACAGTGCATCGTGTCAGTTCTGTTGTTTCACAGTTTTTTCATGTTATGACACCAAGCTATCCAGTATTTTCTCTCTTTGTCGTCCGCCATCTATATTTCCTTTTATGTTGCAAGTTGTAACCAAGTATTCCAACTTTCCTATTCTCATGAAGTGCCGCAAAAATGTTGATTGCTTCTTTATGGTGTTTTTCATGAGCTCCCTTTTTGTATTGGCCTTTTTGAGAACTTCCCCATTGGTATTTTTAGCGGTCCAGGGAACTTTCAACATTCTTTTGAGAAATTCCATCGTTGTGGCCTCTAATCGTCTTTTTATTTGTTTGTCTACTGTCCATGATTCGCTTCCATAGGTCAGAATTGGTTCTATATAGCACATGTGAACTCTTTTTTTCATTTCTATTGACATAGATTTGTTGCAAAAGATATTTTTCCTTTTCTGAAATGCTTTTTTTGGCATGAGCTATTCTGCTATTTCTTTTGTGCATCTTCCATCTGATGTTATTATTGTACCCAAGTATTTGACGCGCTGCACTTGTTTCAGATTTGTCCTGTTTATTTTTGTGCTGCATGATGGTGATCATTGTTTCTTCGATATGACCATTACTTCTGTTTTCTTACTATTCAGACTGATAACTTTATTCTTGCTTTCTTCGATTATTATGTTTATCATTTATGTAGTTCATTCTCTGTCTCTGCTATTAAGACTGTTTCACCCCCATATCGAAAATTATTTATGTTGTGACCGTTGGCTTGAAATTCAATTTTTGTCTTCTACAGATTTCATACAATGTTTTATGTAAAGTGAAAACATATCCGGCGACAGAACACAGCCTTGTCTGACTCCTTGTTTTATCAATTGAAATTGTCCTGTTTGGTTGCTAATTCGTATAGCTGCTGTTTGTTGCCAGTACATGTTTTTTTTTTTATGATTCGCAGATCATTGCCATCAATGTTTAATTTCTCCAGCATATTGATTATTTCCACATGCTTTACTTTGTCAAATGCTTTTGTGTAGTCTATAAAGTAAATATATAGATCTTTCTTTACCTCTATAGCCCTTTCTTCTATCAGTGTTCTTTATACATCTCACGATGATCCTTAGTAATATTTTCGTCATGTGGCTCATGAGACGAATGGTCTTCATAATCAGTGGCGCCTGACTTCTTTGGTATGGCTACAAATATAGATTTTATTAAATCTTCGGGTATATGTCCAGTGTTATATATGTCATTGAGCAGTTTTGTTATGACTTGTACTCCCAGCTCTCCTAATGCATTTATCTCTTCGATTGTTATATTGTCGGGACCTGGGGCTTTGCCTCTTTTCATGTGTTGAATTGTGTCCTCCACTTCACTCTGCATTATTGGTGGTCCTGTGTCTTTGTTTGAATTGTTTAACTCTGGTCTTTCATAATCATAGAATACACTGATACATTATGTCCATCTTTCCATTGTCTTCTCCTGTCACATTATTATATTTCCTTCCTTTGATTTCACACATCCTGAAACTGTTACTTCTTTTCTTCCTGTTAATTCATTTAACTGCTTGTGCATACATTTTGAGTCTTTCTTTTGTTGTTTTTTTTCCATTTCTTCACATCTCTGTTTTAACCATTCGTCCTTTGCTTCTCTGCATTTGTTTTGGATCTCTTTGTACTATTTTCGTGTTCAATATAAAAAATATCCTTCCTTCCTTCCTTTCTTCCTTCCTTCCTTCCTTCCTTCCTTCCTTCCTTCCTTCCTTCCTTCTTGTCTACCTACTAACAACCTAATAAATTCGATAGCTGGGTCTGTAATGTATAGAGAAAAGACTCGGCCACTGGACAAGAATGTCTTGGATTCAAATCCTGTCACACACAGTACGTGTGTTTCTTATCAAACCCGTGGCTTGTTTATGGATTTTCCACTTCCTTCCCCTGTCCCTGTTTAGTGAGATTCGATGTTTAGCACTCTTCGATATCGGCTACAAATAAATGGGGCATCTAGTGTGCATACTGCGCATGTTAAATAAACATTTCACAGTTACAACTTGATAGATCAAACGGTCACTGTTGGGACAAAAATGGTATAAAAATATTACGTTCTAAATTATCACTAATATAATTTAAAAATTGAACATGACAAATTAATTTAATGTAAGAACGATCAGTTAATAGAGAGATAATGGCTTCATACTGACCTCATCCCAGCCTAAAACCAACTTAAGATCACCCCCAAGATCGCATATCAACGCCTATAGATCAACACTTTGGGATGTACCGCTAGCAATTTCTTGGAGTAAGTCATAAATGACAGAAAGGTTTGAGACTTCGAACAGTGTCATATCGTTTCTCCCATATTAGAGGGATTCCGAGGTAATAAAGAGACATGGCTGAACACTGCAGGATTTGTCTTTGATGTTTTTGAAAGATTTCATGCTCGTGAGGAGACTAGCGCGGTGCGTTAGACTTAGAGATGCTTCCAACACAGTGTATCATTTGATGATCCCATACACATGCTAGTGAAACTTGATGTACATCCTCTGATTATAAGATGGATTTAGTGCCATTATTTTTAAGGAATGTGGTTATCAGATGTGATCGCTGTTAATCTGATTCGACATACATTTGTCAGGACTACATCAAGGGCATGCACTGTCAAAGGTACTGTTCAATATGTACACTGTGATCGTCACTGCAAAACAATTTTGAATGGGAAGAGGAGAGCACTATCCAATGCGGGTGATATTTTGGTGTATCGGCAGGTAAAAGACAGAAATAAGATCAGTTAGTCTCTACAAAAAGAACTTGATCGCATCACTTCATTGTGCAATAATTCCAGAACACACGTCAACCCAGGTAAAGCAACAGTAACATGGTTCTCCTTTAACAATCATATTGTAAATACTATTAACACATTGTTAGGTGCTGAAACTAAGAATAGCAAAATGTTACATCTTCTCAATATTCCCGTATATTGCAGAAGCATGGACATTAGACAAGAAAACCGAACAGAAAATGGAAGCCTTTGAAAGGTGGATTTATAGAAGAATATGTAGAATTTGATGGAAAGAAAAAAGAAAACAAACGATGAAGTTTTAAAACAACTAAAAATGAAAAGAAAACTACTAAATATAATTAAGATAAAGACACATGAAATTTTTGGGGCACGTTAAAAGACACAACAGCTAACTGTAAGTAATATTGGATGGGAAAATACAAGGTAAAAGAGGCAGAGGTAGACCAAGACTAACATGGACGGGTAACATCAAAAGATGGACAAGTCAATATATGAAACCTGCACCATCATAGCAAGAAACAGAGCAGAATGGCGATCCATGGTAGCCAACCGTCGTTGCGGAGACGGCACTCGATGATGATGATGATGACATTGTTGGGTGATGTGGCCAGTATCACGCAATTCTATCCTATGTTGTTAGAGAGATTAATTCTGGTACCTATTTTCGAAGGGAGGATGAATGCAGAGACCATGTCTAGTAGAAAAAACGGCCGAGTGTTGGACATGAATTTAGGGTTGTTAATTTAAAAAGATCATGTTAATTATAAAAAAAAAAAACGTTGCATTTCTTTATTTGTTTTCTTGCTCGCGTTCACACTTCTATAGGGTGACCTAGTCATCTTCGTTGTCTGCCCTCATAAAGGGCATCATTTGGAAGTAGATGCGATATGTTGTTGTTCGGAATAGAGCTGTGATTTTTACCTAAAAGGTAAAGTACGAGACTTGAACCGGCGTCTTAGCAAGCGAGTTTCCACCCATATGTACTCGGCCGCCTATCCAGAAATGTTCGGAGATTTCTGTATAGTGTTGCCTCAAGCATCGAAATTCAGATGCGAAGCAACATTCCTCACCTTCGCAGGGTAATACCCTGGTACCCATTTCTGCCAACGGCTCGGTCGACCGTGAGGGTATTTTTTTTTCCCCAACCACGAGTACAATTCACACTGCTCCCAGCGGGAATCGAACACGGGTTGTCCGAACGTCAGTAGTCCAGTCGGGTGGTTTTCCCAACTCGGCTACCGAGGCCCCCAATTTTTTACCTTTTTCAGCCCAACTTATCCGACTTCAGTACAACGTTTTAAGTACCGGCTTGGCTCTCCACTTCTGCGCACTTGACAAAAACCGTTAGTATGTTTCTAGGGACACCACGAATAGGTGAATCTGATCTGGATAGTTCTGGTTCACTCATACTGGTTCAGTTAGTCAGCTATGAGTTGTTTACCGCTTTCACCGTCATTGTACTCCAATTTGTCATTTGACTTTCATCCAATAGGCCTCAGACATAGATAATAATAGTCTCGATACACTACACCATATGAGATACATCTGTGCAAAAGAACACAAATGACTACTTGCTTTTCCTGTCATTCTCCTGACACTTTCAAACAGTTTTGGATGCGTTGTTGTTTGTATATTGTTTATATACTCTTAAAAGAACTAGATGTTTGCAGGGAAAATAAACGTCACATATATATCTAACGTTGCTGTTCAAAAAAACCTATTGTTCGATTTATAATGTAAAGTTGAATTATAGTCCGTTTCATAAGTCATGCCCAACTTTTAAAATCAATATCTTTTAAACCGCTTTTTATACGCTTTTCAAATTTGCATGTAAAGTTATAATGATTAGAATCCAACAGGGAATTAATTTCATAAAAAAACAACATTTGGTTATTATTGTTGCTTATTTGATTTATATAAATTTATAACGACCCATTGATGTAGTCAAAACTTAATGTTTACAGTTTTTAAGTTAACAATAGCGATTAAAAATCCATACACGGTCAAATTGACGATTTTGCACGCTTTCCACGTGTGTTTTCTGACACAATTAGACACTTGTAGAAAACACGAGGCATTGTGTGTTCCATTTCCGTACATTCAGCGGCGGAGCCGTCCTCGAAATGAGCAGACAATAATTCTCCTGGTGTTTTGTCTTATTAGGTTATTTCCCCATTACGGCCACGCCTTTACCTAGTGAAAATTAATCATAGACCAGCAACTACGGTAATTTCTATTCTTTAGGGCTTCACAATTTACAATTGTAACAAACATCAAAGAAATTCGCCGCTTTAAGAAAACATCTGCAAGATATTTGTTAAATATACATTTAAAGGGTCTTTTGCATTCTAATAACATTTGGAAAATTTCAACAGTCTTTAACAAATGTTTACTGCGTAATAGCGTTTTGAAGTTGGGCACATGATTTGAAACGAACTATAGTAAGTATTTACATATGTTTCCGTGCGAATTTTTTTCTTTGTAAATTGCTAATTAAAGTAAAATCTATTTGTTCTTTCAGCGATCCATTACTGTTTGTGATTGTAAGTATTTTTTGTGTGTGAAATAAACGGTCTAAAATGATTATTTTTAAAAGGGAAGAAAAGGAACACAATTATTATAATAACAGTTTTAAATCAAATTATCTAACATTTGGTCTCTGTCAATCAGTACATGTAATAATACCTTTGTCTAACATTTGATCACTATCAGTCAAACGTATAGACACCATTGCCTAAAATGTGATCTCTGTCTATGAGTAAAATTTATAGAAAACATAGAAAACATTGCCTAAAATTTGTTCTCTGTCTATCCGTGATATATATATATATATACCATTATAGTGTGTGTATATATATATATATATATATATATATATATATATATATATATATGGGAGCCACGATAGCTCAGTGAACTGGACTACAAAGGACAAGAGGTAGGGTTCGATCCCAATCGACGGTCTCCCGGTTCACCCAGCCTTAAATGGGTACCGGATTTTTTTATCTGGGAAAGTAAAGCGGCACGGGCGTAATACCGACCACATTACCCCAAAAAGCATGTGCCGAAGGTCTATAAAATGTATGGTCACTAACACCATATTCTCTCTACGCCACTTGGCGTGACGGGGCTCTTTACTACTTTTTTACTTATAGTATATATATATATATATATATATACATATAGTGATATAAAGTGATATACAATGTATATAGTGATATAGAGTGATATATATATATATATATATATCACTCTATATCACTATATATAGTAAAGTACATATATAGTGATATAGAGTGATATATATACACATATATATATACATTTAATATATATATAAATGGAACATTTCGGCCAATCATTTACAAAGTATTTCCATTATCAGAGATTGCTCAAGCTCATACTATGATGGAGTCAAATGAAAATTTGGGCACGATTGTTTTACGAGTCAGGGATGATGATCTTGCAGGAAAGGAAGAATTATAAAATCATAATGGGTGTTGATTGTTGCAACTTAGTAGTAAAAGTGCTCCAGATTGTCCTGAAAAAGACTTCATTAATTAATAATCCTCTTTTCATTTATGATTATTTATTTATTTCTTCATATTAATGTAAAAAAGTAAAGTACCCCCGTCACGCCAAGTGGCGGCGTATAGGGAATATGGTGTTAATGACCATAAATTTTACAGACCTTCGGCACATGATTTTTAGGGTAATGTGGTCGGTATTACGCCCGTGCCGCTTTACTTTCCCAGAAAAAAATCCGGTACCCATTTAAGGCTGGGTGAACCCGGAAGCCGTCGGTTGGGATCGAACCCGACCCCTTGTCCTTTGTAGTCCAGTTCACTAACCACTGAGATTTCGCGGCTCCCTCTTCATATTAATGTTTATTATAATTTTAAGAATAATTTGTTTATAATATGCAAAATTATCTACAATGTGAGCAAAATACCTTTGCCTCAGGCAGTGGACAATACTGTTGGGAATACAAAATAACAATAGTTGCAACTTAAAGATCATCATAAATAAAGAAAACCAGTAATGTTCTTCAAAAGTCTTTCACATAGCTTTCAAGTCCAAGAAGTTTACAACCATTAGTATTGTGCTTTACTGGGTGCAGTTCATTATTCATGAAAGCAAGTTTTATGAAAGCAGAGTATGTGATATTGTTCAGTTTGAATTTTCATCAATTATGTTTATGTTCATCATATTTATATCATGTTCATCCTTAAATTACATTTTTCCATTTGGAACCTCTAAATTATCTTTTTATCATACTGTTTTACTTGAAGAAAATCTGGTCTGTCTTGTGATTTGTATGATTAAAATAGTCACTTTTTTTGTGCCATTCTTTTTATATAATTATTTTCAACAGTGAATAGTTTACAAATGAACTAAAAATTGGGCAGGCAGCTTTGTGTTCATATAAGGAAAAATTGAACAGTGCCACTCAGAGACAACAAAGAGGTTGTTGAATATTCTCAAACTATAACAAGCAAGACGTGAAAGAAACCTTGATGGACTGCTAATTTTGTGAGAGACATTGAATGGATATGAAAAAAAAAATTGGTTAGTTTATAGGTTATGATGTTCTGTATAATTTTATGAGATAAGAATATCAACTAGTTGTTGCTAGTTCTTTTTTGTTTTTTGTAAGAATGGTTTATTCCTGCTGTTCTCTTTTATATTTAGTCACAGACCCCAGTTGGGGTAATGGATATAAAGAGACCTAGTATATCCTCTAGCAAGTTGTTATAGATGACTAGCTCTAGTAGGATTGTGATAAGGTTGCCATTCACAGATTGTTAAAGACAAACATAAAATAAAATCCTGTGATGTAATTTATTGATCAAGTCAGCTGTGCAGATGCTGGTGAAATATGTTTTAGTTCTTTGTGAAGCATCAGCCTTCATCAAAATATCCTTATTTTAAATGCTACAATTTGAGTTTTGCTTTCTTGAAGGAAACAATGTATTCAAGGGTTTGAACATAAATGTTTGTTCACAGTTCGTTAACCTTCGTTGTAGATAAAGTGTTTAATTTAATGGCTTCGTGTGACCTTGGTCGCTAAGGACCTAACTTGTGCAAACGGATGGCATTGGCAAGGATCATTTTGAATCTATGAAGTGGACTCATTTTGTGTTTAACTCAAAAGCATATGTGCTTTTTAACCAAAGACCTTTTTTGGGGGGGACTCTAGGAAGATATCCTCGATGGAAGAATAAATTGTATTATTTGTCCCATAAATGATTCGCTTCCAGAGGTTTATGATGTAAACAAAGCAGTTTTGTCATTGCGAGTGAATAATGTCCACACCTATAATTGGTCAGGATTGTGTAGCAGCAGCAGCTTTATAGCGAACACAGAAAACATCATAAGATTGTGCTGTTCTGAAACAGCTATGCCAAGCTACCCTAGAATTGCCTTTAATGGGATTACTGTGACCACAAACCACTCTCCTTGTGTGTGCCACATATTTACACCCCAGAAAGAAATACTGAATATAACAACTTCATGTGCCGTCTGTGATATTAATGACCACAAACCAGGAGCCTCCGGTATGTTTGATACAACTGTTCCACCAAGCACTTCATCAGCAGAGCCAGACCTATGGAATGTTAATCTGACATTGTTCTTGAATGATGTCCAAGTTAATGAGACATCAGAATCGTGTGGCAGCAGCTACAAGAAGGGAGCAGAGAACATCAAGTTCTGTTGCTATAAAGGAGACTTGCCTTGCTATCCCAGAATTGCCTTAAATGGGATCACTGTAGTTGAAAACTTCTCTTGTGTAAACTACACATTCACATCCAAGAGTGAATCAGTGAAGGTCACAAAATCATATTCTCTCTGTGGTTTTACTAACTACAGGTCAGGTGGCTTCTGTTGGATTGGAAATGATAACTTACCACCACTGTGTGTCTATATGTTTGGAATTGGAGTCATCAACGATGGCCTAACATCATCAAGTGCTACGGCGATCATCTTTTTCGGGAGGACGCGAACTTCCATGGTATATGGTGGATAGGCGGCAGGAAACATTGAAGGCTATGTCTGAAAAGTGTTCCTTCTTGCAGTTTCCTCATATTCCAAGTCCGGCTTGTTGCAGGAGCTACTGAGTTAAGTGCTCTGTGCACACCGTGAGCTGTGTGTCTCATCCGTTTTTATCCTTTTTCGATATCCCACTTGTTTACGATGAATGATGATATCGTATGACAGGGAACAGTTGGCTGTGTTCACTTTCTGCGCGATTTCGCCTTATGTCTTTTGGCGTGTGCTGAGACTGCTACGATGGGGACTACAGTTACCTTTCTTTGTTTGGGAGATGTGTTAGTAATTCGGATGATTCCACTGGCACGGGCGGTTGAGCAATTATGGATTTTAATTCGTTTGCAGTGATACCGAGGCCTTCCATAACCAATAACCAATATATACATATATATATACATATACCATTGTCTAACATTTGATCTCTGTCTATCAGTTAAACAGATAGATACCATTGTCTAACATTTGATCTCTGTCTGTCAGTTAAACGTATAGATACCATTGTCTACATTTAATCTCTGTCTGTCAGTTAAACAGATAGATACCATTGTCTACATTTAATCTCTGTTTGTCAGTTAAACAGATAGATACCATTGTCTACATTTAATCTCTGTCTGTCAGTTAAACAGATATATACCATTGTCTAACATTTAATCTCTGTCTGTCCGTTAAACAGATATATACCATTGTCTAACATTTGATCTCTGTCTGTCAGTTAAACGTATAGATACCATTGTCTACATTTAATCTCTGTCTGTCAGTTAAACAGATATATACCATTGTCTAGCATTTGATCTCTGTCTGTCAGTTAAACGTATAGATACCATTGTCTAACATTTGATCTCTGTCTGTCAGTTAAACAGATAGATACCATTGTTTTACATTTGATCTCTGTCTGTCAGTTAAACGTATAGATACCATTGTCTAACATTTGATTTCTGTCTGTCAGTTAAACAGATATATACCATTATCTAACATTTGATTTCTGTCTGTCAGTTAAACAGATAGATACCATTGTTTTACATTTGATCTCTGTCTGTCAGTTAAACAGATATATACCATTGTCTAACATTTGATCTCTGTCTGTCAGTTAAAAAGATATATACCATTATCTAACATTTGATCTCTGTCAGTTAAATGTATAGATACCATTGTCTAACATTTGATCTCTGTCTGTCAGTTAAAAAGATATATACCATTATCTAACATTTGATCTCTGTCAGTTAAATGTATAGATACCATTGTCTAACATTTGATCTACATGATTCTCAGTTATTCTGTACATTTTTTGAAGATCGTTGTCAAAGTATATGATGAGACGTGTCGTTGCTAGAGTGACTATATGTAGCACGTTAATTTTCTCCCGCATCTGTTGATGATTATTGTCATAGGAGAGCTATGTCATTAGCAAAGTCATTAAGTTACTTGGTCAGTGATCACTGGATTCAATTTCTGTTGTTCTGAGTAATCTCAATACGTTAATTCAAGTATAATACTTTGTTTGTCATATCTATCGACGTCAAATGTTAATACATTTTTTAAAAAAAAAGCATTGTAGCAGAGGTTAGACAGTCATTTTGGCTGTGTAACATTCACATTTATTAAATTCTTCTGGGTGTTTATAAAAAAAGGAAAAGTACTACATTTAAATAAGGCCTACTTGGACGTCTATGCTATCAAGCTGGTAGTAAACGTGTTTTTTTTAAATCTGGCAGCCCTGGTGTTGTGTATTCCATGTGTTCATATATTGCTGACTAAAAATTAAACATTTGGATAAATATAAGTTTTTTTTTTTATTTGGCTGTTAAAGATACCACGCTCGGTTTGCCATCTTGTCTGCCTCAATATTTCCAGGAATATAGAAGTGAGGTGGCATTCATTGAATCACTTTTCCACTGCACGGCTTGCAGAGTTTGTGAAATATTGCTCTTAAATCATTGGTCTTCCCCTAAATTATTCAACCCTTACACTAAATCATTAATATCTTTATTTCCACAACTACTCGCTGCCATAATATACTCCAGAGCATCTTTGAAGAATACATTGTTTTGTTTTTCCTTCTTACTTTTCTCCGTCAAAATAATTTTTGTTTGTTGTTTTGAAAGATTATGTCTCTGTCTCTCATTTACTTGCATACTTTGTTGTTCCCACAAATAACACAATTTTCTTGATCCCACAATATTTTTTCTATTTGTCTAATATATTGTATAAGGCTGAATGACGAAATATAAGTCGAGTGGATAACGTTTCAGCAACTTCTAAACTTGTTATCTCGTTTACGTCACCAAATGTATTCTTCTAATTATTGTACATCTAAAACCGTTATAACTTACACAAAATGCTAGTAGTATTCGGTAAATTTTTTAATTTAGAAATGTATGTAACTATGTTTTGTTTTGTAAAATGTTTTCAGCAGTTTCAAGCACGTAAACCAGGTGGTGTTGAGAGACAAATCTATATGCAATGAGGGTCATAGCTGCAGCACAGATTGATCCACGTCATCGTATTCTCTTATACCTGGCTCTGGTCGTGTATGTGATTGAGTATGCAGTGGAGATACTGACTCTTAGCAATACGCAAAAAGAATTACTTGTAACGATCCAAAACGAGACAATTTTCATCATCCTTTGGTGCACAAAAGATGCTGGCTGTAGGACCATGAGTTACCTCTTCAATTTCCACGTCACGGCAGGCGGAATAAGACATTAGAGAACACTTGCCCATTTGTGAATCATTGTAGAATGACTTTATCCGCTACACTTATACGTTTAATAGGCAGCAGTTTAGGAAGAGAACGATTCTGAATACTGTAATCCCTGTCTCACCTTCCACCGTCATTCGTTTACAACGAGTGCTGCACATTCTGCTCCGTCTCTTGCTTTGATGCTGCAGGTTGTCATAGGCTGATTTGTCCATCTTTTGATGTTAATCGTCCATGTTAATCTTGTTCTGTCTCTTCTTTTATCTTGTACTTTCCCCTCAAAGATTACTTTTAGTAGGCTGTTGTGTCTTTTAAAGTAGCCCAAAAATTGCATTTGTCTTGTTTGAATTGTGTTTAGTTGTTCTCTTTTCATTTTCAGTTGTTTTAAGACTTCAGCATTTGTTTTCTTTTCTTTCCATCGAAAACTACATATTATATAAATCCACATTTAAAAGGCTTCAGTTCTCTGTTCTGATTTCTTGTCTAATGTCCATGTTTCTGCACCATTTAGGAATGTTCAGAAGATATAACATTTTGCTAATCCTAGTTTTAGCCCTTGTGTTATTTGTTTTGATGTTAGTATATTTTTCATGACATTAAAATTACTTTTTGCCATTCGTATTCTTATGTTTATTTCAGTTTTACATTTTCCATCACTGGTTATAGCATGGCCAAGGTAGTTGTTGTTCTGAACTGTATCCAGGTATATTCCTTCAATTTGATATCCACTTGTGAATGTTGAGTATTTTCTTTGTTTATGATCATAGTTTTAGTCTTTTTTAAATTCATATCTAATAGATATTTCTTACTTGTCATGTTTATTTCATTAAGTAACTGTTGTAGATGTTTATGATTTTCTGCTAGTAGTACAGTATCATCAACATTTCTTAGGTTATTGATTAACTTTCTAAAACATTAAAATGTTTAGGCCTGGCATCTGTGATGTTTTTAAAGATTTGCTCCGTGTATAGACTGAAAAAGCATGGTGATAGGATGCACACTTGCTTTACTCCTCTTTTTATAGCAATATGTGTAGAGTTCTCTTTGTTATATTTTTTTATTGCTGTCTGATCCCAGTATAAATTACATATTAGTCGTATGTCCATGTTATCTAGATGTATCTGAAAGTACAATTGGTTGAAATTTTATTTTTATTTTTGTAATTGATAATGTCAAATGGGACATTAAAACATACTTCTTATATAAAAATGCATCATTTTTGTATATATAGGTTGGCATTATGTTTGATACTGATCTAGCTATCTATTTCGGCAATAAATTGGAGGCAGAATTATAGCTACCACTGATATTGATTATTGGGCACAATAATAACATCAGATGGGAGATGCACCACAGGAATAAAAAGCAGAATAGCTCAGGCCAAAAAAGCCTTTCAGAAAATGAAAAATATCTTATGCAACAAATCTTAGTCAATAGAAATGAAAAAGAGAGTTCATCGGTGCTATATAGAACCAATTCTGACCTATGGAAGAGAATCATGGACGTAAGAAAAACAAATGAAAAGATGATTAGAGGCCACAGACATGTGATTTCTCAGAGGAATGTTGAAAGCTCCCTGGACAGCTAACAGAACTGATACGATGCACTGCAGATAGAAGATTGTGGATGAACACGATAGCTTTCGCAAACCAGTATGACACATGATGATGATATTTTAAAGTGTTATATGATATTTCAGTTTGGAGTGTAAAACGTTGTTTTGGTATTGACAAAGCATGGTTATCATATCTGTGTACATCAATGTACTGGCCATCAATTCTCTAATTCCTTAATATGTTACAAGAGAAGACCTGGAGATACAGTACGAACACTGTTACACTAAAAGAAATGAAAAAGTAAACAAAAAAATGTCGAAAATAATGTCATCGCACTTTAAATTTGTATAGGGATAGAGTTCAAATGTGTTATAACTCTGAAAACATAACATGGAATAAACATAATTAAATAAAATAATTGATGGGTCGACATAAAGCTTTCCAGACACTATGAGAACCATTTTTTTTAAATAATTATTTCGTTTGCAAAGGATAAGAACCATGGCCTTACTGTATAGATGAAACATTACAATATAAATTGTATATTATTGACGAAACATTAATAATTTTTAAAAATTGCTTGCATTAGCAGAGATCTATCTATCTATCCATCCATCCATCCATCCATCCATCCATCCATCCATCCATCCATCCATCCATCCATCCATCCATCCATCCATCCATCCATCCATCCATCCATCCATCCATCCATCCATCCATCCATCCATCCATCCATCCATCCATCCATCCATCCATCCATCCATCCATCCATCCATCCATCCATCCATCCATCCATCCATCTATCTATCTATCTATCTATCTATCTATCTATCTATCTATCTATCTATCTATCTATCTATCTATCTATCTATCTATCTATCTATCTATCTATCTATCTATCTATCTATCCATCTATCCATCTATCCATCTATCCATCTATCCATCTATCCATCTATCCATGTATCCATCTATCCATCTATCCATCTGTCCATCTATCCATCTATCCATCAATCCATCAATCCATCAATCCATCAATCCATCTATCCATCAATCCATCAATCCATCTATCCATCTATCCATCAATCCATCTATCCATCCATCCATCTATCTATCTAGTACAACTCTGGCAACAAGCACAGGAAACATTAGAGAAAAGAGATAGGAGAAATGTTTACAAGGTCACAAAGATCCTCCCTGCTGGCATCAAAAGTGTTACCACCATTGTTCGTAGTAAACAATGGGCAATCATTAGTTAAAGAAAATGAAAAAGGACAAACGCATGTAAAGGGGCCTTATTGTCAAAGTCTCTAAGGCAGGAGACGTTACTAACAATTGGAGAGGTATAAACCTGTTGTCGATACACAAAGATAAATGTAACGGTAAAGTACGAGACTGGAATCGGCGTCTTAACACGCGAGTATTCACTCATATGTGCTCGGTCGCATATTCAGAAGTGTTCGGAGACTTCTGGATAGTGTCGCTTCAAGCACCGAAACCCACGATGCGAAGCGACATTCCTCATCTCCCCATTCCTCATGTCCCTGGTACAAATTTCTGCCAGCGGCTGGGTCGAAAGCGGGGGTATATATTTTTTTTTCCAACCACGAGTACAATTCACAATTCACAATTCACAATTCACACTGCTTCCAACGGAAATTGAACACGAGTTGTCAGAACGTCGGTAGCTCAGTCGGGTGGTTTTCAGAACTAGGCTATCGAGGCCACGAAGAATGCCTAATGAATAGTGTAGAACGAAAGATCAGAGAAGATTACGAAAGTTTTAGAAGTGGAAGATCATGTACTGATCAAATCGTTATCTTGCGAACAATTGTAGAGCAGTCTCTGGAGCTCATCCGATTACATAAACTTCTTAGACTATGAGAAGACATTCGACAGCATACATCGCTTTGAAATCTTATAGGGGTAGGGTTTCTTGATAAAATCGGCAATATCCTAAACGGCAAGTATACCGGCAACGATGGCTGTGTATGACATAAAGCTGAGCAGGCAGGTTGGCTCACGGTCATAATGGAAGTTAGACACAGGATGTATCCTGTCACCACTCCTTTTCCGTCTGATCATGAACTGGATCATGCAATCGATTGTTGTTGACAGACCAAGGAGAATTAATAGGGTCTTACTGGATACCTCGAAGATACTGATTTTGCAGATGTTGTTGGACTGTCAACAAGACTTACAAGAGAAAACAGGGTAGATCCGTTTAGTAACTCAGTGGGACTAACAATAAATGTAGAGAAAACGAAAATGAGGGTTGATGTGAAAAGTACAAAGAATGTTATATTGAAAGGATTGGGATTAGAAAAAGAGGATCATTTTAAATACATGGGAAGCTTTATTTCATCAAATTGTGACATTGAGAAAGAGATATCTGCTAGAATAGGCCTGTCAGCCCAAACATTCAATAGATCTAGGATCATTTGACCTTCAACTGGTCTCCATCTCAGCACCAAGATGGTATAACATTGTTCTATTCTTAGTTTTAGCCCTGGTGTTATTTATTTTGATGTTAGTATACTTTTCATGGCATTACAATTATTTTCTGCTATTCCTATACAATGTTCTAGGCATGTGAAATGCATTATACCTATCCAAACATACAAACGTAAGGATGAATTAATTCAAATAATACAAATATTAAAAAGAAGATTTTGGTTACAGCTTTACTGAGATGAGGATATGAGCATAAAAAATAAAGCAAAAAGACGTTGCGGCTCAGTAGGCCTTCCGCTGGAACAACAGACACAACAACAGTATATAAGATACACAATCAAATATAACTCATCATCAAGTACGGGGCCTAGTGGCTTAGGTGATCATGTCTCTCCACAACTTTCGATCACTATTTAGCGATAAAATGCTAGACTGAGAGAGAGACACATTTAAATCACTTTCCTGAAGTAGGTGTCAGAAGCCTGGTCGACTGGCAACTGAACTCAAATTACAATGGTAGACCCCGAGAGTGGCGGAAGAAAAACTTTAAAGTGCCAGAGTAATACTGTTAGTTTCTTTACCCATCTCAGAGAACTAACCACCATTTATCTTTTCAGCTGGATCCACTGAGAATATGAATTACATCACCCAGCAAGAACTTAAACCATCCATTCACTACTTGAAATTGTGTAAAATTACAAACCGGAAGCACCTTTTACTGTGGACAATACGTAGTAAATCACACTTTTTAAAAAGTCCAGTAGACGGGGAAAACTAATGAATTTATTACATAAGTGAGCTGTAGGAAGTGCACGTATGTCTTCATTATCTTCGTAGGGACGATGCTTTTTAGCTTGAATTCCGCGATGGTAGGCGCAGTGAAAAAAAAAATGTGATCTCAAAGTGAACTCGTTAATTCTGTTGTGTGTACAAGTTGTCTCTCGATTACTCTTGTGTTTTTCTTTTTTTTCCTCTTTATTGTTGATATGTTTGATAGTATGTCACCAAAATCTATGAATTATTAAATCCATAAAGAATGTGTAGTAACGAAGCCAGAGAGGAAATTTGTAGTGTGAAATGAGAAAAGAACGTATATTACATTATTGAGATATTCAATATAACTTATATTGAGACTAAACAGCACAATCCTTGCTGGGAAAAGTGAAAAAGAAACCACTTCCCAGCAGTGGTAAGATGTAGAAGAGAGAGAGAGAGAGAGAGAGAGAGAGGAGAGACAAAGACGAAGAGAGAGAAAAATGTAGAGGGAGAAAGAGAAAGAGTATGTGAGAGGGAGAAAGAGAGAAGGAGAGAGATGGAGAGAGATTGAGAGATAAAGAAGAGAAGGGAAAGTACTGAGAAAGAGGGAGAGAGAGAGGGAGGGAGGAGAGAAGGGAGAGAGAGTTACTGGGCTGAGAGAGAAGGAGAGGGAGGGAGAGGGGGATAAAGGGAGGGTGTAATGGAAAAAGAGAGAGATAGAGGAAACATCAGAAGTATAGTTATTTTGTGCATATGTAAAAGATCAAAAGAGGACATACCACTGCTCACTAAGTTACAGTTAGTGCTATTTTCATTTTAAAGTGCAGTATTTACATATTTTGAAAGTTGTTTTTTTTTCATTTTAATTAATATTTTAGAGCCTGTAATATTCTGTCATCTTTAACATAAACTATGTGCTATTATTATTATTATTATTATTACAATTATTATTATTATATTTTTTACTGATTACATGTGGTTTCTTTAGGGCATGTGAAGGATTAATTCACTGTCAATTATTATTTTTTTTAAAAGACTGATTAGGACTTTTTAGGACTGATTCGGAACAATTCACATTCACTAATTGTTACTGAGTCATCATCAAGTACCGTGCCTGCCTGGCGTATGTGATCATATCTCTCCACAACTTACGATCTCGACAGGTATTTATCATTTCTTTATTTGACATTCTGCCCAGCCATTCTCTTATGCTGTCTGGTAACGTCTCTCTTTGCTTCCCTCCATCTCTTCTTCCCTCGATTTTTCCAGTTGTTACAATATATTCCAGCTGTTCCCTTCTCATTACATGGCCAAAAAATGATGATTGTTTCTGCCTAAAATTTAATTCCAACTCTGCTTTTGCTTTAGCCTATTTCAGAACGTTTTCATGATTCTTCTTAGCTGTCCATGGTATTCTCAACATTCTTCTGTAAAAACCTCATTTCTAAAGCCTCCAGTGATAATTTTGTATGTTGTCCTATTGTCCATGATTCACATCCTTATGTTAAGACTGGCTCTACATAACATTTAGAAACTCTTTCTCACGTTTATATTGTCAAAAATGAAGTGCACAGCATCTTCCTCATTTTTTGTAAAGGCGCTTTTGGCTGTGCCATTCTGCATCTCACCTCTGTTGTACATCTACCACCTGAGGTTAACAATGTACCCATATGTTTAAATTCATTGACCTGTTTTAATAATGTTTCACATGTCTTTATTATGCACCGCAATGATGTATTTTTCTTTGTTGTTACCATCACTTCTGATTTTTGCTATTAAGGCTGAGTCCCTTATGTTTGCTTTCTTTCACTTTAATGTATACCATTTCTTGTAACTCATTTTCACTCTAAGCGATTAAGACTGTATCATCAGTATATCTTAGATTATTTATATTATGACCTCCGATTGTTATTCCAGGCATGTCCCTTATGGATCTTAAATAATCTCACTATACATATTAAACAAATCTTGTGACAGTACACAACCTTGTCTAATACCCTGTTTTATTAGTTGAAACATTTCCAATTGATTTCCAGGTTTTATGGCCGCTGTTTGTTGCCAGTACATGTTCTTTATTATTCTTAGATCTTTGCTGTCTACGTTTATGCATTTTGAAAGTTTGATTATTTCTCGGTGCTTTACTTTGTCAAATGCTTTGGTATAATCTATGAAACATAGGTATAGATCTGTTTTCACCTCTATGGCTCTATTTCTATTAAAGATTTTATGATGTATATGGGTATGGCATTGCTCGTTCCTTTACCACAAAACCACACTGGTCATCACTAAATTCTGGACTGATTTTGTTACACACTCTTCGTATGATTATTATTCTTAGTAATATATTAGTCATGTGACTCATAAGACTTTGATTAATTAGGCGCAGGATAACATAGACAGGGAATGCATTCCAAAGAGAGAGACAAATTAGAATTCATTTTTGACAATGGGAGAAAGAATAATTTTCTTCAATGTCATGTTAATTCGGTCTTTAAATAAGGAAGTAAATCATAGACAATGGAACACAGATAGGAAAATCGACGGCGGGCACAAAAATATAGTATTACAGACGAATACGGAGAGAAGACCTCAGCTGCAATATAGCTACAATGAAAAACGGGGACGTTTTGAAAAAAAGCGAAATGGAAACTTAATGCCATCATCAAGAGGAAACATTACATCTTTGTGGTAATGTCTGGTGGAATATTTTGTGACAAGTGGGAATAAACTGAGGGAAGATGCGATAGGGGAAAGAGAGAAATGATATCAGATAGCAAAAGGTAATGTTCTTATAGAAAGTCAAAAAGAAAGTTGTTAAACAAAATGTAGAGAAAAATAAAATACGTGGAGAGATATGGTCACCATGTCTAGCCTATTGGTAATTGATGACGAAGATGATCGTTATCATCTGCTAAAACCTGGGCGGGGGAGGGAGAGAGATGTCCAGTAGAAAATTGAGAGTGGTCAGTGGCCCTAAGCTGACTGCTTGAGTCCGGATCAGTGAACAACATAGCTGATCAAGACCCTACTGCACCTCCAAGCAGAAAATGGTTTGGTAGTCCAGCAGCATAAATGACAAACATCTGAAGGAATGAAAACGATGCGCAGGAAAATGATCACCTACAACAGCATATACACTGCTTGCTGATGTTGTTGCATTACTCTTTCCTTTCCCTCTATCTCTTTCTCTCTCTCTAGACCTATCTATCTATCTATCTATCTATCTATCTATCTATCTATCTATCTATCTATCTATCTATCTATCTATCTATCTATCTATCTATCTATCTATCTATCTATCTATCTATCTATCTATCTATCTATCTATCTATCTATCTATCTATCTATCTATCTATCTATCTATCTATCTATCTATCTATCTATCTATCTATCTATCTATCTATCTATCTATCTATCTATCTATCTATCTATCTATCTATCTATCTATCTATCTATCTATCTATCTATCTATCTATCTATCTATCTATCTATCTATCTATCTATCTATCTATCTATCTATCTATCTATCTATCTATCTATCTATCTATCTATCTATCTATCTATCTATCTATCTATCTATCTATCTATCTATCTATCTATCTATCTATCTATCTATCTATCTATCTATCTATCTATCTATCTATCTATCTATCTATCTATCTATCTATCTATCATCTATCTATCTATCGATCTGTCCCACTCTATTTCTTTATTTCTGTTATTTTAATTCAAATTTGTCGATATCCTCCAAACATGGCACACAACGAATCAATTAGTAGCAATCCTTAATTGTAAATATTTAAGACTATATCTACCAATAAATAAGATTCAATTCCCAAAAGAAAAACATAATTAAAAGATAATATCGAACACCACATAATGTACGTAATGTCAACAAAAATTGTAAAAGTTAAAATCTCGTAACCTTGGCGGTCGTTGGAACTATTTTGATGATGTCATCATAATGTCCTTCCGACCTCCGCGATTAGGAGCTGATTTCTGACGTGTGACAACATACGATTTTTTAAAAATCTTGCTCTTTTTAGAACTGTTATCTGACACTTTTATGACTCCTTTTTCAGTTCCTCTTTAGCACTTTTGATTTGTCATCTTTACTGCATTAGAGAGTCATATATTAATACAGTTTTAAAGGCGTTTAAAAGAAGTCCTGCATTTTTAAAGTTAATATCATTACTGAAACGGCGAAGAAGTCACGAATGGTGGAATCTTGTACACATTGTAGAGTTACTCATCAAATGAATGGTTAACGATTAGGAAAAGGGGACGACGGTTGATTTTTATCTTTTAAAGTCGACAAATTTGAAATTCTGATCTGGTTAATGGGATCGTAACTTGCTCAGGTTGTATCTTTTTGATATCCTCATTTTGACGATAAATTAGACGGAAATGATCGACTTCGGGGTAATCTAACCGTAACCTAAACGCTAATTCAGATTCTAAACCAAACGCTAATTCAGACCGTAACTCTAACCCAAACGCTAGCCCTAATCCAAAAATAAAATAAATTGCGTTTGTGATGAACATAGAGATAATTTTTTTATTTATTTGAGAATGACTGTAGTTTTGTTGTGACATCAACTAATTGGGGATCACTTTCATTTATGTACCTAAAACAGAAAATGTATGTTTAGTTCTTATATACAGAATATCACGTGAGAAGTTCAATCTAGCAGGAGATCAACGCCTGGGAATCACCACCCAGACGGCCTTACTCTCCTAGAGTGTCAACAAATTAAAGACCCGAAACATTTGCTCGAAGCGGACTATTTCTAATGATTAGGCTGTCTCCTTCTATGAAGCTCTATGTAAAGTGTTTTCTTTAACTATTAACCTAAACTGCAAGTGGTGACAACATTCAACAAGTTACATAATTTAATGTGTGGTTGCTTATGTTACTTGAGGAACATTTCTGACAGCATAAATGTAGGAATGAAAAAAACAAAAATACTTAAGCAAAGCAGAAGACCCGCGGTGCAAATGTGACTAAATGACAACATGGGTGATACGTCTTCGTTATTTTATATCTTTAAGACAAGCTCAGCCATGATTTGTAAAAAGAGACGTTATTGATCTGCTCAATAGAGTGCATCAGAAGTTAACATCTAAAGTAAGTGTGTAAACTACATATGTTTATCGACACAAATGGGGCTGGTTCAAGTGCATCATGATTCCCAGCTGTCTTCCTCCCTTTGCATTCTGAGCTGCAATGCGCATGAAGCATCGTGATGGACTGTTGTAATGAACAATCATCAATTGAAGACAATCGCTCAAGAAGCAGAAAGAGATAATATCCACTACGACCAGCCTAGACACATTCATTTTGCCGTTCTGGAAAACTATGATAAACACAAGCTTGTCACTAACCTGAAGTCAGGCAGACATTTTGTCTACCCCACCAAAGCTTGGACCGATGAACATACAAGTTTGTCACTAACCTGAAGTCAGGAAGACTTGTTGTCTACCCCACTAAAGCTTGGACGGATGAAGATACACGTTTCTCACTTTCCTGAAGTCAGGCAGACTTGTTGTCTACCCCACCAAAGCTTGGACCGATGAACATACAAGTTTGTCACTAACCTGAAGTCAGGCAGACATTTTGTCTACCCCACTAAAGTGTGGACGGATGAACATACGAGTTTGTCACTAACCTGAAGTCAGGCAGACTTGTTGTCTACCCCACCAAAGCTTGGGCGGATGAACATACGAGCTTGTCACTTTCCTGAAGTCAGGCAGACTTGTTGTCTACCGCACCAAAGCTTGGACGGATGAACATAATAACATTTCGCTAGGAACAAATCTGGAGCCTTGTCATGTGAGCTTTCATCTAGATACAATATTTAACATTAGCAATATACTACGCTGTGGATGAAGTTGCAATGAACAATCTCCCCGGTAGAGTTAGTGTGTTAAAGCTGATAAAAACTCGCAGTGGTACACCACAGTATTATTTCACGACAAGACAGTTCGTATAAAGATGACTTTAGAAAAGACCATCATCAATTTCTTCAGCAAAACATGTGTAATTTTAAAAGTCATAACCGCCTATCAAACCATTAACTTCGGCCCAACGTGCAATAGTCATGTTAATATGCTTCAACATGAACATAAAGGACTTATTCAATAAACAAGAAGACAATAGCATAGAATGTGATTGACTTTTTAAAACATTGTTTCTCTACCACGTCCATCCATTCACACCTAGCAACTACTGAGAGATTGTACATGAATGCAACGTCCGGGTCACTCAACTTCAACTGCAACGACCTTTGCCTGAAAAACCTACCCTTAAACATCGAAAAAAGTCTTTGCATTTTGTTATCCTAAATGAATGTTGCTCATTTGAAAACAACTGCAGAGAAAAGCTATCACAAACTCTAATAATAGAACCCGATTTACGAAGTTGTAAAGCCAAACACTAAACATGAAGACTTCAACAATAACATCTTACAAGAAGATGAAAGCACTCGGTTACGTTCATTTCTTATATACAATATCGTGTTATTTCTCAAACATTTTGAAGCGAGATTTTTGTGTCCCATGGTTATCTTCTTCGAAAGGCCGTATTTTTTTTCGTAGGAAAATCTTGCTCACTTTACAGGTGGGGTATAACTAGGAGCTGTCGATCGTCATCGAAACCGACATTTAAACTTCAGCTGACCGGATCCCTAACAAATGGCCCACAACAGAACCATTACATCATTCAAATCAAACACACTCACAGGCACACAATATGCAATGACAGCTAACTAGCAAAACACAAAAGTATGAAGATCGCTCCATTAAAATCTAAATAGAGAAGCAAACAAGTATGAACATCCATCCAATAAAACCTAACTAGAGAAGCTCAAAGTCTAAAGATTCATCCAATAAAACCTAACTATAGAAGCACACAAGTCTAAAGATTCATCCAATAAAACCTAACTAGAGAATCACAAAAGTCTAAAGATCCATCCAATAAAACCTAACTAGAGAAGCACAAAAGTCTAAAGATTCATCCAATAAAACCTAACTAGAGAAACACAATAGTCTTTAGTCCATTCAATGACAGATAGCAAACAAAATACAACAGCCTGGAGATCCCTACAATAAAAGCTAACGAGAGAAACACAAATGTATGTAAACCCCAACTGCTCTTCCCAGTAAAATACTAACTAGAGAAACACAAAAGTATGAAGATCCCTGTAATAAAGCTAAGAAAGCTGAAGGTCTAACGCCTCTTGAGCCCTGAAAAGAATACTCGTCTTAAAGCACAGCAATATTCATAAACTGAAAAAGAGCTCTGCTTCGAAGACCATCGCTTACGTGCAGAACATCACGTAATAATCTGATAACAGGCATCTATTTAACTTCCTTGTCCCAGATTGCTATTTTTTTATGCGTAAGAGGAATACAAAAGATAGTTATGCTGTAGCAGGTTAACGAGAGGTTGTGAATTTTGCTAACATTTCAGGTTTATTAATCAGTATGTGTTTTATGTAGTTTGATCATTATTAAATTAATTTGATAACAGTTATAGCCTGCATTAAGAACTAATAGTGAAAAGTTACTATACAAATGTCACGACTTCGTAATTACTAACATATAAATTATAATTTATATCTCTATTTATATAATATATGTATGTATGTAGCAACAAATTCTCAAGACCTGCAATAAATGCATATACCTTACCATTTCGCTGGTTGGATCACAGGGTACACTTGGTTTAAGATAGTGGACAGATTTAACAGACCGTGTATTGTTCTGAATATGTGAATCTTACTTTCGTAGATTAACAAAATATGTATTCTCTCGTTGTCAAAAGATTAGCAAACTTCATGTAATTGAGTGTGTAATTTTCTTCTACTTTCACAAAATAAGAAAAAAGTGTGCGCTAGACAGATGACAGCTAAATAGCTATTGACATATATACATGGCCAGCTCGAGTCAACACGCACATGTTGACTTAAATATACATTAAAATACGAGCCCAAATCGTGCACATAAAACAATAAACTATCTAACATTTGTGTTGCATATACTGGATTCTGTAATAACGTTCAAAACCATGTACTTGATAATGTATGTGTTCTGGGCAATGTTCTTAACCCTGAACTGGTTTCAGAGTGTTCTAACACAGGTTTGTGATGTTGGATGGTTCGGCTCAAGTTGCCAGTACAAATGTCGTTGTAGCACCAAGACCTGTGACCTGAATGGATCTTGTGGAGACGGCGTTTGTGAAAATGGCTGGTTTGGTTCAGAATGTCAATATGTGGATTTACTGAATGCACAAGATCTAGAACTGAGCAACTGGCTAAATGATGGTAATGCGAGTACATGCAATCCTGATCAATCATTAACCGTTATAGTAAATATGTCTTCAGTGTTTCTGTTTACCTGGCTCAGGTTACAGGTAAATCAATCTTCTTTACTGCACGAGTTTCAGGTAACCTTTACTGACAAGAGAAATCAAAGAAAAATGTCGTGTAATAACATGAGGAGTGCCATCGTTGATGAAAGAACACTGGACATCCACTGTGATATGGATGAGGTTGTTCAGTTTGTGATTCTAGAAGGGGACGGGGTCAAGTCTCTCTGTTCTCTTTACATCAGTGGAGGTCGTAATGTAGCACTGCGCCAAAAGGCTACTCAGTCCAGCACTTACGTTCAATATGTAAACGGAAATAAAGTATTTGCCCCCGAGAATGTTATAGATGGTAATGTAGATAGTGAGTGGATACATGGGAGTTGTACATCTACCGTTGGTGGCCAAGACCAGAATCCAAACTGGAATGTGACCTTGTCATCTGCTTACATAATACAGGCGTATATTATATACAATAGAAAAGGACAGGAAATGAGAATTAGAAGATTCAGTATAAGAAGTTTTACAAAATATCATGTGATGGTCTTCAACTACACCGACATGAAAGATGAAGCACTTTCTGTTTATAAAATAACAAGCGCACCGAAGACACCCCCAGTTTCTATTGTAAACATTCTGGCTAATAGAACAGTTGAAGATGGAGTTCTCAATATATGTGAGGTAGAACTATACGGAGATTCAGCGTGTCCACCATCAATGTATGGTCGTGAATGTCAGTACACATGTAACTGTGCTGTAAAGAATGAGTCATGTTTTGTCAGCACTGGAGGGTGTACGTCAGGATGTACTGCTGGTTACCAAGGTGAGGACTGTCAACAACCTTGTAGTTTTGGGAAATATGGCGATGGTTGTAACTCCAGCTGTAGCCGATTCTGTGTCGTCACCAACAATACAAAGTCTCCATGTTTTCACAACAACGGTTCATGTATACATGGTTGTTTAAGTGGGTATCAAGCTCCAAAATGTGAGAACCTTTTAACTGTATCCAATGATAAATATATCCATATTCTTCTTTTTGTAATTCCTCTGGTTGCTATTGTTATCCTGGTAGTGTTGACGGTCTTGGGAGTTATCTTTTGGAAAAAGATTAAAGTAACAAATCAAGAATTGTCAACTGTAGTTAACAGTGACGGCAATGAAGACCCACATCACTACTATGAAGATGTAGAACCTAAAAAATTGGAAGCAACTAATTCATCCAACACGAGAAAATGTAAACAATATCAAGAAGTGAATGAAGAAAGCATACCTCAACAAACTACCATGATCAAAACAGTGCTTGATACAAAAGGGCAAAACAGCTGTTTTTATATTTCTATGTATGATCACCCCAACCATATTTTGGATGATACTTCAAAAGACTACGTAAGCAATTACACTGTATTTGGAACGAACTCAACTTATATTCCTGCTAAGGATCTTCTTCGCGTTGTTGCTTCCAAAGATAAATCTTTCTTTAAACAACAATTTCATTCAATACCTGCCAACAACAATGCTACAACAAATGCTGGAATGAGAAAGGAAAACAAACACAAGAATTTGCACATGAATATTTGTGCCTATGATCATTCGCGAGTTCTGTTGTCGACCCACCATTCAAAAAATTGGGGAGATTATATCAATGCTTCATACATCGGTGGTTACAAAGGACAACGGGAATTCATAGCGTCACAAGGTCCTATAAAGTTTACTCTAGAAGATTTTATTAGAATGTTGTTAGAACAAGACGTCGAGATAGTCGTCATGCTAACGAATGTAACAGAGAATGGTAAAACAAAGTGTGAAAGATACTGGCCTGAAGACGATGTGTTACAAGTTGGTGATATCAAAGTTAAGCATACCACAAACCATGTGTTTGCAGATTACACCATCCGTAGACTTCAGCTCTTGAGGGACGGAGATTGTGTACATGAACTGACACAGTTTCACTTCACATCCTGGCCTGATAAAGCTGTCCCTACAACTGTCTGGAGTCTCGTAGACTTTGAGCATCGCCTTGCTTCAGTCTCTACTGATAAACCAATTGTTGTTCACTGCAGTGATGGCTTTGGTCGTACGGGGACTTTTATTGCTTTGTGTGACGTCATAACGGAAGCCAAGGACACTGGTTACATTGACTTCTTTACAGCAGTACAGAAACTCAGACAGGACAGGGCTTTCATGGTAGAGACATCAGACCAGTACGAGTTCTTACATAGAGCAGCTATGGTTGCTGTTGTCTGTATGGGAACAACAATTGAACCCAGTAATATCACAGAGAGTATCGAGGCACTGAAACATACAACGGAATCAGGAGAGTCAAGACTTGAACAAGAGTTCAATACAATATGTGACGTATGTGATGGCCACATTAGTCAATGCGATGAGAAGTACACAGAACAATTTAGCAGCATATATGAGAATGAACAAACTCTTATCAACAAACTGAAGAACAGGTTTCAAAATGTTTTAGCGAGCGAGGACTACAGGGTAATACTGATGGGAGGTAGCGATGAAGGTCTGGGAGATTACATCAATGCTGTCTTCATACCAAGCTTCAGAAGGAAGAGCCAGCAAATTCTGACACAGATACCACTTCCAACCACTGTCAATGACTTTTGGCGAATGGTCACACAGTACAAGGTCACTTTGGTGGTTGCTTTTGAGGTTGACATCATGAACACTGACTCTTCCATTGGTAATTACTTTCCGTTAAAGGAGAATGAGGAGATTTCTACGCCATATTTTACGATAAGTTCACAGGAAACGTCTCCGTCTGGCTTATGGGTTCGTAACAAGCTTCTTTTGACAGTGAATACGGCGCAGAAAACAACATCAGCAAATACATCTTCAAGTTCTCCAGACAATGATCATTGGCTATCACATATAACATATAAAGGTTCATTGACAAACCAGTCACCGTCAGATCTGTTGGCTTTCATGAAAGAGCTACGATCTTGTAGCCCGATGGGTGGCGGTAGAATTGTGTATATGTGTAGAAATGGTGCCGAGTACAGCGGGCTGGTGTGTGTCTTGTCTCTCCTTCTAGACAGGCTGGACAATGACCACCACGTGAACGTACCACTTACAGTTGGAACGGTCAGAGCTGTGAGACCTGAAGTGATACCAACATTTCACCAGTACAGTCTGTTATATCAAGTACTTCAGATGTACAATAGTTGCAACTATATCTACTGCAACTTTGTGAAATGAGTCTTATGGAGACTTCTTATACAGATGTCTTATAATGTTGATTTGCACATTTGTTTTTGTTTGTTTGATGAACGTCTTGCTGACATAAATGTATGTCTATTTTTTTCTATTTCAGTTATTCGATGAGAATGTTGAAGCGTTTCTATTGTTAAGTTTTCTCGTGTTATCAGTGTATCAAATGACATCTCGAGTAATTTTGATATTTTAACATCATCATGTGCCAAATCGGTTGGCGTAGGTCATGTCTTTCAATAACTTTTTAGCAAGTGTGCCACGCGTCCATTCTGTTGTTGACCTTGCCACTAAGTATCTAGTATCTTCTCTCTTTGTCATTAAAATGAGTTAACAAAATTCAGTTCCTAGTCTCTAGGGACATCGAGAGAGGTAAAAACTGGTGAACGCAAAAAAAAAAAAAATCACCTTTTCATTTGTTTGTCCCCTGTCTATGATTCGCTTCTGTAAATTAAAAATTGACGTTTTCTAGCTTCGATGAGCTCTCTTTCTCACGCCTATTGACACAGACTTGTTGAAGAAGATGTTTTTGATTTTCTGAAATGTTATTTTGGCCTGAGCTAATCTGCCTTTTACTTATGTGGTGAACCTTTCGTCAGATAGTATTATTAGGTTCAAGTATTAGATTTTTCGCGCTTGTTTTAGATGCGCCCCGCTTATTTTTATGTTGCGTGGTGGTAATGATTATTTCTTTGATATAGCCTTTTCTTCTATTTTTGACTATTCAGACTGAGGTCATTCTAGTTGCATTCGCTCACTACTATGTCCATCATCTTGTAGTTTATTTTCCGTCTCTGCTATTAAGACTGTGTCATCCTCATCTCACAGATTGTTTACGTTGTGACCATAGACTTGTTCCTTTTTGTCTTTTATTGATCTGTCAATATTTTCGTTGTAAAGTGAGAACAAATCCGGCGACAAAACACAACCGTGTCAACATTCTTTTTGAAACAATTACTCTCGGCAATATAAGAAAGTAGCTTGCCATTCCTTTCTTTCTTGGCAGTAACTGCACTAGTCGCAGATCGTAGCCAGTGTCTCTACAAATGAGATCCCCTGCCTGCATCACGGAGTAGAGACAACAATCGGCACTACTTGTCCGCTGCAAGTAGTATATTGTTTATTGGTCTATGACTCACTCAATCTTTTTTTTTTTCCAGTTTTGTAAAAAAAAAAAAAATTAATTGAGAAATCCAGAATATTTATTTTATAGTATTAATATTAATATTTATAATATTTAATTTTAAGATATAATTTATAATATTTACATTTATTAATGTTTATATTCATAATATTTATATAGCAGTTTTGTCAACAACAACAAAAAAAAGTTTAAAAAGTTAGAAATCGAGAGAAGCAATACATGTTCTTTCACATACAAATAAAAGAAAACGAAAAGTATAGAAATATTATATATGTGTTTTCACACAAAAATAAAAGAAAATTGGTTTTGTAGAATTCTTAGTATATTGTATTCAAGTCTGTAACAAACAAACAAATTCCAGCATGCTCATATTCTTTTTTCAATCGCATTTAACCACAACTAATTGTTAAAATTAAAAATGCTAGTAGATACATAATATATCTAAGGAAAGCCCGACTCATGTTTTCTCAGTCTCTAAAAAGCTCATTTTTTCCCATCTTAAAATGTTCCAACTTTTTAATAACTCAAGGAAAACCCCTCCTAGGTTCAATTTCATGAGTTTTGGAAAGAACCAATATCAGTACTACCAACGTCATCACTACATCAATCACAAGAATAGACTGGCTGAATTCATTATAAAAATCCATTGTTCTAAATATGGCAACGGTTATGCATAACCGCCAGAAATTCTACATTTTTATGACATATTTGTTACATTATTAGATATAATACTCCCGCTGTTCTGTTAACAATTAAAAACTCCATTAAAAACAATTCTTCCCACAATAGGTTCTACTGCAACAAATTATTTAAAAACATATCCTAGGTAAAAAAAAAAAAAATACAGGTGATACAAAATACGGTATTTACACTAAAGGTGATAAATTTTATATTGGAAATAAAGAAGTAAAAATTGATGATAATGACATTATAGTAGATGAAAGTATAAAGGAACTCCAGTAATACCATATTTTGTATCATCTGTTTCTTTTTTTACCTAGATATGTTTTTAAATAATTTGCTACAGTAGAACCTATTGTGGGAAGAATTGCTTTTAATGGAGTTGGTAAATATATAGCTAATTGTTGTGGTCTGTCTGTTATTGCTTTTTGTGTTTCTACAAAACCTTTTCTCTGTTGTTTCTACAACTTTTTGTTGTGCTTCAGTTATAGGTATAAATACAATTGAAAATTATCTTTTCATTTCAATATCTCCAAGTCTTTCACTTAAATTATTTAATTGTATGTTTCTTTTTATTATTATAAATCCATTAACTAATTCACTTCTTTTTAAAGGATATGTTATTTGTAAGCAATACATTTTTAATAAATACATTTTTCAGTTAGATTGAATTCTATTTTTTGATTCGTGTTTAAAACATTTTACTTTTTAAAGAACTTTTCTTTTTCATGTTTTAATACATTTTCCTATTCATTAGGTTGATGAATTTGTGTGGGTGTTCTAATGTGATCTTTCATTTCTCTAAATTTACTTTCTTCTTCTAAATTGTGTTTAAATTCTTCTTCATATATTTTTCCATCGTCAAGTTCTTTGGAAATATAATTTTGTATTGTTTTTAGTTTTGCTTCAGATAAGATTAAAATATGTTGATATTTATCAGCTTTATGTTGTAATATTTTATTCACATACTTTGCTACAATACTTAATAATCCAGTTCCAATTGAAGCTCCTTCCATTATAATAACAATTGGTGCTGCAACTACTGTAGATAATATAATTAATTCTGATGCTCCAACAGCAAATGATGTGGTGGTTAAAAAAAACCATCGGTTCCGTTAATAATATTTAATATTCTTGAATAATTTTTCAATGTCTCTCTTCTATCATCTTTACTTTTTTTCAAAACTGTTTTGAATATCAAGAATCTTTTGAATTTTATAATTGTTAGCTTCTATTTTATCAGGCGCTGTTGCAGTTGGTAAAACAGGATATAATTTTGTTTTCCCATTTTTATAGGGTTAAAATAAGAAGTGGAATATTTTTAACTGCCACTTAGAATTCCACTGCCGTCGTATATGTTTCCTTCTCGTGATAAATATAAACATCTCCATTAAGATGAAAGGAAATCCCATAATCCATTACCATTTATTTGTCCTAAATGAAGTATGTTTCCATATGTTTCTACTTGACAAACTTACTCTCCTCTTTTTAAAAACAATCCATTGCCAATTAGTTTGTGTACGCCTCTAGACGCTAGACAGGTCAGCTCCCCAGTACCTAATGGTAATCTTGGCAATCAAGAGTTCTTGGGTATCAAGATGCGCCAAGAATCGTAGAGATGACTTGGTAATAAAGAAGTAAAGGCATCAAGATGCGCCAAGAATCGTAGAGATGACTTGGTAATAAAGAAGTAAAGGCATCAAGATGCGCCAAGAATCGTAGAGATGACTTGGTAATAAAGAAGTAAAGGCATCAAGATGCGCCAAGAATCGTAGAGATCACTTGGCAATAAAGAAGTAAAGGCATCAAGATGCGCCAAGATTCGTAGAGATGACTTGGCAATAAAGAAGTAAAGGCATCAAGATGCGCCAAGAATCGTAGACATGACTTGGCAATAAAGAAGTAAAGGCATCAAGATACGCCAAGAATCGTAGAGATGAATTGGCAATAAAGAAGTAAAGGCATCAAGATGCGCCAAGAATCGTAGAGATGACTTGGCAATAAAGAAGTAAAGGCATCAAGATGCATCAAGATTCGTAGAGATGACTTGACAATAAAGAAGTTAATTCATCAAGATGCACCAAGATTCGTAGAGATGACTTGGCAATAAAGAAGTAAAGGCATCAAGATGCGCCAAGTATAATAGAGATGACTTGGCAATAAAGAAGTAAAGGCATCAAGATGCGCCAAGAATCGTAGAGATGACTTGGCAATAAAGAAGTAAAGGCATCAAGATGCGCCAAGAATCGTAGAGATGACTTGGCAAAAAAGAAGTAAAGGCATCAGGATGCGCCAAGAATCGTAGAGATGACTTGGCAATAAAGAAGTAAAGGTATCCAGATGCGCCAAGAATCGTAGAGATGACTTGGCAATAAAGAAGTAAAGGCATCAAGATGCACCAATGCACCAAGATTCGTAGAGATGACTTGACAATAAAGAAGTAAAGGCATCAAGATGCACCAAGATTCGTAGAGATAACTTGACAATAAAGAAGTAAAGGCATCAAGATGCGCCAGGAATCGTAGAGATGACTTGGCAATAAACAAGTAAAGGCATCAAGATGCACCAAGATTCTTAGAGATGACTTGGCTATCAAGACGTAATGGCATCAAGATGCGCCAAGATTCGTAGAGATGACTTGACAATAAAGAAGTAAAGGCATCAAGATGCATCAAGATTCGTAGAGATGACTTGACAATAAAGAAGTATGGGCATCAAGATGCATCAAGATTCGTAGAGATGACTTGAAATAAAGAAGTAAAGGCATCAAGATGCATCAAGATTCGTAGAGATGACTTGACAATAAAGAAGTAAAGGCATCAAGATGCACCAAGATTCTTAGAGATGACTTGGCAATCAAGACGTAATGGCATCAAGATGCGCCAAGATTCGTAGAGATGACTTGACAATAAAGAAGTAAAGGCATCAAGATGCATCAAGATTCGTAGAGATGACTTGACAATAAAGAAGTATGGGCATCAAGATGCATCAAGATTCGTAGAGATGACTTGAAATAAAGAAGTAAAGGCATCAAGATGCATCAAGATTCGTAGAGATGACTTGACAATAAAGAAGTAAAGGCATCAAGATGCACCAAGATTCCTACAGATGACTTGGCAATAAAGAAGTAAAGGCATCAAGATGCATCAAGATTCGTAGAGATGACTTGACAATAAAGTAGAAAAGGCATCAAGGTGCACCAAGATTGGTATAGATGACTTGGCAATAAAGAAGTAAAGGCATCAAGATGCATCATGATTCGTAGAGATGACTTGACAATAAAGAAGTAAAGGCATCAGGATGCACCAAGTTTCGTAGAGATGACTTGGCAATAAAGAAGTAAAGGCATCAAGATGCCTCAAGATTCGTAGAGATGACTTGACAATAAAGAAGTAAAGACATCAAGATGCATCAAGATTCGTAGAGATGACTTGACAATAAAGAAGTTAAGGCATCAAGATGTAAAAAGATTCGTAGAGATGACTTGGCAATAAAGAAGTAAAGGCATCAAGATGCATCAAGATTCGTAGAGATGACTTGACAATAAAGAAGTAAAGGCATCAAGATGCACCAAGATTCGTAGAGATGACTTGGCAATAAAGAAGTAAAGGCATCAAGATGCATCAAGATTCATTGTGATGACTTGACAATAAAGAAGTAAAGGCATCAAGATGCATCAAGATTCGTAGAGATGACTTGACAATAAAGAAGTAAAGGCATCAGGATGCGCCAAGATTCATAGAGATGACTTGGCAATAAAGAAGTAAAGGCATCAAGATGCATTAAGATTCGTAGAGATGACTTGACACTAAAGAAGTAAAGGCATCAAGATGCACCAAGATTTGTAGAGATGACTTGACAATAAAGAAGTAAAGGCATCAAGATTCGTAGAGATGACTTGGCAATAAAAAAGTAAAGGCATCAAGATGCACCAAGATTTGTAGAGATGACTTGACAATAAAGAAGTAAAGTCATCAAGATGCATTAAGATTCGTAGAGATGACTTGGCAATAAAGATGTAAAGGCATCAAGATGCACCAAGATTCGTAGAGATGACTTGACAATAAAGAAGTAAAGGCATCAAGATGCACCAAGATTCGTAGAGATGACTTGACAATAAAGAAGTAAAGGCATCAAGATGCACCAATGCACCAAGATTCGTAGAGATGACTTGACAATAAAGAAGTATGGGCATCAAGATGCATCAAGATTCGTAGAGATTACTTGACAATAAAGAAGTAAAGGCATCAAGATGCATCAAGATTCCTACAGATGACTTGGCAATAAAGAAGTAAAGGCACCAAGATGCATCAAGTTTCATAGAGATGACTTGACAATAAAGAAGTAAAGGCATTAAAATGCATCAAGATTCCTAGAGATGACTTGACAATAATGAAGTAAAGGCATCAAGATGCACCAAGATTCGTAGAGATGACTTGGCAATAAAGAAGTAAAGGCATCAAGATGCATCAAGATTCGTAGAGATGACTTGACAATAAAGAAGTAAAGGCATCAAGATGCACCAAGATTCCTACAGATGACTTGGCAATAAAGAAGTAAAGGCATCAAGATGCATCAAGCTTCATAGAGATGACTTGGCAATAAAGAAGTAAAGGCATCAAGATGCATCAAGATTCGTAGAGATGACTTGACAATAAAGAAGTAAAGGCATCAAGATGCATCAAGATTCGTAGAGATGACTTGGCAATAAAGAAGTAAAGGCATCAAGATACGCCAAGAATCGTAGAGATGAATTGGCAATAAAGAAGTAAAGGCATCAAGATGCGCCAAGAATCGTAGAGATGACTTAGCAATAAAGAAGTAAAGGCATCAAGATGCATCAAGATTCGTAGAGATGACTTGACAATAAAGAAGTTAATTCATCAAGATGCACCAAGATTCGTAGAGATGACTTGGCAATAAAGAAGTAAAGGCATCAAGATGCGCCAAGAATAATAGAGATGACTTGGCAATAAAGAGGTAAAGGCATCAAGATGCGCCAAGAATCGTAGAGATGACTTGGCAATAAAGAAGTAAAGGCATCAAGATGCGCCAAGAATCGTAGAGATGACTTGGCAAAAAAGAAGTAAAGGCATCAGGATGCGCCAAGAATCGTAGAGATGACTTGGCAATAAAGAAGTAAAGGCATCAAGATGCACCAATGCACCAAGATTCGTAGAGATGAATTGACAATAAAGAAGTAAAGGCATCAAGATGCACCAAGATTCGTAGAGATAACTTGACAATAAAGAAGTAAAGGCATCAAGATGCGCCAGGAATCGTAGAGATGACTTGGCAATAAAGAAGTAAAGGCATCAAGATGCACCAAGATTCTTAGAGATGACTTGGCAATCAAGACGTAATGGCATCAAGATGCGCCAAGATTCGTAGAGATGACTTGACAATAAAGAAGTAAAGGCATCAAGATGCATCAAGATTCGTAGAGATGACTTGACAATAAAGAAGTATGGGCATCAAGATGCATCAAGATTCGTAGAGATGACTTGAAATAAAGAAGTAAAGGCATCAAGATGCATCAAGATTCGTAGAGATGACTTGACAATAAAGAAGTAAAGGCATCAAGATGCACCAAGATTCTTAGAGATGACTTGGCAATCAAGACGTAATGGCATCAAGAAGCGCCAAGATTCGTAGAGATGACTTGACAATAAAGAAGTAAAGGCATCAAGATGCATCAAGATTCGTAGAGATGACTTGACAATAAAGAAGTATGGGCATCAAGATGCATCAAGATTCGTAGAGATGACTTGAAATAAAGAAGTAAAGGCATCAAGATGCATCAAGATTTGTAGAGATGACTTGACAATAAAGAAGTAAAGGCATCAAGATGCACCAAGATTCCTACAGATGACTTGGCAATAAAGAAGTAAAGGCATCAAGATGCATCAAGATTCGTAGAGATGACTTGACAATAAAGAAGTAAAGGCATCAAGATGCATCAAGATTCGTAGAGATGACTTGGCAATAAAGAAGTAAAGGCATCAAGATGCATCATGATTCGTAGAGATGACTTGACAATAAAGAAGTAAAGGCATCAAGATGTACCAAGATTCGTAGAGATGACTTGGCAATAAAGAAGTAAAGGCATCAAGATGCATCAAGATTCGTAGAGATGACTTGACAATAAAGAAGTAAAGGCATCAAGATGCACCAAGATTCGTAGAGATGACTTGGCAATAAAGAAGTAAAGGCATCAAGATGCATCAAGATTCATTGTGATGACTTGACAATAAAGAAGTAAAGGCATCAAGATGCATCAAGATTCGTAGAGATGACTTGACAATAAAGAAGTAAAGGCATCAGGATGCGCCAAGATTCATAGAGATGACTTGGCAATAAAGAAGTAAAGGCATCAAGATGCATTAAGATTCGTAGAGATGACTTGACACTAAAGAAGTAAAGGCATCAAGATGCACCAAGATTCGTAGAGATTACTTGACAATAAAGAAGTAAAGGCATCAAGATGCATTAAGATTCGTAGAGATGACTTGGCAATAAAGAAGTAAAGGCATCAAGATGCATTAAGATTCGTAGAGATGACTTGGCAATAAAGAAGTAAAGGCATCAAGATGCATTAAGATTCGTAGAGATGACTTGACAATAAAGAAGTAAAGGCATCAAGATGCACCAAGATTCGTAGAGATGACTTGACAATAAAGAAGTAAAGGCATCAAGATGCACCAATGCACCAAGATTCGTAGAGATGACTTGACAATAAAGAAGTATGGGCATCAAGATGCATCAAGATTCGTAGAGATTACTTGACAATAAAGAAGCAAAGGCATCAAAATGCACCACGATTCGTAGAGATGACTTGACAATAAAGAAGTAAAGGCATCAAGATGCACCAAGATTCGTAGAGATGACTTGGCAATAAAGAAGTAAAGGCATCAAGATGCATCAAGATTCATTGTGATGACTTGACAATAAAGAAGTAAAGGCATCAAGATTCGTAGAGATGACTTGACAATAAAGAAGTAAAGGCATCAGGATGCGCCAAGATTCATAGAGATGACTTGGCAATAAAGAAGTAAAGGCATCGAGATGCATTAAGATTCGTAGAGATGACTTGACACTAAAGAAGTAAAGGCATCAAGATGCACCAAGATTTGTAGAGATGACTTGACAATAAAGAAGTAAAGGCATCAAGATGCATCAAGATTCGTAGAGATGACTTGGCAGTAAAGAAGTAAAGGCATCAAGATACGCCAAGAATCGTAGAGATGAATTGGCAATAAAGAAGTAAAGGCATCAAGATGCGCCAAGAATCGTAGAGATGACTTAGCAATAAAGAAATAAAGGCATCAAGATGCATCAAGATTCGTAGAGATGACTTGACAATAAAGAAGTTAATTCATCAAGATGCACCAAGATTCGTAGAGATGACTTGGCAATAAAGAAGTAAAGGCATCAAGATGCGCCAAGAATAATAGAGATGACTTGGCAATAAAGAGGTAAAGGCATCAAGATGCGCCAAGAATCGTAGAGATGACTTGGCAATAAAGAAGTAAAGGCATCAAGATGCGCCAAGAATCGTAGAGATGACTTGGCAAAAAAGAAGTAAAGGCATCAGGATGCGCCAAGAATCGTAGAGATGACTTGGCAATAAAGAAGTAAAGGTATCCAGATGCGCCAAGAATCGTAGAGATGACTTGGCAATAAAGAAGTAAAGGCATCAAGATGCACCAATGCACCAAGATTCGTAGAGATGACTTGACAATAAAGAAGTAAAGGCATCAAGATGCACCAAGATTCGTAGAGATAACTTGACAATAAAGAAGTAAAGGCATCAAGATGCGCCAGGAATCGTAGAGATGACTTGGCAATAAAGAAGTAAAGGCATCAAGATGCGCCAAGATTCGTAGAGATGACTTGAAATAAAGAAGTAAAGGCATCAAGATGCATCAAGATTCGTAGAGATGACTTGACAATAAAGAAGTAAAGGCATCAAGATGCACCAAGATTCTTAGAGATGACTTGGCAATCAAGACGTAATGGCATCAAGATGCGCCAAGATTCGTAGAGATGACTTGACAATAAAGAAGTAAAGGCATCAAGATGCATCAAGATTCGTAGAGATGACTTGACAATAAAGAAGTATGGGCATCAAGATGCATCAAGATTCGTAGAGATGACTTGAAATAAAGAAGTAAAGGCATCAAGATGCATCAAGATTCGTAGAGATGACTTGACAATAAAGAAGTAAAGGCATCAAGATGCACCAAGATTCCTACAGATGACTTGGCAATAAAGAAGTAAAGGCATCAAGATGCATCAAGATTCGTAGAGATGACTTGACAATAAAGAAGTAAAGGCATCAAGATGCATCAAGATTCGTAGAGATGACTTGGCAATAAAGAAGTAAAGGCATCAAGATGCATCATGATTCGTAGAGATGACTTGACAATAAAGAAGTAAAGGCATCAAGATGTACCAAGATTCGTAGAGATGACTTGGCAATAAAGAAGTAAAGGCATCAAGATGCATCAAGATTCGTAGAGATGACTTGACAATAAAGAAGTAAAGGCATCAAGATGCACCAAGATTCGTAGAGATGACTTGGCAATAAAGAAGTAAAGGCATCAAGATGCATCAAGATTCATTGTGATTACTTGACAATAAAGAAGTAAAGGCATCAAGATGCATCAAGATTCGTAGAGATGACTTGACAATAAAGAAGTAAAGGCATCAGGATGCGCCAAGATTCATAGAGATGACTTGGCAATAAAGAAGTAAAGGCATCAAGATGCATTAAGATTCGTAGAGATGACTTGACACTAAAGAAGTAAAGGCATCAAGATGCATTAAGATTCGTAGAGATGACTTGGCAATAAAGAAGTAAAGGCATCAAGATGCATTAAGATTCGTAGAGATGACTTGGCAATAAAGAAGTAAAGGCATCAAGATGCATTAAGATTCGTAGAGATGACTTGACAATAAAGAAGTAAAGGCATCAAGATGCACCAAGATTCGTAGAGATGACTTGACAATAAAGAAGTAAAGGCATCAAGATGCACCAATGCACCAAGATTCGTAGAGATGACTTGACAATAAAGAAGTATGGGCATCAAGATGCATCAAGATGCGTAGAGATTACTTGACAATAAAGAAGCAAAGGCATCAAAATGCACCAAGATTCGTAGAGATGACTTGACAATAAAGAAGTAAAGGCATCAAGATGCACCAAGATTCGTAGAGATGACTTGGCAATAAAGAAGTAAAGGCATCAAGATGCATCAAGATTCATTGTGATGACTTGACAATAAAGAAGTAAAGGCATCAAGATGCATCAAGATTCGTAGAGATGACTTGACAATAAAGAAGTAAAGGCATCAGGATGCGCCAAGATTCATAGAGATGACTTGGCAATAAAGAAGTAAAGGCATCAAGATGCATTAAGATTCGTAGAGATGACTTGACACTAAAGAAGTAAAGGCATCAAGATGCACCAAGATTTGTAGAGATGACTTGACAATAAAGAAGTAAAGGCATCAAGATGCATCAAGATTCGTAGAGATGACTTAACAATAAAAAAGTAAAGGCATCAAGATGCACCAAGATTTGTAGAGATGACTTGACAATAAAGAAGTAAAGTCATCAAGATGCATTAAGATTCGTAGAGATGACTTGGCAATAAAGAAGTAAAGGCATCAAGATGCACCAAGATTCGTAGAGATGACTTGACAATAAAGAAGTAAAGGCATCAAGATGCACCAAGATTCGTAGAGATGACTTGACAATAAAGAAGTAAAGGCATCAAGATGCACCAATGCACCAAGATTCGTAGAGATGACTTGACAATAAAGAAGTATGGGCATCAAGATCCATCAAGATTCGTAGAGATTACTTGACAATAAAGAAGTAAAGGCATCAAGATGCACCAAGATTCGTGCAGATGACTTGGCAATAAAGAAGTAAAGGCACCAAGATGCATCAAGATTCATAGAGATGACTTGACAATAAAGAAGTAAAGGCATTAAAATGCATCAAGATTCCTAGAGATGACTTGACAATAAAGAAGTAAAGGCATCAAGATGCACCAAGATTCGTAGAGATGACTTGGCAATAAAGAAGTAAAGGCATCAAGATGCATCAAGATTCGTAGAGATGACTTGACAATAAAGAAGTAAAGGCATCAAGATGCACCAAGATTCCTACAGATGACTTGGCAATAAAGAAGTAAAGGCATCAAGATGCATCAAGCTTCATAGAGATGACTTGGCAATAAAGAAGCAAAGGCATCAAGATGCATCAAGATTCGTAGAGATGACTTGACAATAAAGAAGTTAATTCATCAAGATGCACCAAGATTCATAGAGATGACTTGGCAATAAAGAAGTAAAGGCATCAAGATGCATTAAGATTCGTAGAGATGACTTGACACTAAAGAAGTAAAGGCATCAAGATGCACCAAGATTTGTAGAGATTACTTGACAATAAAGAAGTAAAGGCATGAAGATGCATTAAGATTCGTAGAGATGACTTGGCAATAAAGAAGTAAAGGCATCAAGATGCATTAAGATTCGTAGAGATGACTTGGCAATAAAGAAGTAAAGGCATCAAGATGCACCAAGATTCGTAGAGATGACTTGACAATAAAGAAGTAAAGGCATCAAGATGCACCAAGATTCGTAGAGATGACTTGACAATAAAGAAGTAAAGGCATCAAGATGCACCAATGCACCAAGATTCGTAGAGATGACTTGGCAATAAAGAAGTATGGGCATCAAGATCCATCAAGATTCGTAGAGATTACTTGACAATAAAGAAGTAAAGGCATCAAGATGCACCAAGATTCGTGCAGATGACTTGGCAATAAAGAAGTAAAGGCACCAAGATGCATCAAGAATCATAGAGATGACTTGACAATAAAGAAGTAAAGGCATTAAAATGCATCAAGATTCCTAGAGATGACTTGACAATAAAGAAGTAAAGGCATCAAGATGCACCAAGATTCGTAGAGATGACTTGGCAATAAAGAAGTAAAGGCATCAAGATGCATCAAGATTCGTAGAGATGACTTGACAATAAAGAAGTAAAGGCATCAAGATGCACCAAGATTCCTACAGATGACTTGGCAATAAAGAAGTAAAGGCATCAAGATGCATCAAGCTTCATAGAGATGACTTGGCAATAAAGAAGCAAAGGCATCAAGATGCATCAAGATTCGTAGAGATGACTTGACAATAAAGAAGTTAATTCATCAAGATGCACCAAGATTCATAGAGATGACTTGGCAATAAAGAAGTAAAGGCATCAAGATGCATTACGATTCGTAGAGATGACTTGACACTAAAGAAGTAAAGGCATCAAGATGCACCAAGATTTGTAGAGATTACTTGACAATAAAGAAGTAAAGGCATCAAGATGCATTAAGATTCGTAGAGATGACTTGGCAGTAAAGAAGTAAAGGCATCAAGATGCATTAAGATTCGTAGAGATGACTTGGCAATAAAGAAGTAAAGGCATCAAGATGCACCAAGATTCGTAGAGATGACTTGACAATAAAGAAGTAAAGGCATCAAGATGCACCAAGATTCGTAGAGATGACTTGACAATAAAGAAGTAAAGGCATCAAGATGCACCAATGCACCAAGATTCGTAGAGATGACTTGGCAATAAAGAAGTATGGGCATCAAGATCCATCAAGATTCGTAGAGATTACTTGACAATAAAGAAGTAAAGGCATCAAGATGCACCAAGATTCGTGCAGATGACTTGGCAATAAAGAAGTAAAGGCACCAAGATGCATCAAGATTCATAGAGATGACTTGACAATAAAGAAGTAAAGGCATTAAAATGCATCAAGATTCCTAGAGATGACTTGACAATAAAGAAGTAAAGGCATCAAGATGCACCAAGATTCCTACAGATGACTTGGCAATAAAGAAGTAAAGGCATCAAGATGCATCAAGCTTCATAGAGATGACTTGGCAATAAAGAAGTAAAGGCATCAAGATGCATCAAGATTCGTAGAGATGACTTGACAATAAAGAAGTTAATTCATCAAGATGCATCAAGCTTCATAGAGATGACTTGGCAATAAAGAAGTAAAGGCATCAAGATGCATCAAGATTCGTAGAGATGACTTGACAATAAAGAAGTAAAGGCATCAGGATGCGCCAAGATTCATAGAGATGACTTGGCAATAAAGAAGTAAAGGCATCAAGATGCATTAAGATTCGTAGAGATGACTTGACACTAAAGAAGTAAAGGCATCAAGATGCACCAAGATTTGTAGAGATTACTTGACAATAAAGAAGTAAAGGCATCAAGATGCATTAAGATTCGTAGAGATGACTTGGCAATAAAGAAGTAAAGGCATCAAGATGCATTAAGATTCGTAGAGATGACTTGGCAATAAAGAAGTAAAGGCATCACGATGCATTAAGATTCGTAGAGATGACTTGACAATAAAGAAGTAAAGGCATCAAGATGCACCAAGATTCGTAGAGATGACTTGACAATAAAGAAGTAAAGGCATCAAGATGCACCAATGCACCATGATTCGTAGAGATGACTTGACAATAAAGAAGTATGGGCATCAAGATGCATCAAGATTCGTAGAGATTACTTGACAATAAAGAAGCAAAGGCATCAAAATGCACCAAGATTCGTAGAGATGACTTGACAATAAGGAAGTAAAGGCATCAAGATGCACCAAGATTCGTAGAGATGACTTGGCAATAATGAAGTAAAGGCATCAAGATGCATCAAGATTCATTGTGATGACTTGACAATAAAGAAGTAAAGGCATCAAGATGCATCAAGATTCGTAGAGATGACTTGACAATAAAGAAGTAAAGGCATCAGGATGCGCCAAGATTCATAGAGATGACTTGGCAATAAAGAAGTAAAGGCATCAAGATGCATTAAGATTCGTAGAGATGACTTGACACTAAAGAAGTAAAGGCATCAAGATGCACCAAGATTTGTAGAGATGACTTGACAATAAAGAAGTAAAGGCATCAAGATGCATCAAGATTCGTAGAGATGACTTGGCAATAAAAAAGTAAAGGCATCAAGATGCACCAAGATTTGTAGAGATGACTTGACAATAAAGAAGTAAAGTCATCAAGATGCATTAAGATTCGTAGAGATGACTTGGCAATAAAGAAGTAAAGGCATCAAGATGCACTAAGATTCGTAGAGATGACTTGACAATAAAGAAGTAAAGGCATCAAGATGCACCAAGATTCGTAGAGATGACTTGACAATAAAGAAGTAAAGGCATCAAGATGCACCAATGCACCAAGATTCGTAGAGATGACTTGACAATAAAGAAGTATGGGCATCAAGATCCATCAAGATTCGTAGAGATTACTTGACAATAAAGAAGTAAAGGCATCAAGATGCACCAAGATTCGTGCAGATGACTTGGCAATAAAGAAGTAAAGGCATCAAGATGCATCAAGATTCATAGAGATGACTTGACAATAAAGAAGTAAAGGCATTAAAATGCATCAAGATTCCTAGAGATGACTTGACAATAAAGAAGTAAAGGCATCAAGATGCACCAAGATTCGTAGAGATGACTTGGCAATAAAGAAGTAAAGGCATCAAGATGCATCAAGATTCGTAGAGATGACTTGACAATAAAGAAGTAAAGGCATCAAGATGCACCAAGATTCCTACAGATGACTTGGCAATAAAGAAGTAAAGGCATCAAGATGCATCAAGCTTCATAGAGATGACTTGGCAATAAAGAAGTAAAGGCATCAAGATGCATCAAGATTCGTAGAGATGACTTGACAATAAAGAAGTTAATTCATCAAAATGCACCAAGATTCGTAGAGATGACTTGGCAATAAAGAAGTAAAGGCATCAAGATGCGCCAAAAATAATAGAGATGACTTGGCAATAAAGAAGTAAAGGCATCAAGATGCGCCAAGAATCGTAGAGATGACTTGGCAATAAAGAAGTAAAGGCATCAAGATGCGCCAAGAATCGTAGAGATGACTTGGCAAAAAAGAAGTAAAGGCATCAGGATGCGCCAAGAATCGTAGAGATGACTTGGCAATAAAGAAGTAAAGGTATCCAGATGCGCCAAGAATCGTAGAGATGACTTGGCAATAAAGAAGTAAAGGCATCAAGATGCACCAATGCACCAAGATTCTTAGAGATGACTTGGCAATCAAGAAGTAATGGCATCAAGATGCGCCAAGATTCGTAGAGATGACTTGACAATAAAGAAGTAAAGGCATCAAGATGCATCAAGATTCGTAGAGATGACTTGACAATAAAGAAGTATGGGCATCAAGATGCATCAAGATTCGTAGAGATGACTTGAAATAAAGAAGTAAAGGCATCAAGATGCATCAAGATTCGTAGAGATGACTTGACAATAAAGAAGTAAAGGCATCAAGATGCACCAAGATTCTTAGAGATGACTTGGCAATCAAGACGTAATGGCATCAAGATGCGCCAAGATTCGTAGAGATGACTTGACAATAAAGAAGTAAAGGCATCAAGATGCATCAAGATTCGTAGAGATGACTTGACAATAAAGAAGTATGGGCATCAAGATGTATCAAGATTCGTAGAGATGACTTGAAATAAAGAAGTAAAGGCATCAAGATGCATCAAGATTCGTAGAGATGACTTGACAATAAAGAAGTAAAGGCATCAAGATGCACCAAGATTCCTACAGATGACTTGGCAATAAAGAAGCAAAGGCACCAAGATGCATCAAGATTCGTAGAGATGACTTGACAATAAAGAAGTAAAGGCATCAAGATGCATCAAGATTCGTAGAGATGACTTGGCAATAAAGAAGTAAAGGCATCAAGATGCATCATGATTCGTAGAGATGACTTGACAATAAAGAAGTAAAGGCATCAAGATGTACCAAGATTCGTAGAGATGACTTGGCAATAAAGAAGTAACGGCATCAAGATGCATCAAGATTCGTAGAGATGACTTGACAATAAAGAAGTAAAGGCATCAAGATGCACCAAGATTCGTAGAGATGACTTGGCAAAAAAGAAGTAAAGGCATCAAGATGCATCAAGATTCGTAGAGATGACTTGACAATAAAGAAGTAAAGGCATCAGGATGCGCCAAGATTCATAGAGATGACTTGGCAATAAAGAAGTAAAGGCATCAAGATGCATTAAGATTCGTAGAGATGACTTGACACTAAAGAAGTAAAGGCATCAAGATGCACCAAGATTTGTAGAGATTACTTGACAATAAAGAAGTAAAGGCATCAAGATGCATTAAGATTCGTAGAGATGACTTGGCAATAAAGAAGTAAAGGCATCAAGATGCATTAAGATTCGTAGAGATGACTTGGCAATAAAGAAGTAAAGGCATCAAGATGCATTAAGATTCGTAGAGATGACTTGACAATAAAGAAGTAAAGGCATCAAGATGCACCAAGATTCGTAGAGATGACTTGACAATAAAGAAGTAAAGGCATCAAGATGCACCAATGCACCAAGATTCGTAGAGATGACTTGACAATAAAGAAGTATGGGCATCAAGATGCATCAAGATTCGTAGAGATTACTTGACAATAAAGAAGTAAAGGCATCAAGATGCACCAAGATTCGTACAGATGACTTGGCAATAAAGAAGTAAAGGCACCAAGATGCATCAAGATTCATAGAGATGACTTGACAATAAAGAAGTAAAGGCATTAAAATGCATCAAGATTACTAGAGATGACTTGACAATAAAGAAGTAAAGGCATCAAGATGCACCAAGATTCGTAGAGATGACTTGGCAATAAAGAAGTAAAGGCATCAAGATACGCCAAGAATCGTAGAGATGAATTGGCAATAAAGAAGTAAAGGCATCAAGATGCGCCAAGAATCGTAGAGATGACTTAGCAATAAAGAAGTAAAGGCATCAAGATGCATCAAGATTCGTATAGATGACTTGACAATAAAGAAGTTAATTCATCAAGATGCACCAAGATTCGTAGAGATGACTTGGCAATAAAGAAGTAAAGGCATCAAGATGCGCCAAGAATAATAGAGATGACTTGGCAATAAAGAGGTAAAGGCATCAAGATGCACCAAGATTCGTAGAGATGACTTGGCAATAAAGAAGTAAAGTCTTCAAGATGCATCAAGCTTCATAGAGATGACTTGACAATAAAGAAGTAAAGGCACCAAGATGCATCAAGATTCGTAGAGATGACTTGGCAATCAAGAAGTAAAAGCATCAAGATGCACCAAGTTTTGTAGAGATGACTTGGCAATAAAGAAGTAAAGGCATCAAGATGCACCAAGATTCTTAGAGATGACTTGGCAATAGCAAGAACAGGTGATTTTAATAATGGCAACGCCATACTTGCTAAAGCTACTAAGAAACCTCTTTGTATTCACATCAGAGGCGTATACTGGTTTTAGGGTCTGGGCTACCACTGACATAATAAATAAAGACATTCATTATATTCAGTAGGCTAACATGAAGTAATATTTTCTAATGACATCACTACATTTTAAATCACTTTCTTATTTATATGTAAACTCTATCCGTCCTGTTTGGGTCGAAAATGTCTGGATGACTTTATCATTGAAAGTACTGTTGGATTGGTTTATAAGTTTATCAAGGAATGATTTGTCAATGGACATTATTGCCAATCCAGATATGCTTTCTTGTGTCTGAGTTGAACGACAATGGGATTTGATTCTCTTGAGAAAAGAAAATGTTCTTTCTACAGATGCTGATGCGCATAACGTAGTTATAAATAGGTTAGGAAGTTCCGCTAATCAGACATAGTCTCACTTTCACTTTGTGACGCTTCTGATTGGCTAGAGCTAAAAATAACCATGAAACCGCATTTTGTATAGGTAGCTCTCGGACGTATAATTTTGACGGGAATTTTTGAATGTCAAGGTCATTCATTCTAAGTCGGAGAGAAGAGAAATGTACCACTGCTGATTAGCGGTTTCTTGTACTATTTTTTATAGTAGTTTCGGCTTCATTCACAAACGGTATAGTGGCCATAGGAAAACCTTGCTTTAATAAATGCAAATCAAAGCAAATAAATCATATTGGCCTACGAAATGTGTAATAGAATATTCAAAAATGTGTAATATAATTATGAAAAAAAAATAAATTATCATTTCCTTTTGTCTTCCGTTTATATGTTCAGGCTACCGGCGGTCTCTGCAGAGAATACGCCACTGATTCACATATTATATTTAATTTGCTTAGCGCTAAGTTTAATATCTGCTCTTTTATTTTGATTAACAGCTTTTTCTAATTCATTTATTTGTGTTTTTGTTAATGCTAAAACAACATTACAAATTTATGTAATTCTTATAGTAACAGGTATTTTATTTTTTATAGCATGTTAAATTTTTTCTTTTTGATTATCATAAATATTTAATTTTTACTTCTTGATAAGCCATTTGTAAAGGTTTAAATTTCACTAACATTAAACTGCTCGAAGATGAAACGTTAATGTAATTCATTTCACGTCTTCACCTCTTAAATTTAATTGTTTTCTATTTTGATCAGTAATTGTGACTTTAAAATATTTTATTGTTTTATTAGTTACAGGAAGATAAACAGGGTTTCTTGGTTTCTCAATAATCTTATATCCTGGAGATACATTTGGGAAAAAAAATTATAAATGACAGGACTTGTTAGTCCGTTAACTATACTTCCGTTGATTATGTTCAGATGAATTAATATATATATGGCCCTTTTCGTCTTGTCAGACGGTCTAGTGGAGGCTATTGCGTATTTTTTTGAGGTATTGTTTTTGCCGAACAGCTTCTCTCGTGGCTAATTCTACCAATGTTTGACAAACACACGCGGTCACATAATGAACAGGTCAGGCTCGCTGGTCCACAGGGTTTACCATCCTTTTTCATGAGTCTCTTCTCTTCTAAGTCCTGTCTTAGAACAGTCTCAAATGTTGTTATACCGTTTAATATACTAATTAATATACTATTAACATCAATAATTGTAATGCTTTCTGATTCATGAGTACCTGATGCATATTCGTTCCCAATAATTTAGCTGGGGCTTTCTTCTCGTTAAAACTAACTTTATAATTGTGTTTAATATACATGACAGATTTCAAAGTTCTGTTTGGTTAAATTTGTATCGGGTTGCCAATCATTTTATTTATTGCTAAATTAATTTTTTTTTATTTCATTAGCACCCTCTGGTATGAATATTGTTTCTTGATATTGTTTCTGGTATGAATAATGTATTGAAACTTGTACATCATGACGTTTAATCATATTTTTTTCTTTACAAAGGAAAGGAATATGATGTTTCTAAATTAATTAACGCGATCTCATGTGTTTATCTTAATCTAATTCAAGTGCAGGGTTAAATGTTGTATTAAAGCTTGTTTTATAAATCAGAGTTAATTATTTAATTTGAGTTGACAATTTATGTCTTGTATTTTTTTTCTATTTGTTTTAAGATTTCATCCATTTTTAGGGATATAAAATGTGTCTAATTTATATCTATACTTTCCATATTACTTATTATTAGTAGAATTATCTATGACAAGAAATCCATATGGTTTTGACCAACATGATTTACATAATGTTTGAACTCTTCTATTGGCATAGCAATGCTTGCATGATCTCGATAAATATGATTATGATTTTTTATATCTTGTTTGAAGAGGTAGATAAAATAAGAATTTTCTCTGATTGTCTGTCTCGGTAATTTGAAATAGTTTTGTGCTAAATCAAAACAATCAGCATTACTATGTCTACATCTACCTCATAATCTTCACATTTGTTTTTTTTTTAATCTAGTAATAGATTATCAAAAGTCATTAGGTTTTTATATGATGATTTAAGTTCTCTCGGGTCGGGAACATCATTAGAATATTCATTAAAAAAAAAAACATTGTATAGGTGAATTGGGAGCCGCGATAGATCAGTGGTTAGTCAAATGGACTACAAAGGACAAGTGGTAGGGTTCGATCCCAACCGACGGCTCCGGTTCACCCAGCCTTTAATGGGTACCGGATTTTTTTTCTGGGAAAGTAAAGCGGCACGGGCGTAATACCGACCACATTGCCCTAAAAATCATGTGTTGAAGGTCTGTAAAACTTATGGTCACTAACACCATATTCCCTATACGCCACTTGGCGTGGCAGAGGTACTTTGCTACTTTTTATAGGTGATGTGGATGAATATAATTTTCCTGCTTCTTGTAAAACATCTTGTGGTGATATATTGTTTGTCATACAACATTCTCGTTTATAAACGTAATATAATTTATTTTGGTAGACTTTGTTCATATCCGGTTTTAATTATTTTATATTCTGGTTGAAACAAAGATTTTCCAAATACTTGACGATGTCGTAATCCAACCAACCTTCATTAAGAAGCAGATTTAAAAGTAAATTAGTTTTTCCACAATTAGATTTGCCAACAATTAACCCTCTTATAATTGTTGTGGTAATAAAGGATTAATATATATATTTGATGAGTTTTTATTCCATGATAAATCATGAATGTTCAATTTTAAAGTGTAAAAAATAACACCACAAACAAAACTTCATAAATATAATTTTATTAGATTAATAACCACATACTGATAAGTGAATTATTATCACTATCAACATACGATGTTGTAGAATTAAAAGTTCCAACGGTTATGCATAACCGTTACTATAATTAGAACAGCGGGGGTATTATATCTAATAATGTAACTACTACTATGTTAGAAAAATATAGAGTTTCAGGCGGTTATGCATAACCGTTGCCATATTTAGAACAATGGATTTTTATACTGAATTCAGCCAGTCTATTCTTGTGATTGATGTAGTGATGACGTTGGTAGTACTGATATTGGTTCTTTCCAAAACTCATGATATTGAAACTAAGAGGGAATTTTCCTTAAGATATTATTAAAAAGTTGGTACACTTTAAGATGGAAAAAAATGAGCTTTTTAGAGATTGAGAAAACATGAGTCTCTTTAGATATATTATGTATCTACTAGCATTTTTAATTTTAACAATTAGTTGTGGTTAAATGCGGTTGAAAATAGAATATGAGCATGCTGGAATTTGTTTGTTTGTTACAGACATGAATACAAAATACACATAATTCTACAATACCAATTTCCTTTTATTTTTGTGTGAAAACACATTTAGAATATTTCTATACTACTCTATATATACTCTACTATATTTTATTTTATTCTTATGTGAAAGAACATGTATTGCTTTTCTGGATTTCTCACTTTAAAATTTTTTTAAAATATGAAACTGCTTTATAAATATTATGAATATAAATATTATGAATATAAATATTAATAAATGTAAATATTAACAATTTTATTATAAAAATTAAATATTATAAATAGAAATATTAATACTATAAAATAAATATTCTTTATTTCTCGCTTTTTTTAAATTTATTTTTTTTACAAAACTGTATTTTGGGGTGGTGAAAAAGCAGTTTTTTAAATTGCGAAAAAAAAAAAATTGAGTGAGGCAGACACGCATAATTGATATACTACTGCTGCACCAACAACACCAACCACCACCTGCCCCCACGGTTTCACTTAACCATGAGACGTGGTCTAAACATGTACTCCACCTTGCCCAAGAGTGTGCAAGAGACTATCAGGGGAAGGTCAAACGTCTTACTCATACTTTGTAGGGAATACCCCTAAACCACTACCCATTGGATAATTACCTGATAAAAAAATATGCCTAGTTAAAACTGGTTAATTTCAGTACTCAAGTTGATGCCATTGTTTTCTAAAATAGATGAATTGCACTGTTTTCATGATAGGAATATAAAGTAAACATTTTTGTCGGCAGTTTTTATTTGACGTTGATCTGGTAAATAGCTTTACTCCTGCCTGTTGTGTGTTCATTCTTCTTCTTCCTCTTTTCTCTTTCACTGATACCTAAAAGGTGTCGTGGTTTATATCATTTGTCGTTCTTGTGCTGCTCTAATTGTCTGAATTAGTGATTTTCCTTTGTTGTTACATGTCTCTGTCACTGCATCTATCCATCTTCTTCTGGGTCTTCCTCTTGGTCTTTTTCCATGCATTCTCGAGAAGAACGCACTTGATGGTGATTGGTGAGGACTCATTCTGACCAGGTGGCCAAACCATTTAAGTTGTTGTTGTTCTATATATTCTTGGCAGGGTTTTGTTCCTACCATTTTTCTTATGGTTTCATTTGGTATTCTATCTCTTCTTGTGTTGTTTGTTACTTTTCTCAGGCATCGCATCTCACATGTATTGATCTTTCTTAAATGTGATTTAGAAAGGGTCCATGTTTGACTTTCATTGAATGTGTGTTCATTAAACTGTATAAATTAAAGAAGTGTTGCCATAAATTACCTTGTTTGCTGACTTAGATGATTAAGTCTCTTCACAACTTTCTGTCTGTACTGCTTTTTATACTGTAGCTATTTATACAATATACTGTTGCTGTTTATACTATATATTATAGTAGTTTATACAATACACGTAAGCTGTTTATAACAACTATTACGTTGTTCCTACTTTTACATTCAACAAATTCCCACTGTTCGTCACTAATTTCGAGTTTGATTTTGCATCTCATTCATCACGTGATGATTATTAGTAATATTTTTGTCATGTGACTCATACGACTACAAAGATCCTCACATTTTATAGCAAAAGGTTTCTATGGTTGAGTTATGAATATACATTTTAGTATACCATCCGGTAAATAGTCACTGCTGTATGCGCCATTCAACATTTTTTTTTTAATTTTCTTATTCGGAATAATGCTATAAGTAATATCTCCTTTTTGTCCACTCCAGTTCAAACGATTATCCTATTTTAAAAGAATCATCCACTGCTGTCTTATTTAGTAAGTGTGATACTTCTCCATTATCTAAAATGATTGCATCTATCCTTTCAGTATCATAGAAATATTAAAGAAATTTTGTCCATCTTTCCTTTATGCTTCCTTGTTTTATCAGCGATTCTTCTTCCTGTCATTGTCAGCAACCAGTGTTTGGTCACGATTTTCTTCCTTGTCAATTTATTCGTGAACAGTGTCTGTGCTTCCTTTGTGCTGCACATCAATCTCTTCAGATAGTAGTTATAGTTGTAGTTAGCTGTAGTTAGTCGAAGGCCCTGGTATCACTGCAAATGGATTAAAATCCATAATTGCTAGTCTTAAAACAACTGAAAATGAAAAGAGAACTACTAAACACAATTCAAACAAGACAAATGCGATTTTTGGGCCATGTTAAAAGACACAAGATTCTACTAAAAGTAATCCTGGAGGGGACAATTTCAGGTAAAAGAGGCAGAGGCAGACCAAGACTAACATAGACGAATAACATCAAAAGATAGACAAATCAGCCTATGACAACCTTCACCATCAAAGCAAGAAACAGAGCAGAATTTCTCTCCATGGTAGCCAACCTTCGTTGCGGAGACGGCACTCGATGATGATGATAATTGCTTGAAAAATCTGCGCCAGTGGAATCATCGGAATTAACATCTCATCCCATTGATGATTCAAAGAAAGGCAGCTGCAGTCCCCCCATCATAGTAGCTACAGCACATACCAAAAAAAAAAAAACAGTAAGAAAATTGCAGGCGGAGGTTGTGTTGCTATAATCCAATGAAAGATTATGAACTTTGCTGTACATTTAAAATGTATACAATATGATATTACTATGCGCTCTGTTTACTTTGGTAAAGGTGTTTTGTTATAGTTGAAGAATTATATAAAGCTCACCGTTTTTGTCAGTCTGTTGTACTTTCTAAGGATTTCAGTGCTACTACAATATCAGTGATAAATTATTATTTTCAAGCATTTCAAGTATTTTTATATTAAAAATAATTGATACAAATGAACAACATAATGAGAATCTTCTATTTTATTAAATAAAGTTAATAAATAAAGACAATGTTGTTCTGAGAAAAATCTAGTTAGAGATGTACACATTAAAAGATTTCGTTTGGAGAGAGCATTGCATGTGAGAACATTGAACGTGAGAGCATTGAATGTGATAAGATTGAACGTGATTACATTGAACATGAGAGCATTGAATGTGAGAACATTTAACGTGAGAGCATTGAATGTGATACGATTGAACGTGAGAGCATTGAATGTGAGAACATTGAACGTGAGAAAATTGAACGTGATTACATTGAAGGTGAGAACATTGAACGTGAGAACATTGAACGTGAGAACACTGAATGTGAGAACATTGAACGTGAGAACATTGAATGTGAGAACATTGAATGTGAGAACATTGAACGTGAGAACATTGAACGTGAGAACATTGAATGTGAGAACATTGAACGTGAGAACATTGAATGTGAGAACATTGAACGTAAGAACATTGAATGTGAGAACTTTGAATGTGAGAACATTGAATATGAGAACATTGAACGTGAGAACATTGAACGTGAGAACATTGAATGTGAGAACATAGAACGTGAGAACATTGAATGTGAGAACATTGAACGTAAGAACATTGAATGTGATAACTTTGAATGTGAGAACATTGAATGTGAGAACATTGAACGTGTGAGCATTGAATGTGAGAACATTGAACGTGAGAGCATTGAATGTGAGAACATTGAACGTGTGAGCATTGAATGTGAGAACATTGAACGTGAGAACATTGAATGTGTAACTTAGTGATACAAGGACCGAGTGGACTAAATAGACTTAAACAAATGTGAAGGAAACACGATATGTGACATGAACAATCTAAAATTATAATTGAAAATACGGATAATTCGATTTATTATAGTAGACAGATCATTCTCACTCACTACACATCGGACAACTCCATACTTGCTTGGGTCTTTTCAAAATATCCCTGAACGCGCAACGACTGACATTCCTAGTTCTGCGTAGATTTAGCAGATTTCTTAGACCTCCTGAAGCGCTCTTGTTTCACATCACTCCTTTTGATGTGATGTTCTTGCAGTGTATTCAATCTTGTAGAGTCCCATTAATTTCCCCGAATCACTTACTAACCCTTCCAAATTGAGAGCATTTAGAATGTCTGTCCAATCAACAGCTAATTCAGCGAATACATCTACTCGTACATTAATTCCTACAACAGAATGTACTGGTAAAAAAACAAAGGAGATTTTAATAAACTTTGTCCTCTTCAGTGACTCCAACCACTGGTCTCTATCGAACATGGTGTCCCACAAGGCGGAGTCTTGTCCCCAACACTCTTTTTAATTTTCATAAATGACATCGTAATGGACATTCCACCCAGAATACACTCAGCAATATACGCAGATGATCTGGCGTTATGGGCACGCGAGGAAAGTACGTCGGTGGCTGGACCCTGGATGCAAGATGCCCTAGGTGAACTTAAAAAATGCACGAACACCTGGTTCTTACCAATCAACGAAAAAAAAATCTACATATACAATTTTAATCCTATCAAGTAATACACTCTCTGCAAACTTGAAGATAAAATAAAAGACCGTACACTCCCTTTTGACCAAAACCCAACATATCTTGGCATCACCATGAATATCAGAGTGACTTGGACAAATCAGATAGACAGAGCAAGGAAAAAAGCCAGAAAACAAACAAATATTATGAAGAAATTGGCAGGAACGGACTGGGGGGCAGACAGCGATATTTTGAAAAGACTATACGTAGGAAGAGTCAGACCAGTTCTAGAGTAAGGAGTCACAGCCTGGGCTATGGCTTCCAAATCACACCTTAGCAAAATTAACAGAATACAGAACCAAGCTGCCCGTATCATCAATGGGGCTATGTAATCGACACCTATCAAGACTCTAGAAACAGTAACAGGTTTACAACCCTTAGATGATAGACGGGTCACTAAAATATTGCAACAAGCGGAAAAATATAGAAGGCTCCTTAGCCACTGCATGCACCAAAATATAACTGGTTTCGGCTAAAGAGAAGCAACTTCGCTGCAATAGCCAATGAATTAATTACTGGAGACCCTGTACTTTCCCAAACAATACCGAAAGCCTTTGACCCATCTGATATGTCTCCTCATGGGAAACATAAAATACCAGAACTTCAGGAAAATATAACAGGAATCATGAAAAAAGGCACCCAATCAGACAAAGAAAGAAAACACGTAGCAGAACAATACATACACGATACCTACCCACTGGTCTCTTGGTCCCACATATACACAGATGGCTTTGCTACAAATGCCCCCAGAAATGGAGGGGGTAGTGTGTTCTTGACGCTGAATAATCAGGACGAGATCACCAAGTCAATAGCTACTGGAAAATTCTCAAACAACTTTAAAGCAGAAACTGAGGCTATCAGAGATGCTGCAACACTGGCTACTCAACACAAAAATAACATGCACAATAAATTGGTGACCCTGACTGATGCACTGTCAGTACTATCAGCTCTAAAAAGTCCCAGGAACAATGAACTAGATGACTTGAGAACAACCCTGGACCAACTATGCAATAACTTCCTGAGAGTAGTCATTCAGTGGATACCATCACACTGCAATATACACGGGAACGAACGCGCAGACAAATTAGCTAAAGAGGGAGGGAGATTACCACAAGAGAACCATCCACTCAGTTAAGATGAAGCCAAATCCATCCTCAAAGGTCAGTTCCATGAAAAATGGAAACGAAAACATCCAAAGCATAACGAGAGTGACGGATACCACCAACTATCAAGGAGGGATCAAGTCAACATACTTCGCCTACGCACTGGCCACAATAGAATGAGAAATCACATGTTCACAAAAAAAAAACTTCACAAACATGGACAAGTCAAAGAGAGAAAAACAAAATCCGCCATCCAGGAAAGATACGGGCTCTCTGTCTAAGGGTCGTATGACGCAATTAGCAGAATGCCGTGAGGAGTCCGGGTTGCCGAATCACCCTTTGTGTACCAGGAAATCCTCCAGATTTGTCAATGGAATGTACGTACCCTAAACTAACAGAGAAAAGCTGCTCAGGTAGCAGCAGAAATGGCAAACTAGCTTGTTTCATAACTCGTGCCCAACTTTTAAAATCGATAGCTTTTTAACCACTTGTTGTGAGTTGTTCAAAATTTGCATGTAAAGTTATAATGATTAGAACCCAACAGGGAATTCATTTCATTTTAAAAAAACATTTGGTTATTATTGTTGCATATTTGATTTATATAAATTTATAACGACCCATTGATGTAGTCAAAACTTAATGTTTACAGTATTTTAAACTAAAAATAGCGAGTACAAATCCATACACGATAAAATTGACGCGTTTGCCTTCACGTGGTTTTTTGACACAATTAGACACTTGTAAAAAACACGACAAATTGTGTGTTCCATTTCCGTTCATTCATAGGTGTAGACGTGGAACAATAACATTTATCATGAGTCTTAAAATGAAATTCTGCAGTTTACAAAACATCGCAATAAAAATGTATGACTATTTTTGCAAAGAGGCTAAACGAGGAAGATTATTTCATTCTTTAGAAAACCCTGAGAATAGGACAAGACACATTTTGGATTTATCTAAACGGTCATTTAATCGCAGGATTCATGCACGTGACCGTCAATGTTCAAAATATACAAAATCACAACGAAGAGCAAAAATGTTGGATAATTTCGACAGTGAACTTATTAGAAGTGAAATTCGCAAAATGTTGGGTATGAATGAAACTGTTACAATAAGAAAATTAAAAATTTCGCTGAAAAAGAACAACAGTATTGAAATATCAAAGTCTACATTATGGAGGAATGTGAGAGATGCAGGCTTTACATTCAGAAAGTATTCCAATGGACGAAACATCATCTGTGAGAAATCACATATAGTAGTCATGAGAAGCAAGTACTTACGTGAAGTAAAAGAGGTGAAGACCACGTCTTAAAACAGGAAGAGGAATATTGGAAAAATGATGGTTTGTGGAATATTCAACCCCAAACAGTTATTAATCTTTTAGACTCGTCTGATTCAGAATGAAAGTATATAGCCCCCACAATGTTGGCCCCTATATTACCTTAAATTAGTTCAACAAACGGTCCTTTTCAGGACCACACAACTATGAAAATTGGACATACAGGTATACCTTGATATTATCGTCCGTCCTCGAACTGAGAAGACAAGAATTCTCCTGGTGTTTTTCCTTATTCAGTTATTTCCCCATTACGGCCACGCCTTTACCTAGTGAAAATTAATCATAGACCAGCAACTACGGTAATTTCTATTATTTAGGGGTTCACAATTTACAATTTGACAAACATCAAAGAAATTCGCCGCTTTAAGAAAACTGCAGCTGCAAGATATTTGTTAAATATACATTTAAAGGGTCTTTTGCATTCTAATAACATTTGGAAAATTTCAACAGTATTTAACAAACAGTTTCTGAGCAATAGCGTTTTGAAGTTGGGCAAGTGATTTGAAACGAGCTATACAAGATAGATATTCTGGGAATGTGTGAAACAAGATGGCTAAGAACGGAAAGAATAAAATTAATTACAGGAGAGATGATTTTATCATTAGGACACCAGGAACCTAGAGCACAACATAGTGAAGGGGTAGCTATAATGCTATCAAGGAATGCACAAAATACACTAACAGAATGGGAAACAGCAGGACCAAAACTAATGAGAGCAGCATTTAAAACAACCAAAAACAAAATAAAATTACACATCATCCAATGCTATACACTAACTAACGATAAGGATGATAACGATAAGGATAAGGACGACACTTAAAAGGTCACACAACACTGCTCCTGGTCCAGATGGTGTTCGGTACGATGACATAGGCGATTTAGCTGATGACGACTTGACAACACTGGCCAATGAGTTTAATGCCAGTATTCGGAGTGGCCAGATTAAGGACGAGTGGCTACACAGCTACTTACTACCGCTACCGAAGCCAAACAAGGACCATTCTCAGATCAGTGTCTACAGAATCATCACAATGCAGAACACTGCGGGCAAGCTGCTGGAGAAAATAGTTGCCCGTGTCCTCACCTGTCGCCTTGAACAGAAACGCGTATTCCCTTCCACACTCGGAGGTTATAGATATAACAAAGAGACATGGCTCAATGCGGCAGTATTTGCCAATGATGTCTTCGAAGGCTTCCACAGACGAGAGGAGACATGTGCTGCTGCTATAGATCTGGAGGATGCATACAACAGGGTACCATTTGAATATCTCATGCATATGCTTCTCAAACTGGAGGTGAACCCCTTCCTCATTAGATGGATCGCCGCGGCACTGTTTCAGAGGAAGGTGATACTCAGATGTGGAAGTTGGTCTTCCGAGCCAACATCCATTTGTCCTGGGCTGCCACAAGGCTCACCATTGTCACCAGTTCTATTTAACGTGTACACAATAACGATCAAGGCCCAACAGCTGGATGGGAGGGGAAGAACTATGACTTTTGCTGATGATATTCTGGTATATCGACAGGGAAGAGACAGACGGGGAATCGCCTCCACAATGCAAGACGAACTCGATCGCATTTCTTCCTGGTGTGGGGTTTCAGGTGCCTTGGTTAATCCTCATAAAGCATCAGTTTCATGGTTCTCCCTTAACAATCATATCGTTAATACAACCACACCGGTAGTACGAATGTTAGCTGATGAGGTGACCAGGGACAAGTTGATGACATATCTCGGAGTTAAGTTTGATCACAGCCAGTGTTTTCGGGACCACGTCGACCATGTGATAACAAAATCCCGCAAAGGATTAGCCGCCTTGAAGGTCATGGCAGCTGCCAACATCGAGCAGAGGCTACTTATTCTTCTGTTTCAGGGATTAGTCCTCGCACCAATCGAGTATGCCCTGGCCATTCTTACTGTCAGTACGACTCAAATTGATAGGCTGGAGAAAATACAAAATGAAGCCATGCGCATTATCCTGGGATGTACGAGGGACACTCCCTGTGTAGCAATGAGGTATCTTCTTGACTTTCCAACCATGGATGACAGAATTAAGATCTGGAGAGCACGAGCACACCTGAAGATTAGTACAGATACAGAGCATCCATTGCACCACGTGCTCAACACAAAGAAAGGTACCAGGCTAAAAAGAGGCAAATCATGGGTGGGCCGGGCAGAAGATGTCATCAAACAGGTCTGTGGGCTTATCAATATCAACGTTGGTGAGGAGTGGATACCGGTGCCTACGTCATTCAAGGGAACTTTCTCATGTATTGTCACACTCGACAGGAAAAGTAGGGAACAGAACCCGGTCGTGGTTAATGCTGAGGTCAAAGGTCTCATCTGCGATAGTACCGATGAGAAAGATGCAGTCATCTATACAGACGGATCTGTAAGACGGCACGAAAGAAGTGCATGGGCATTTACAGCACGCTCAGCAGGCAGAATAGCCAAGGAAGACAGTGGTGCATACGCCATGACCACGAGTAGCATGACAATGGAGGTGATGGCAGTGGTCAAGGCATTCAAATGGTTACAGTCACAAGACTACATCCACGCATGTATACTGAGTGATTCGATGAGCATGATAAAAAAAGTGGAGGCGGGCTATGTACGCATGCAATGGGTAGAGTCGTTGCAGAAATCCAAAATACGTAAGGTCACCTTTGTCTATGTCCCTGGACATGCGGGAGTACGGGGAAATGAGAGAGCGGACAGGTTGGCTAGCTGCGCTGTCGTTGAGGACGGGCAACCGATGGATCGGGCGGACATCATCAATGCCCTTCGAGATGTTGGAAGAGCACATGACTTCGACAAACACAGATCAACGTCACTTCTTCGGATGATGGAAATGGGAGTTAAGATGGGCACGGCCAGAAATGAGAAACTTGGTGGCCGTGTAAGAAGACTTATCAACCAACATAGAACTGGAGTCGTCAGTCGCTGGACACTGAGGGAATTGCTGAGGAGGGGATCTGAGCACCTATGGACATGTTCGGAGTGCAATGATGATGACCCGCAAATAACTCAATAACTCAATAATAACTCAATAACTCAAGGATGATTTAGTTATAGATGATTTCTATAAACAGCTACAATGTCAGATGGATGCAAGTCGAGCCAATGATATTATAATCTTGAATGGAGACCTAAATGCTAAAGTAGGATCAGACAACAGAGGCTTCGAAGAGATTACGGGAAAACATGGACTTGGAGATATAAACGAGAATGGAGAGATATTTGTGAATTTCTGCACCATTAATCAAGTGAGCCTAGGAGGGACAATATTCTAACATAAAAGAATACACAAAGCTACATGGGTGTCACCAGATCATAGAACTGAAAATCAAATTGATCACACATGTATTAATAATAAGTTTAATTCATCCTTACAGGATGTAAAAGTATATAGAGGGGCAGATGTAGCTTCTGATCATCATCATCCGATAGCCAAAATTAAAATTAAATTTAAAAGGTATGCTACAGCGAATAAGGGTACACATTATTTCAATGTAGGGTTTCTTAAAGAACAAGGAATTAAAGATAAATTCGCAGTCACAATATCAAACAAATACCAAGTCCTCCAACAACTAGAAAATACACTAAATATAGAAGATCATTGGAAACAGGTAAAAGATATATGGAAGAAGACATGCGAAGAAACACTTGGGAAAAGAGGACGCGAAATAAAAGCAAAACGAGAAGTAATAAAGCCAAGGCACAAGAAGCTTACACAGAGGTGAACAAAGAAGTGAGAAGATGCATTAAATGGGATAAGAGGAAATATATAGATGAACTAGCTAAAGAGGCAGAAGAAGTAACAAATAAAGGGAATATGAAAGAACTGTACAACAGCACAAAGAAATTAAGAGGAAAATACAAACAGATCAATGCCTTTATTAAAGATAAGAAAGGAAAACTACTAAGTAATATAAGGGAACAAATGGAGAGATGCAAAGAGCATTTTGAAGAACTTTTGAACAGACCCAGCTCAAATAATCCTCCAGATATACTACCAGCAGAGGAAGAGTTACACGTTAACTGTGGAAAACCAAGTAAAGAAGCAATAATGAAAGCCATCAAACAATTTAAAAATGGTAAAGCCACGGGACCAGATGAAATTCCTTCTGAAGCCATCAAAGCAGATATTAACACCTCTACCAAGATATTGCATGATCTATTGGATAAAATTTGGGAGAGGGAAGAAATACCTAAAGGGTGGAAAGAATGTTATATGATCAAATTACCAAAGAAATGAAGTTTTCAGGAGTGAACAAATTAAGGGGGAATTATGCTACTATCAGTGCCAGGAAAAATATTAAGCAGAATCATTCTGGAGAGACTAAAAGAGGCCATAGAGAAACATTTGAGAGAGGAACAAGCAGGTTTTAGGAAGAACAGATCATGTGCTGATCAAATAACTACTCTACGTATAATAATTGAACAAAGTTTAGAACTAAAATCCCAACTTTATATTGGATTCATAGATTACGAAAAAGGCATTTGATAGTTTAGACAGACGAATGCTTTGGAAGTTGCTGAGTTATTACGGAATCCCCATAAAGTTTATTAACCTGATAAAAACGATGTATTAAGGAACTAAATGTAGTGTGGTGCATGAAGGACAGCTTGCAGAAGCATTTCAAATAAAAACAGGAGTAAGGCAATGATGCCTTCTGTCTCCATTTCTCTTTCTACTGGCCATAGATTGAATTATGAAAATAACTCAAAACAACAGAAATGGGATCCAGTGGTCACTGACCAAACAACTTGATGATTTAGACTTTGCTGATGGCATAGCTCTCCTATCGCACAGCCATCAACAGATGCAGGATAAAATGAGCATACTTGATGAGAGATCACAACAGCTAGGACTGACGATTAATAGAGATAAGACCAACATTATGAGAATTAATACAGTTGGCAATAACCAAATAAAAATAGTAGAAATATCTCTACTAGACGTACAATCTTGCAAAAATCGACAACAACAAAAATCAACAAAATTGACAATCACAAAGATACAGACTTTCATTAATGGATGCTTACGCTGAATAAAAGGATGGAAATGGCATGACAAAATAACTCACATAGAATTATGGAAATGTACCAGTCAAATACCAGTGGATAAAGAGATACAGCGAATACGATAGCGCAGGATAGGAGACACATTACGGTAGCCAACTGAGAGTATTACACAACAGGCCCTTTTTGGAATCCCCAGGGAAAAAGACAAAGAGGAAGACCAAGGAATTCTTGGAGAAGACAGATAGAAGCAGAGATGAAGATGATGGGGAAGACATGGAATGATCTTAAAAGAATGGCAAAAAACAGAATGACTTGGAAAATGTTTGCTGAAGACCTTAGCTCCACTGGGAGAAGGTAGAAGAAGAAGATGAAGATGTTCACCAAATTCAAAATTGGTACAACCAGCCTATGTCACTGTACACTGCACAAAATGACTACAAAACATGTTCTACAGGATTGCCCCCAGTACACAGACAGGAATGTGTCCACACCCACCTCCCTGGAAGAGGAAGTATATGGGGCAATCGAATCACTCAAACAGACAGCTGACTTCATGAGAGAGTCTGAAATCCTACTCTGATTGAGGCTTGATCGTAGACAGAGAGAAATGGCATGGTAAACCAACAAAAGTAACAGTCATTCAACGTGCTAAGACCCTAGCAATCATGCCGATGCCCAGAAGCCGAAGGTAAAGATGGCTGGGGCACGTCCAGCGAATGGAAAAAAAACCGTATTCCAAAGCAAATACTATATGGTGAACTAATACACTAAAAAAAGACAAATCAGCAGACCTACACTATGATATAGAGATATTTATAAATCATCCCTGAAAGACTTCTCCATCTGTGAAAAATGACTGGGAACATCCGGCAAGTGATCGCACATCATGGAGAGGCTGTATAATGGTATAACATCCTCTGAGGTTATAATTTTGTAAAACATGGAAGAGAAAATGCTAATGCAAAAACAATAAGATAGAAAACCCTGTGGATCAGAGGGCCTGACGTTGTTCATTCTGTGGCTGATTGTGTTTGTCAAACTTTGGTAGAATCAGCCATGAGAGAAGCTGTTCGTCAAAAACAAAACTTTCCCAAAAAATACAAAATAGCCTCCATTAAACCGTCTAACAAGACGAAAAGGATCATATATGTGATGTGAATATCCGATATTTCGTTAATATTCAATTCATCCATTGCACCCAAAGCTTCAAGAAGATTGCTGAGCTCTAGAATAAATTGTCATTTGATATCTTCATACACTAGTTTGTTAATATTCTTCATTATGTGCTTAAGTGATTACCGTATATTAAACATATTTATTAATTTCACTGCAGTTGCCTCCCTTTGCGTCTTATTTTTAACTGTTTGTGCTTGCAGTTGCGCAAGAAATATAAAAAAAAAAACATTTTTTATGTTAATAGCTTACAATGTGCCTGTAAAAGAAGTTAAAAAATGTTTCAACAAATCTGGACATTGCAAATACATGGCGATGGAGAATATTTTGGGGGATTAATTATTTTTCCTTCAAAATACGCTAAAACAGGATACAAGATTCATTTTTTTATATAAAGGAATTAAATATAACGCTAAAGTTGACTCCCTATTAAAAATTCGTATTAACAAAATATGTAATTTATACTGTATACATTACAATTAAAAGTGAACGTTTATTATGTCATTTTGCGGTAAATGCACTCAATTTGACTAGATAGCCTACATTTACCATTTATTAGTTCACATTTTTGTTTTTCTATTCATAATAGACAGAGAGAGAGAGAGAGAGAGAGAGAGAGAGAGAATAAAATTGTGGAAGGCACATAAATCCCCAAGAAATATTAAATTACAACTAGATATGTTTAGAGTATTTAGACAGATGAGTGATACATACAGCATGGTAGTGCAATATAGATATAATGCTACTGAGAAAATACAGAAAACCAAGGAGCAGTGGGAATAGTCTTGAAGTATGTGTTCAGCAGTTTGGGTCGCTTGTCCACATGTACATGTGGCTGAGGTACATCTATAAATGTGGCTGTGGATTAGAGTGTGCCCTGTTCTGAGTGGTATAATGATATCTTGTTCCTATCTATTCATATTATGAAAGGCATCTTGAATTGGGGTTTGTCGTCTTCTGATTGATTTTATCATCTGTTCTTTATGATGGCATGGGTTGTGTGCCTTTCTTTGTCAGCTGATCTGATCTCTCGTTTCCTGTTATTCCACAATGAGATGTGATCAACTGTTGGTTGACCGTGTGATTCTTGAGTTCAGTTAATAAGGTCTACAAATATTGTAATTCTTTGGTTTGGTCTGTCTGGATCGTGCATCTGTCAGAAACACAACAGGATGTGGTGAAATATTACTTTTCAGCGGGGTTTCCTATTGCCAACTTTATTGCTTGGACTTCTGCACCGTAATTGTGACAATATTATCCTGTCGCTATTCCATTCATAGCCCTAGTGTTAGTTGGGAGGTCAATATATGCTACAGCTTCCCCATCCTTTACTGCAGTATGTGCTGATCCAACTGTTTATACTTAAACCCATAGATCATGTGGGTATTCTACATCCAAGAAACAACTGAGAGTGATTGTTCTACGCTGTATACTACTATTATGTTCCTTCTTCTCAATTATCGCTTTCACTTCTGTCTGTAATATCGACAATCCTGATTCCTCTGTCTAGGGAGTCTGTTATGGTATGGGCAGTGGGGACTGACAACTCTTGGTATGTCTGGTGTTTGTCAACAAATTCGTTTGGCTTGGTAAAAAAAAAAATTGCTTCTCTTAAGCCGTCCCAATGCAAGATTTTGGAATTCGTCCTTCATTAGATGTCTCAGCATGCATGATAACACAAGGCAACAAAATCAAACTTTTTTTAATCATCTCAAACCAAAATACACTTTTCTAAAGGATTTTTTGGCGCTGATTTCAGATCTGGTATCAGTTTTTTTCTATCACGTCAAGTTTTTAAGTTATGAGTGATGTTAGTTTTCACTGAACTTGGCTGTATTTGTTCGAGAATCGCAAACATCAATTAAGCAAATGATTCACATCTTCTAGACTAAATCAAATATACTCACATCACAGCATAGATATGTTGAATGTTTCTTCAAAAATGCTTGGAATATGATTTTCTGTTATATTCTTCGCCTGGATTATTACGGAATAGCATCCAGCAGAAGTCGGCCATCATACTCTCATTCCACAAACCTTGATAACGGCGCTCGATTAACTGATAGTCCTGGTGAAAACGTTCTCCTTGCTCATCACTCACCATACCAAGATTTTCTGGGAAAAAATCTACATGGGAGTGCAAGAAGTGAAGTTTTAATGACATGCGACAGCCAAGGTTCAGGTAAGAATCTATTAGATGCTGAACTCCTTCCCTGTACGTAGGAGACTTATGATTACCTAGAAAGTTTTCACAGACCCACTTGAATGCCTCCCAGGCTTCTAGCTCAGCTCCTGACAGAGACTGTTTGAAACCTTCATCTTGTAAAACAGATCTGATTTGTGGACCTATAAATATCCCTTCCTTCATTTTTGCAGCAGTGATGTTTGGGAATTTATTAACAAGGTACTGAAAACCTTCTGAGTTTGTTTTACCCATGGTCTTCACAAGGGTTTTCATCAGTCCTAGCTTAATATGGAGAGGTGGCAGAAATATTTTCTGTGGATCAACAAGGGGCATATTTTGGACACTGCTTGCTCCTGGCGTATAGATATGTCTTGGCTCCCAGACACGTTTGACATAATGTTCCGCTGTTGCTCGACTATCCCATAGGCATAGGAAACAGCAGTATTTAGTGAATCCTCCTTGCATGCCCATCAACATGCCAATGACCTTTAGATCACCACAGATGTTCCACTGGTGTGTTTTATAATGGATAGCTTCAAGCAAACTGTTCATGTTGTAATAGGATTCTTTCAGATAAACAGAATGTGCAACTGGTTTGCTTGGTTTTACATTTCCATTGTGCAAAAGAGCTGCCTTTAAGCTTCTTCGCGAGGAATCAATGAAGAGACGCCATTCTGATGGATCATGCACTTGTGATAAACTGTTGAAGAGACCATCGATGTCCTGACAATAACTCAATGAGCCGTCAACATTGAAGAACGTCGTCATGTTGAGATTAATATACTTGTCGTAATTACTTTAAGCAAACACCACACGTGTATAAATGGATTTAATATCCTATCGAATACACAAAAATGGTAGCATCGATACTAAATCACGTGACCCGAAACTGAACAAATTTGTAACAGCCAGTAATAAGGTATCGATACCAATCTAAATAAAACATTTTACTCCATTTGTGGTCATCACCACTGTTGAAATATATTATAATTAGCTATTTAAAAAAAATGTTACGTGGTAGAAAAAAACTAAAGACAGATTTGAAATCAGCTAACCAAATACTACAAAACCCATATAAAATTATCTGTGATGATTTTTGTGTGTTGCCTTGTGTAATTTGTCTGCCTGCATCACAACGTCTTTGTGTCCATGAGTTCTCTCAGTACTGGTGACCTCAACAATTTATCTATTTCAAATATTTGTGTTGATTTAATTATCAAAAGAAGTAATACCACTGATTAAAAAAAATAAACAAAAATAAATGGATGACAGAAGAAATACTTGAACTAATTGACACAAGACGAAAACATAAGAAAGAAGAACATTCATACAAAAGATTGCACCAAGAGATCCAAAACAAACGCAGAGAAACAAAGGAAGGATGATTAAAACAGAAATGTGAAGACATTGAAAAACAACAAAGGAAAGACACACAATTTTTGCACAATCAATTAAATGAATTAACAGAAAGAAAAGAAGGCAGTTTCATAATGTGTGAAATAAAAGGAAGGGAATATAATAACGGGAGAAGAGAAGATAAAGGAATTATGAAGAAAATATATCAGTCAACATTATGATGATGAAAGACCAGAGCTAAACAATTAAGAAAAAGACACAGGCCTATCAACAATGTAGGGTGAAGTTGAGGACACAATTCAACACATGAAAAGAGGCAGAGCTTCATGTCTCGACAATATAACAATCGAATAAATAGATGCATTAGGAGAGCTGGGAATACAAGACATAATAAAGCTACTCAACGACATAATAACAGTGGGAACATGCCCGACGATCTATAAAAAATTATCTTTGTAGCCATGACAAAGACGTCAGGTCCAGCTGATTTCGGAGACATCGCACTATTAGTCTCATGAGTCATATGCCCAAATATTACTAAGAATCATCATGGATTGTGTAAGGAACAAAATAAAAGCAGAGATATGCGAGGAGCAATGTGGATTTGAAGAAGGAAAGGACACCAATAATGCAATATATACCCATTTATATATATATATATATATATATATATATATATATATATATATATATATATAGTAAGCAAAAGCATTTGACAAAGTAAAGCATATGGAAATAATCAATATAATGGAGAAATTAAACATTGATGGCAAGGATCTGAGTATTAAAAAAATACTAATGTATTGGCAGCAAACAGCAGCCATATGAATTAGCAACCATCAGAGACAGTTCCAATATATAAAACAATGAGTCAGTCAAGACTGTCTTCTGTCACCGGATTTTCTCTCCTTTTGTAACGATGAGGTCAATAGTAAACAAAAACATGAATTGAAGTCAGCGGTCTCAGCATAGACAATATGAAATATGCGGATGACACAGTCTTAATATCAGAGACGGAGAATAAACTACAAGACAGTATATATATATATATATATATATATATATATATATATATATATATATATATATAATATTTAAAAAAGGCTCTGCCTCAGTTAACATCAAGTTAAATTTAGATTTACTAAAATCAGACAAGAAGCTGCAAGACAAATATAAAATCACAATTCAGAACCGGTACAATGCAACAGAGAAGATACAAAGCATTGATGAACAGTGGGAAATGTTAAAAGAATCAATGCAACAAACATTAAAAGAGTTCATACCACCAGCGAGGACAATTTCAAGAAAGAAATGGATGACAGATAACATTTTGCAACTAATGGATACAAGAAGAAGAAATAAAGAAAATAAAGATGAGTATAAGAGATTAAATAAAGAAATTGTAGTAAAATGCAATGAATCAAAAGAAGCATGGCTAAAAGAGAGATGCAAAGAGATTAAAATGCAACAAAAAGGAGATGCTAAAGCTATATACAAACAAATTGAGGAATTAACAGGAAGAAAAGCGCAATCAGAAACTGGATGTCTAAGATCAAAGGAAGGAGAACTGTTGATTGATGAAGAAAACATAACGGAACGATGGACAGAATACATTAAAGATCGTTATAATGAACGGAAGTAAATATTAAGGATAATGGAGAAGGACCAGAAATACTCAGAGAAGAAGTGGAAGACGCCTTGCGCAATATGAAAGCAGGCAAAGCTCCTGGACCAGATAATATCAACTTTCGAGATAGTGCTGATAAAATATTCAGATGGCTAAAAGAAAAATGAGAAAGGAGACTAGGAAAAGCACCCCAAATACATTTTGTTCATTCTGCGGTCGGATATGTCGATCAAATATTGACATATTCAACCACGTGGGAAGCTGTTCAATACAACTTCATCCAGCATAGGGCACTAACATTTTCCCAAACCGCAGACGTCTCATGATTGTTTGCTACCAACAGTCAGTCAACATGCCAAAGGCCATATGCTTACATGAGACTTGATTCTCTGTGAGAGGTTCTTTATGTTGGTACTCATGAAGAAATTACTTGGAAATTACTGACATATTCATTTCCAGATCGTAAAACTGACTTTCATTCACAAGCTTTGTCCTAGCAACTATATTTCTAATTAAATGGCAAACCACGTATTGAGTGAAAGAAAGTCAGTCTGACCAGTAAAAAGGTTCAGTCTTCTGGTTACTACAATTATGTTTATACTATCTCTTTTGAAGAAAAAAAACAAAGATATAAACTAATCCACGAAACATCTAATATGCAATAAGCAGGATACTTGTGTAATTAGCAAATTTAAATAAAGATTTTAATGTAGAAAATTATCTACAAGTCATGAGACACATGCAATGGCTTACAATCGTAAAAAAATAAAAATCATATGGCGGTACATGGTAACTTACTTAGGACGACCTGCAACAACCTCAGACCACATCCGGTTTAACACCAATGCGACCATAAAACACTTGCAAACACAAACAACCAATTAGTAGATAAGGAACAAATAGATGCCTTCATATTTTTAGAGTTCACAGAAGATTCATATTTAGATCATAAACACTAATGGGACACAAGGTATTATCTGTTATTCTTTAGCTTAGAGGCACACAAGAGCTGCTGTTTTAATAATTTTCGAAATTTTGGATTAAATATCGCGTAGATGAACACATTGCATGAACTGTTTAATAGTAGTAGAAGGTCAGATACGAAAATGAACAAACGGCTCATATAATAATTGACACTGTTACCTACATTAGAAATTTGCACCTGAGGCAGGAATGCAAACAGCGAACAAGCACGTGTGATAAAGAAGACAAAACTAACCATAAACAGAGTTCTTGTCCTTGCTGATGATTTCCTTTCTCTTGTTCTGGACGTTAACTTCTTCCGTCGTCGCATTGTGATCGTTATTTTCAAACCAATGAGAACACAGCCTATTGAGACAATTGTTGTTGGAACGATCGGTACAATATAAGCGCTCATATTTCTTGTAAAAAATTCCATTTCGCTACCTACCCAGCTTTTCTGCAAACTTGTCATCCCTACCCATTCACCAATCTTTTTAAAATAAAATTTGATTAAGTCGTATTTAAACTGATTTATAACCGCATTGGGCATCGCCATAAAGAAAGAGAGGATCACCACAAATGTTGCTCTTTTAGGGGTGACCAGTCTAGGAAACCTGAGAGGTAAATAAACAGCAACAACACGCTCTAGTGTGATGAACACTGTCAGTGATGTTGACATTCCTAAACTCAGCACGTTAACAAAATACATCGAGATCAATAGACCGTAGCAAACGTGAATTAAATGTAAATCCATGATCCATAACCCATTTAATTGAGTTGTGTACGTCATAAGATATGGGACGTTCACTGTGTTAAGAAGTAAGAGAAAGTCCGTCGCAGCCAATCCCAGTAGTAGAATATTAGATGGCTTATGTAACCCATCCTTAACCATGATGACCCACTAAGGGCATTCCCTACTAGACCTACAACCCCTATTATAGGGAGAACGACAAGTACTGTATATCTTTCTACATTTAAAAATATCGTATAAAGTAAGTCATCGCCACTGTCGTAATATTTATCTTTCACAGTAGAGTTACCAAACTTTGAACTTCCGTTACCGTTCATGTTATCCTCCCTTTTGGAAACTTCTTCCTTTCATCAAATGATTAGAACAGACATGATTGTCAACCTGGTCATCTGAAATGAATGATTGTTCTTGTGTTATCTTTTAAGGATTTGAGAAAGTTTAAATTTAAAAGAATAATAATAATAATTTTTAGAACTACGAATTGTCAAAAACTTTCTTTACGTGTAACGGCTTAGTCAATAGAAATGTAATATGAACTTGATGATATAATTTGATTGAGTTATTGAGTTATTGAGTTATTTGCGGGTCATCATCATTGCACTCCGAACATGTTCATAGGTGCTCAGATCCCCTCCTCAGCAATTCCCTCAGTGTCCAGCGACTGACGACTCCAGTTCTATGTTGGTTGATATGTCTTCTTACACGGCCACTAAGTTTCACATTTCTGGCTGTGCCCATCTTAACTCCCATTTCCATCATCCGAAGAAGTGACGTGGATCTGTGTTTGTCGAAGTCCTGTGCTCTTCCCACAATTCGGAAGGCATTGATGATGTCCGCCCGATCCATTGGTTGACCGTCCTCAATGACAGCGCAGCTAGCCAACCTGTCCTCTCTTTCATTTCCCCGTACTCCCACATGTCCAGGAACATAAACAAAGGTGACCTTACGTATTTTGAACTTCTGCAATGACTCTACCCATTGCATGCGTACAGTGCCTGCCTCCACATTTTTTTTATCATTCTCATCGAATCACTCAGTATGCACGTGTGGGTGTAGTCTTGTGACTCTAACCATTTGAATGCCTTGGTTACTGCTATCACCTCCATTGTCATGCTATTCGTGGTCATGACGTATGCATAACTGTCTTCTTTGACTATTCTGCCTGCCGAGCGTACTGTAAATGCCCAACCACTTCTTTGGTGTCGTCTTACAGATCCGTCTGTATAGATGACTGCATCTTTCTCATCGGTGTTATCGCAGATGAGACCGTTGACGTCAGCATTAACCACGACCGGGTTCAGTTCCCTACATATCCTGTCGAGTGTGACAATAGAAATAGTTTAATATTCCGTTGAGAATAGTTTGATTTTCTGTTCTGCCGGCTTTGCTAAGACCATCTTGTGGAGAAATGTGAATTGGCGGACAAAATGAAGGCAGCATTACAAATGGGAAGAACGATCGAAACATAGACCATTATTTCGTCAGCGTACAGTGAGCAACTACAAAGAGTAAGATAGACTAATGAAGGAAGCTGGTTATGGTAGCTAATGTTGCCCTAATTGTCACTAGACCTGAATTAAAAAGATGCAGTGTCACTTCAATTTTTTAAAATATATATTAAAGGAATACCTAGTATGAATAATAACATCATTTGGCAGATACACTGCCGAAATTAGAAGGAGTATAATTATAACTTTCAATTGGGAATGTTTCAACAGATAAAGCAGGGTGTTAGGCAAGGTTGCGTGTTGTCACAAGGTTTGTTTAATATGTATAGTGAGATTATTTTAAGATCCATAGGGGCATGCCTGGAATAACAATTGGAGGTCAAAATTGAAATAATCTAAGGTATACTGATGATATAGTCTTAATCGCTAAGATTGAAAATGAGTTACAAAAAATTTTAGACAGTATAGTGAAAGGAAGCAAAAATAAAGGACTCAGCCTTAATAGCAAAAAGACAGTAGTAATGGTAACAGCAAATAAAAAGACATCACCTCAGTGCAAAATAAAGACAAATGGAACAATATTATAACATGTAAATGAATTTAAATATTTGGGAACATTATTAGCCTCAAACAGAAGATGTACAAAAGAGGTGAGATGCAGAATGACTCAGACAAAAGCAGCTTTCCAAAAAAAAATGAGGAAGATACTATGCAATACAATTTTGACAATAGAAACAAGAAAAAGAGTTCTTAAGTTTTATATAGCGCCAGTCTTAGTATATGGGTTTGAATCATGGACATTAGGACAATAGACAAGAAAATCACTGGAGTCTGTAGAAATGTGGTTTTACAGAAGAATGTTGAGAATACCATGGACAGCTAAGAAGAGTAATGAAAACGTTCTGAAAGAGGCCAAATCAAAAAGAGAGCTACTTTCCAATATTAAGAAGAAACAATCTTCATTTATTTGGTCATGTAATGAGAAGAGAACAACTGGAACATATTGTAACAACTGGGAAAATTGAGGGACGAAAAAATAGAGGAAGCAAAGAGAAAAAAAATACAGACAGCTTAAGAGAATGGCTTGGCAGAAGGTCAACAACAGAAATGACAAATAACGGTAGAGATCGAAAGTAGTGGAGATACATGATCACCTACCCCAGCAGGCTCGGTACTTGATGATAATGATAATTAGAACAACTAAAGACATAATTCTATCGAGTGAAAAAACATACTGTTTAACAAATCAGTGTTAATTAATATTAGAAAACGTGTTCTAAAGGGCTACAAAGAACCTTTCATAGCATATTGAAAAGAGTCATGAACGACAAGCAATACATTACAGAGAACTTTAGAGGCAGGTGAGATGTGGTTTATCAGAAGAAGGCTATAAATTCCATGGATAGAAAACAAAATTACAAAATTGGTTTAAAGAGAGCTGGAGACACAAGAAGTGTCATCAAAATCATAAAGAAGAGACAATCTACATTTATTGGGCACATCATTCAAAACGTAGACATTGAGAACATTATAATAACAGGCAGAATGAGTGGAAAGTGTAGGAAATAAAACCAAGATAACAGATATTGAATAGCTTATTCAAATAGCATAATAAAAGATCACCGAATGAATGTATGTCATGCATGAAGGACCGAATGATGTGAAAGAGATGATAGCATACGCCAACCGGCATGGCGCCTGATGTTGGTGATGATGCTTGTAGGAATGAAACCTTCTATAAGGCAAAAGAAATAATTACTCAAAACATCAGTACTTATATTGTTTACATTAATAGCAGAGAGCGAGTCACAGCTGTATAAGGTATCAAGACGACAATTGAGCAAGATCCTATTCCATCACACGTGGAGTATGCACAGTGCAGTCACCATATTGTATTTAACCTTTGGTTTTTATCTCACACTGACAGAACTCTCGAAGCCATGCACACCTTACTTGGAATTATTAACTTCGGCCACCGCCTATGTACTACTTTCAACTTAAAATTGTTCCTGCTTTTTGATAGGTTTTTGATCAAATCTAGAGAAGTGATTTCTCAGATCAGACTTTGTAAAAAAAAAAAAAATCAAACGTAAATTTCCAAAAGCTGGAAGAAATCATTCACAATTCTATGAGCAAGAAAATACATCGCAGTAACAATATTCTGTCACAAGCCACCTTAATTTTATAAGTTTTTAAATATTAACTAACTTCTTCTGTCACAGATTAGGTTGTTTACAAAAGACATTCGTTTAATCACTAAAGTGGTATTTTAGTTCTGCTTCTGGAAGTGTGGCTGTAATGAGGTAGTTCAAATGACATTAATTTCTGAAAATATAACTCATATATCACAGGCAAAAAAAAAATAAATAAAAAACTTGGTTCGTCGATTAGATTTGTCTGCACACAAAGATTGCGTTTTGAGTTGTAGATAGAAACAATTGAAGTCAACAACAATTATATTTTGTTTTCAGAGTGAAAAAAAGAGCCAGAAATTTGGATAATTTAGATTATTCGGTTGTCTTATCCAATTGTTCAGAAAATGTTTCATGTTTTAGCAACTTAAGTGATGTTCCTTTGAAGATGTTACAGCTCTGTTATTTTGTTAATCGCTGGACAGTTTTGTCTTACTGATAGTTCCGATGATAAAGATGTGCCCTGAATTCAATCATGTAAGCCAAATAACACAATAATATTGTTATCTAATTTAGCTTCATTTTTTTTCATTCATTTTGACATGCGCAAAGAATAATTTTACTTTTATTCAATAAATTATTTTTATTCCGTTTCTTTAAACGTCTGGTAGCGTTAAAGATTTTGTTTTCCCATATTTTTTTTTAGACGGAAAAACATTTATCCAATTTATTTTTCAAAACAGACTTCTTTGTTATAGGGCTGTAATGTGAAAATACCGCCAATTATTTAACATGAATTTGCTGCAGGAAGAAACGATTTGTCCAATAAATGTAGACATGCTCAAGCACTTTACGTCCATGTATGACAAGGTCCAACAACATAACACACGGTACTAGAGTGTCTGCTCTCCGCAGAAGGAAAATAGAAAAGATAATCTCGACAAGCGTCGATGATAATTACGCGATCTACTATAAACATTTGCAATAGTTGAAGACATAGCTTCATACTTGAAATATTTCACGTTTCAAATAGTTATATTGTTCAGTAATATATTTGCTTTTAGTTTGATAAAATATGATGTTCTTTACCTGTTTGTTCACACAATTACAATCTATCCTATCAGTCTGACAGGTGGATTGTAATGGATTATAATTATGATTATATTAGATTATGATATATATATATATATAGTTTTTAATGATATCGACCCTTCCTTCCTTCCTTCCTTCCTTCTTTCCTCCCTCGCTTCCTTCCTTCCTTCTTTCCTTCCTTCTTTCCTTCCTTCTTTCCTTCCTACCCTCGCTTCTGTCCTTCCTTCCTTCCCACCTACATTCCTTCCTTCCTTCCTACTTTCCTTCCTTATTTTATCATTTTTTCTCTAACTTTACCCTGCCTATCCAATGCCTGCCTTGATCATTTCATCTGAAGCTGCATGGTCTAGAGATATAGGACGCCGGTAACTCTACATCTACGTCCCGGATTCGAATCATGCCAAACATGGCAGAAATATTTATTCTCGATCCCCTGGATTATTTGACATTTTCCCACCCCCTTCCCCGGTCTTTGGTTAGTGAGATTTAATGCTTAGCCCTCTCTGATAACGGCGAAAATTAGGACGACTAGCGTGCAATCTGCGCATGTTAAAGAAAACGTTATAGTTAAAAGTTGAAAAGAGTAGACCAAACGGCATTTATTGGGGCACAAATATTGGGGAGTTAATACAACTAAAACATTCATAAATATAATAAAAATTCCGACCTGACCAATGAATTTAACGTTAGACCGTTCGGTCAAAGTCTCTCTCAGATCACTCTCAGAAGTCTTCAGAATCATCACCTTGCGAAGTACCACTAGCAAATTCCTGAAGTAAATCACCAAGATAGACTATCTGGAGACTTAGAATAGCGTCAAGTTTTTTCTTCCACGTTAAATGGGCTCCGATGTAATAAATAGACATGGCTGAACGCTGCAATCTTTGACTTTGATGTGTTTGAAGGAGTTCATGCTTGTGTTGAGACTTGCGCGGTGGTGATAGAATCAGGGAAGCTTCTAACACAGTGTATCATTTGGTGATAGAATCAGGGAAGCTTCTAACACAGTGTATCATTTGGTGATAGAATCAGGGAAGCTTCTAACACAGTGTATCATTTGGTGATAGAATCAGGGAAGCTTCTAACACAGTGTATCATTTGGTGATCCCATACACGTGCTAGTGAAGCTTGAGGTGCATACTCTCATTATACGATAGATTGAACGCCCTTGATGTAAAGGAATGTAGTTCTCAGATTGGTCATCTGGTCACATTAAGCCGATAAACATTTGACCAAGACTACATCAAGGCCCTGCACTGTCACCAGTCCTGTTTTATGTGTACACTGTGATGGTCACTCATAAACAATTGGATGGAAAGCGAACACTATCCTTCGCAAATAATATGTTGGTGTATCGGCAGGTAAAGACTGAAATAAAATCAGTCAGTAAGTCTCTACAAAGCGAACTTGATCGCATCACTTCATGGTGTAATAGTTCCAGAACACACGTCAACCCAGGTGAAGCAACAGTAACATGGTTCTCCCTTAACAATCATATTGTTAACACAATTAGCACATTGTTGAGTGATGTCGTCAGTATCACACAAGTAGTCCCAATTTTTCAGAGAGATACATTCTTGTACTCATTTTCGGAGGGAGAAAATAATCTAGAGGCCATGTCGAACAAAAAAGTCCACTCAATAATTGACATGAATTTAGGGTTATCAATTTAACCTGGAAATGTTAATTGTTATAAAACTGTGTATTTCATTTTTCTTTGTTTTCTTTATTTTTTCTTTCTTTCTTTCTTTCTTTTTTCTTTCTTTCTTTTTTCTCTCTTTCTTTCTTTCTTTCTTTCTTTCTTTCTTTCTGTCTTTCTTTCTTTCTTTCCTTTTTGTTTTCTCACGTTCCCAAGACAACTATAGGATGGACTGGTTCTATTCGTTGTGCGCACCCATAAGGACATCACTTTTGACGTAGATACTATATTTTGTTCGGAACAGGGCTGTGATATTTCCCCTTTTCTGTCCAACACATCCGACTTCAGTACAGTTTTTCTGAGTACATGGTTAGCTCTCGACCCCTGCCCACTTGGACACAATGGTGTTAGCCTGTTTCTTGGGGCAACACAAAGAGGTGAGGAGAATCTGGATAGTTCTAGTTCACTGATCTTTACGCAAGCAGTCAGATATGAGTCGCTGGCCGCTTTTATTTCTGGTGCTAACAGGCGACATTTTCATCTAACTTGGCGTTAGATTTTCATTAATTAGACGTCAAAAAGAGTTAATAATAGCCTGAATGCGCTTCATCATTATGTACAGGTGCGCATAAGAATATTCTTCTTCTGCGATCGTCGCTCACTCAGACTCCGGGCTCTCTTATAAAGGCAGCTGTCTGTTTAAGTGATTGCTCCGTATAGTTTCTGTTCCAGGGAGGTGGGTGTGGACCGCAATGTCCGTCTGAGGTTGTGTACTGGGGGCAATAATGTAGAACATGGTTTGTTGTCATGTTATCATATAGTGGCATTGGCTGGTAGTTCCTATTTTGAGTATGGTGAACATGTGGTTTCTCATTCTGTTGTGGCCAGTGCGTAGGCGAAGTGTGATGACATGACCCCTACTTGATAGTTGGAGGTATTCTTCCCTCTCGTTATACTTTGGGTGCTCTTGTTTCCATTTTTCATGGTACTGGCCTTTCATGATGAATTTGGCTTCATCATAGCTTACCAGATGGTGCTCTGGTGGTAATCTCTCTCCCTCTTTAGCTAATGTGTATGCAAGTTCGTTTCTGCGTATATTACAGTGTGAAGGTATTATTTGGATGACCACTCTCCTGAAGTTATTGAACAGTTGATCTAGGGCTGTTCTCAAGTCATCTAGCTCACTGTTCCTGGGGGGTTTATAGAGGAGCTGTTAGAACTGGCAGGGCACCAGTCAGTATCACACATTTCTTGTGCATGTTATTTGTGTGTTGGATAGCCAGTTTTGCAGCCCTCAAAGACGATGTAAGAGATTATAAATGTTCGCTGGCTTTCTCTGTCTGTCTCTCTTTCCAATTCCACGCATATTTTGATGATTTGCTTTCTGGACAGACCAACACATCTAAATAAATTAAAACGAGAAAAGGTAAATAAAAATACTAAAAAAAACTATCTTTTCCCATTTCTGGAATATGCCGAGGGGGCTTAGAAAGACCGGAAAATAAAGGCCTCTTTTCAAGAGCATTCGCCGCGAGGTGTTCAGGTCTTAATTGTTATTTCACCCCACACAGAAAACACTGTTGATCTTGTCGGGATTCGTTCTCCTGGTTTGAAGCCCGACAAGTTATCGATTCCTCCACCCGCTCTCAGGGGAAAAAAATGTGCAGCATTAAAACAAGCTTTAAAAATAACGATAGCACTTGAATGTTGTTAAAGCATTAAAAATATAATCTGCAATTTTCCCGGTCGCTCGGACTAAGATCTTAGAATGAATAAAATAGACTGTAGATAGGTTGTATACTTCTAGCAACTACGCACGTGGAAACATTGAACGGCTTGCGTTGAACTAAACCATTAATCAGCCTGCGGTGGATCTATCTATCTATCTATCTATCTATCTATCTATCTATCTATCTATCTATCTATCTATCTATCTATCTATCTATCTATCTATCTATCTATCTATCTATCTATCTATCTATCTATCTATCTATCTATCTATCTATCTATCTATCTATCTATCTATCTATCTATCTATCTATCTATCTATCTATCTATCTATCTATCTATCTATCTATCTATCTATCTATCTATCTATCTATCTATTGACATTTCGAGCCGTAGCCGACCCATAGGACGTAGACCAAGATACTCCTTCTCTTATCTGAATTTTTGTTCCAGCAGTTTTCAATTCTTTTAAAGATATTTTATCAAATCTCGCCATTTGTCTCTGTTCTGTGCAAGCAGCTCTATCTCATTGAGGGAGCCGAATCCTGCTGCTCTTGACTCTCTCATCAATGTTCATCTCAGTGTCTCTCTGGGTCTTCCTCTTTTTCTCTTACCTGTTGTTTCCCATATGAGGGCTTGCTTTGTTATTCGGTTATTATCTCTTCTCACAACATGTCCAACATATGACCATCGTCTTTTCTTGATTACTGAAGATATTAGTGGTTGATTGGCGATTTCTCTAATTTCCTCGTTTGTTTTGAATTCGTTCCAACCTATACCAAGTATTTTCCTTAGACATTTATTTTCGAATGCGTTCAACTTTGTTTCTATATCTCTTGTTGTTTTCCAACGTTCACACGCATACGTAAGGGTTGATCATACATTTGATTTGAATAGTCTAAGTTTTGTGTTTGTGCTGATGAGTTTTGATTTCCACAACTTTTCAAGGCTTCTGAAAGACATTGCTGTTTTAGCTATTCTGATTCTAATTTCTTTACTTGTATCCCCTTCTCGAACAATGTGACTTCCAAGATAGATAAAGTGATCGATCTCTTCTACTGGTTTGTTTTCCATGTATATTTTGTCGTCTGTTGGGATTAAACTTTTCATGACTTTAGTCTTTTCGTGACTGATCTCAAGCCCAATTTTGCAGGCGATTGATGATAGTTCATTTTGTTTTCATGCATCGTTTTTATCTGGTTGCTGGTGAGAACTATGTCATCAGCAAAGTCGAAGTCCTCCAAATGGTCTCCTTGTATCCATTCGATGTCTTTATTACCATTGCAGCATTTCTTCATTATGAAGTCCATAACAATTCCAAATAACAAGGGCGATAAAATGCATCCTTGTTTAACCCCAGTTTTTATTGGGAAACATTCGCTCAGTCCTTCCTCTGTTCGAACTGCACATGTGTAACCATCATACTGCGGTGGACTTAGGAGCATGAATATTGTTCAGATAAATTCTAAAACCCTGGAGATAGACCTTCAAGAACATTTAACTAGACTTTATAGCACGGACGTTATATATTTCATGAACATTAACAATAGGTAGCAGTAATGAACAGCGCGAAGAAAAGAAACTGAGATTGAGAGGCCTGCCCCGAACAGGGACGTGTGGTGAGATATAATGCGGGGCCTGCCCCGAACAGGGACTTGTGGTGAGATATAATGCGGGGCCTGCCCCGAACAGGGACGTGTGGTGAGATATAATGCGGGGCCTGCCCCGAACAGGGACTTGTGGTGAGATATAATGCGAGGCCTGCCCCGAACAGGGACTTGTGGTGAGATATAATGCGGGGCCTGCCCCGAACAGGGACTTGTGGTGAGATATAATGCGAGGCCTGCCCCGAACAGGGACTTGTGGTGAGATATAATGCGAGGCCTGCCCCGAACAGGGACTTGTGATGAGATATAATGCGAGGCCTGCCCCGAACAGGGACTTGTGGTGAGATATAATGCGAGGCCTGCCCCGAACAGGGACTTGTGGTGAGATATAATGCGAGGCCTGCCCCGAACAGGGACTTGTGGTGAGATATAATGCGAGGCCTGCCCCGAACAGGGACTTGTGGTGAGATATAATGCGAGGCCTGCCCCGAACAGGGACTTGTGGTGAGATATAATGCGAGGCCTGCCCCGAACAGGGACTTGTGGTGAGATATAATGCGAGGCCTGCCCCGAACAGGGACTTGTGGTGAGATATAATGCGAGGCCTGCCCCGAACAGTAACTTGTGGTGAGATATAATGCGAGGCCTGCCCCGAACAGGGACTTGTGGTGAGATATAATGCGAGGCATGTGCAAGGTCTGACACTGAAAAACAAAGATAATCAAACCAGCGGAGGACGATGACAATGGAACTTGAAGAGGCCAGACTTGGGTCCAAACTTTTAGGTTGACCTCTAACCTGATCCTTAGCGACATAAACATGACTGTAGTTTGCCCTATGTAATATAGTTCCTTCAAATATTGTCTGAAATGAACATAATAAATTATTACATCAGAATATCATAGTTATTTTGATTATAAGTTACAAAAACATGGTTTTGTGGTTAATTAAATTCTCTTACAGTTTTGTTCATGTTATAAACATACAACTATATATCTCTGAAATGGCTTTTCAAGTTCTCATACACATTGCCTGGTCGATAGATGCCGCTGTACGGTTGTAGACAGTTTGACTTCCATAGATAATGAAATCTATTTATTGGTAATGAATTGGGTTACTTGAACTATCATCATCATCATCATGTGAGAAACCCGTTGCCTAAGCATTAAAGTCCTTCCATAATCTTCTATCCACAGTGCATCGTATCATTTCTATTGTTGACTGTTTTCCATGCCATGACACCAAGATATCTGGTTTCTTCTCTCTTTGTCGTCCCCGATCTCTTTTTTCCAAAATTGTGCTAGTTGAAACCAAGTATTCCAACTTTCCATTTCTCGTGATTCTTTCTCTTCTTTTCTTCCTCATTTGCCCTTCAGCGTTGAGGAGAGATATTAATTGCGGTCTTTTGCACTTCTGTTCACCTCTGCTGCTGTTATATTTCCTAGTGCTTCTAATATTCCATCGATCCATTTTTTTTTCATGGGCAACCCTGTGTCTGGTTTTTCCTGCAACGTTTATTGAAGGCTCGTTTTGTTGTGTTTTGATCACTCTCCATTGTCAATGGCCAAACTATTTATCTATTGTTTCTTTTTATATTCTATGGCGATATTCCTAACTTTTATTTCTCAGTTCTTCATTTCTGATATTGTGTCTCGGGTGTTTCATGTCATTCGTTTAATACATTTCATCTCACGAGTGGCTACTTTTCATATTGTTCTTGCATCTACGGTCCAGGACTGGCATTGGTAGCACAACGTTGGGATATAGATTGTATTATAAAGTGCCCGTTTTGCTTTTATAGTTATTTCCTTGTAGGACAATAGTGGTGATAACTATCCATTGATTTGACAAGCTTTGTTGCATCTTAAGTCTATCTCTGCTGTTTATGAACTGTCGTTTATCACTAAACTTCCTAGATATTTTAATTCCTTTACTTGTCTTAGTTGCCTACCTTCCATAGTTATGTTCTGTTTCTCTTTTGCGACATTAATGATTTATATTTTATTGATGATGATGTTCATGTTATATTTTGTGCCGGTGCTGTTGAGTTTATTTTAAGTGTTCTTGTAACTCTTCTATTTTTCTATGTATTAGTGCGTGATCGTAATGCAAATAAAAGCTAGTTGATCTCATCTGTCTTTGATGGGTTGGCTAACTTGCATATATAGTCCATGTATGTAATAAACAGTAGTGAGGGTAGTATTCACCACTTTCGTACACCTGACTAACTTCGAAGTTGTCTGTGTATCCTGCTGCTGTTCTGACTGTGCAGCTGCTGTTGATGTAGAGACGTTTAATTAGGTTGGATAGATGTTGACTTACTGCGTATGTTATATGTATTCCCAACAGTTCTTCTCTATTTACTTTGTCGAATGCTTTTTCTGGTCAATGAAAGCTATGTACACATTTTGATTGTGTTCTGTCCTTTTCTCTGCTAGCTGTATTAAGATGACTAGAGTGTCATTATATCATATCTTTTTTTAACTCCATTGGAGAATCGCTTAATTGTAGTTCTATTATTTGTATCAGACCTTTTTCTACAATTTGGCGTATAACTTTCCTAATTAGCTGAGAAGAGATATACCTCAAATTGGTTGCAGTCTCTTTTGCTTCCTTTATTTTTTCCATATTAGTATGATGCTTGCCTGTTGCCAGTCTTTTGGGGCTTTTAGTTGGTGCCGTGCTGCATTGACTATTCTCTGCAGCCATGTCACTCCTGTTTCACATGCTGCTGCTATTATTTCTACTGACATGTTATCTATCCACGGTGATTTATTTCTTGGCGCATATTTGATTACTTCTTTGATTTCATCTTTCATGATGTTGGTTAGGTACATATGCATTCTTGCGTGTTTTTTTTTTCTTATTGGTAGTTGGTATCATGTTTAATAGGTCTTCAAAATACTCTTTCCATCTCTGTTGCTTATGTTGGTTATTTGTTATTTGTTATTGGCTGTCCGTCTTTGTCATTTATGAGCTCAGAAGGATTATGGTTGTCTTTTCTCGTTCTTTTTGCTTTTACTGCTTTGTAGAAATATCTTGTGGCTGTCTTCAAGTCCCTGCTCATATTTTGTCCGAATTCTATCCAATTCTTTTGCTTAGCACCTCTGATCAAAATGTTAATTTTTTTTTCGAACGAAGTCCCATTTTTCATAGTTTTATTGGTTCTTATTCTCCCTCCAATTTTTAAACAGTATCGTCTTTTCTTTAATTTCTTCCCTGATTGCTTCGTTCCACCACGGGATGCTCTTTTCCCCTTGTTTTGTCATTATTGTTTCTGTTATGTTGGTTACTATTTCCACTCTTTTCTACTGTGCTTACTTCGTTAGGGAGTTTCTTTAATTCCTCTATTAGATTTTCTTCTAGGGTTTACCTTGATTTCTTTATCTTTTAAATGTTTTATTTTTATTGTCTGTTCTGTTTGCTTTTTTTGTTCGTTTTCGTATATTCTCTTCCTTTTTGGCTGTCTGAGTGTAATCACAACCATTTATTTTTGTTTCTGTTGATTACAATGTTGATTGTTTCTTTCTTATGTTTTTTTTTATGAGCTCTTTTTTTTGTTGGCCTCTTTGTTTTCATTAATCTTTTTAGTTGTCCAGTGAACTTTCTACATTCTTCTGATGAACCCTATATCTGTGTTGCCTCTAACCTTCCTTACATTTGCACGACTCATGTCCATGATTCACTTCCATAGGTCAGAATTGGCTCTTTATATCACCGAAGAACTCTTCCCATCACCTCTTTTGACATAGACTATTTGTATACGACGTTTTTTATTTTCTGAAAATCTATTTTGGCTGAGCTATTCTGATTTGTATTTCTATGGTGCTTCTTCCATCTTATATTATTATTGTGCCAAAGTATTTGACGCGTTACAATTATTGACGTGTCCATTTTATTTTCATGCTCCTTGATGGTGATTATTGTTTCTTCGATATGGCCATTACTTCTGTTTTCGTAATGTTCAGACTGATACCTTTTTTGTTAATTTCTTGTTCTACTCCCTCTATCCTTTCTTGTAGTTCATTCTCCGTGTCAGCTATTGAGACGGTGTCATTCGCATATCGCAAATTGTTAATGTTGTGAGAACAAATCATGCGACAGAACACAGCCTTGTCTGACTCCTTGTTTTATGTATTGGAACTGTCCTGTTTAGTTGCTAATTCCTATGGCTGCTGTTTGTTAAAGGTACATGTTTTCTTTGATTCTCCCTTGCCATCGATGTTTAATTTCTACAGCATGTTGTTGATTTCTACATGCTTTTCTTTGTAAAATACATTTGTGTAGTCTATAAATCACATATATAGATCTTTCTTTACCTCTTTTTGAACAATATCACGACTTTACTAGGGAACACGTTGACTGGTTGTACACTGATATTTAACTCATTGAGCTATAATGTCATTGTGTTATGTATTCTGATAAAATACTATAGCTCGTTTCAAATCATGTGCCCAACTTCAAAACACTATTACGCAGTAAACATTTGTTTAAAACTGTTGAAATTTTCCAAATGTTATTAGAATGCAAAAGACCCTTTAAATGTATATTTAACAAATATCTTGCAGCTGCAGTTTTCTTAAAGCGGCGAATTTCTTTGATGTGAAGCTATTAATCTATGATTAATTTTCACTAGGTAAAGGCGTGGCCGTAATGGGGAAATAACTGGATAAGACAAAACACCAGGAGAATTATTGTCTGCTCAGTTCGAGGACGGACGATAATATCAAGGTATACCTGTATGTCCAATTTTCATAGTTGTGTGGTCCTGAAAAGGACCGTTGGTTGAACTAATTTAAGGTAATATAGGGGCCAACATTGTGGGGGCTATATACTTTCATTCTGAATCAGACGAGTCTAAAAGATTAATAACTGTTTAGGGTTGAACATTCCACAAACCATCATTTTTCCAATATTCCTCTTCCTGTTTTAAGATGTGGTCTTCACATTTAGCCCAATAATCTTTGTCTATATTTAATAAAGCGAGATTAGCAAGAGTCTTTACATCGCATATTTTGAATGTTGTATTTTCATCTGCCACTTGTCCTTTTAATTTTGCCCAGATTAGTTCTATTGGATTTAAATGAGCATGGTAAGGTGGCAGCCTCAAACTTATATGACCGTGCTCTTGGATAATCTTATCTATTTGAAAAATCTTTGTCCTCTGTTTTTGCTTTACTAGAGATAGTAATTCAGGTTTTAAGTACTTGTTATTAAATTGTATGTGCTCCTTTGTGAGCCATATCTGAATATCATCGTTTGTACTGGATGACGTCAGGACTTTATCTTCAAGTGCAACAATGTTGTGGTACGCTGCATTGTCCATTATTAGGCAAGATGGTCGATCTAGTGATGGGAGAACAGAATTTTCAATCCAATGTCTAAATATGTGACCATTCATCTCAGAGTGATAATCCCGATTGTCTATGGATTTTGAAAGAAAAATGAGCTCTGCATTCTATATTAGTCCATGTTGTCGACTACCTGCATGAGCAATTATCAAGCGCTGTCCTTTGCTGCTAGGTATTAATCTCTTAATCTTTCCATCTGATGACTGCCATTCCCTTTGGTTAGTGTGGTGAGCATTGATCCATGTTTCATCCAAGCACACAATATCATAACCTTGCTTGCGCACCTCTTTTACTTCACGTAAGTACTTGCTTCTCATGACTACTATATGTGGCTTCTCACAGATGATGTTTCGTCCATTGGAATACTTTCTGAATGTAAAGCCTGCAGCTCTCACATTCCTCCATAATGTAGACTTTGATATTTCAATACTGTTGTTCTTTTTCAGCGATACTTTTAATTTTCTTATTGTAACAGTTTCATTCATACCCAACATTTTGCGAATTTCACTTCTAATAAGTTCACTGTCGAAATTATCCAACATTTTTGCTCTTCCTTGTGATTTTGTATATTTTGAACATTAACGGTCACGTGCTTGAATCCAGCGATTAAATGACCGTTTAGATAAATCCAAAATGTGTCTTGTCCTATTCTCAGGGTTTTCTAAAGAATGAAATAATCTTCCTCGTTTAGCCTCTTTGCAAAAATAGTCATACATTTTTATTGCGATGTTTTGTAAACTGCAGAATTTCATTTTAAGACTCATGATAATGTTATCGTTCCACGTCCTCGCCGCTGAATCAACGGAAATGGAACACACAATGCCTCGTGTTTTCTACAAGTGTCTAATTGTGTCAGAAAACCCACGTTGAAAGCGTGCAAAAACGTCAATTGTACCGTGTATGGATTTTTAATCGCTATTTTTAACTTAAAATACTGTAAACATTAAGTTTTTACTACATCAATGGGTCGTTATAAATTTATATAAATCAAATAAGCAACAATAATAACCAAATGTTTTTTTTAATGAAATTAATTCCCTGTTGGGTTCTAATCATTATAACTTTACATGCAAATTTTGAAAAGCGTATAAAAAGCGGTTTAAAAGATATCGATTTTAAAAGTTGGGCACGAGTTATGAAACGGACTATAGAGGAGTCTTGGCCTCTGTTGCCTCCTGTGAATACCCGCCGCTGCCTTGGACGTAAGGAGATTTAAAGTTGCTTTCCTAGTGCCGCCTTCTGCTAGAAAAGACTCTATATATAAATGGCACACCACAACAGTTTTCTGCGAGAGATTTGCATAATTATTTTTTTCCGACGAAGGTCCAAGCAGATACGATAGCGCGCTCTCTTCACATGAGAGAAGTACTGGGGTTCATTCCGCAAATTTTTTAAAAACAATCTTGAATTAATTCTTCATTAAATGTTGGGCTTTTAAATTAATTTCTCGTATTTTTTTAAGAATAGTGACACTGTGACCTTCCAGGCATGTCGTAAGAGGCGACTAAGGAGCTTGATCGATGGCTTGACAAGCTGTCATTGTAAAAAGCATTGTTATGGAAACAGAACCATAGATTTTAGAAGCAGTGATCTCTGCAATATGTGCCATTTTGGCACGCAAGGTTTCTGTTTTTGAGATTGTAGTTCTGCCCTATGTGCCGTCTTCGTGTTGAAATGACAATAGATAGATAGATTTTTTTTTTAATTAAAAAAAAATTGTGAAAAGATTAATTTTAGCATTTCCTTGATCTTCGTTTACTAATTTAACTGAATATAGGTTTCGTAAACAAACAAAAAAAGAAATTTCTAAATGTCGATTTAAGTTAGGAAAGAACATTGTATTGGAATATTCTTTTTTTTTTCTTAATCTTAATTTAATCCTTGTATTATTTTTTTTCACTGAATGTAGATTTATTCTCAAGATATGTTCGCAATAAAGATTTTGTTTCTAAATTAAGTGTATTTTCCTCATCGACATTTACAAGCATATTTATGTGAAGTTTTATCTCTATTTATGCAGGCTAATATATGCAATATATTGATACAGTATAAATTATTTCAATTTCAAATGTGCCAATGCTGTATGCAACAACTCTAAATGCCATGTGGACCTGCTCCAATGTTCGTCCAATCATAGTTGGTGCTTCTGTGAGGTTGCTACGAAAACTGAACTCATCTTCAAGTTTGCAACGGTATCATATTGTTAGTGAGGGAGTTTCACAAAACCTTCAACTCATCATAAACTCTGCAAACCGTTAACTCATCATCAACTCTGCAAACCATTAACTCATCATCAACTCTGCAATGGTAGCATACTGTTAGTGAGGGAGTTTCACTAAACCTTACCTTCAAATCCTCAACAACTCTGCAATGGTATCATACTGTTAGTGAGGAAGTTTCACAAACCCTTAACTTCAACTCCTCAACAACTCTGCAATGGTAGCATACTGTTAGTGAGGGAGTTTCACTAAACCTTACCTTCAAATCCTCAACAACTCTGCAATGGTATCATACTGTTAGTGAGGGAGTTTCACAAAACATTACCTTCAACTCCTCAACAACTCTGCAATGTTATCACACTACAGGTAAAGGGGTTTTACAGAAACCTTATTTAGGTCACAGTATTCACCGGAAGTGATGGAAGCAGAGTTAATTCCCCGGATACCATTAATATTATCTGAGTATCATTTCCTGTTGCTGAAGCTAAGGTCCCGACTAACCCGAAAGTCTCTATCAGGTATAGTTCCTTAAACTTGCAGGTATTGACTCGAAGGAAGTCTGCTTCTCACACGCACCGTCGTCTTCTTCACCTTCAGAAGAAATACCATGGCTATAATGTCATGGCGATCTTGTACCTTTTGCTCATTCAACAGCACAGCTGTGATTGCAATATGCCACGAAGCCTCGTCACAATAGTGACTAAACTACTAGACAACACTGCCATCAAATATTGCTGATATTAATTTCATATGATAAGGTTTGGAAACGTGCATGTTGTAACCAATTGACGAGGTGGAGAATAGTTCTGAGATAGCGAAAACAATGGACGGCAGCAATAGTAAGATTATTAGTCTGTCTACTGTCAAAGATGGTGCAGAAATGAATGGTGAACTTTATGTCAACCTAACTTTACTAACATTTCTTTTGAAATATTCAGTTATGTTTATTGTTCTGGTTACAGGAAGCGGAAGTGTGGTGGGAAATGATCTTTTTGGGGTGATAATGGTCTTGGATGGACGAAATCAAGAACCGAACATCTTGCTACTAGGTTTGGCAGTGGTAGACATGTGTACGCTGCTTGATCTAGTCCAACGTCTGCTAACGTGCGCTTTTAGTTTTGACCAGTACGCGTTCATGGATTTAGCCGCAGCCATCGATTATACTTTGATAATAACGATCGATTTAGTTTCTAATCATGGGGAACAAAATCCGTCTTTTCAGAACTTTACAGAAATTCCGTATATTTGTGAACTTTTCCATATTTCTGTTGTATCAAGTACTTTCGGACGCTCATTGATTACAACAATGTCTACCGCAATTTTCAGGAACGAATCTAATGTATTCTATGTCGCTGATTTACAATTATTGTTTTTATTTTCTTCATGAACAAGTTACTGATATAAATTATAATAGCTGAGGAGTATTTAATTGTGCATCTAAGCATTCCTAGTTTTGAATTTTCGTTTCTCCCTTCATCACGAATTGCTTGTCCTGTCATATTGATATTTATGTTTGTGCAATTACTCGCATGCTGATGTAAAATTTCTTAAGGTTAATGAAAATGATTTGTATACTTCTAAAGTAGATTAATAGTCTCGATTTTGGTTATGTTTATGGAAGGTCCCGATATCACTACAAACGAATTAAAATCCATAATTGCTTTATCGCCCGTGCCAGTGGAATCATCCGAATTACTATCTCATCTTACAAATAAAGAAAGATAACTGTAGTCCCCATCATAGCAGTCTCAGCACACGCCAAAAGACATATGGCGACACAGCACAGAAAGTGAACACAGACATCTGTTCTTCATCATAGGATATCAGCACTCATCGTAAACAATCGGAATATCGAAACACGATAAAAACAGATGAAATTCACAGCTCACGGTATGCACAGAGCACTTAACTCAGTAGCTCCTGCAACAAGACGGACTTGGAATATGAGGAAACTGCAACAAGGAACACTTTTAAGACATAGCGTCTAATGGTTCCTGCCGCCTATCCACCATATTGACCGAAAGTTCACTTCCTATTGAAAATGATGATCGTCATATTGTTTTAAGAATGTATAGCACTTGATGATGCTAGGACATCACTTTGACTCTCTAAATCCGAACATATCAAACACAGTTAATCATCGGCCTATCCACGTCTAACATCAAACATCAGACTGTAAGATCTCCCTGCAATGTGAATTTGTGAAATTATGAATCCATCCTATCTAACATGAATCTTCGGGACTCAATCCGGTGCTGCGAAGTCATGTACGAAACTCCATTCCGCCTTTCACTATTAGCGTACGGCCGTTTTAGGGATATACAATCAGCCATTACACAAAGGAAACAAAAAGGAAGCACATTTGTAAAACATTTGTTCATCAAGTTCAGATAATCATTTCCCTGTTGTTTCTTGAACACTCACAAAATGTGATTTATTAAGGATGTGTAGCAAGTCATCATGAAACTGGAGTTGGTGATCATGTCTATCCACAAATAAGTCTCTCTTCAATTCTTTACAAGCTATTTTGAAATCCTCTTATTAAGACAATTACGGTAAATTATCTTTTTTTTTCCTCCGAGCAAAAAAATATAGTAAATATAAGAGATGAAGTCAGGATTCAGATCTCAAAAAATAATAATACAATTATTAATACTTACTAATAATTGACTAATGCAATTGTTAAGTTCTAAATGGAACGGGTTGACAAATATAAATATTGAGATTTAAATGGGATTGTGGGACAACAACAAATGTGGGATCAAACTTAAAATCTCAGATAAATATAAATTAAGATCTATCAGGAACTATCAGACAAATACAAATTTGGGATCTAACTGGAACTGTCAGACAAATACAAATTTGGGATCTAACTGGAACTGTCAGACAAATACAAATTTAATATCAAAGTGGAAGTGTGACACACAAAAGAAATTTGAGATATAAGATCTAAATGAAACTATCAGACATAAGACAATTTTAAGATGTAAATGGAACAGTCAGAAAATCTAATCGTCAGAGATCTAAATTTGGCGTCGTTTAGGTGAAGACCAAAGTTTCGAAATATCTTTACTATATTTTATACGAGCCCCTTGTCGGGCTAATACAGTCTTTCTGCATCTCCATATTGTCGTTGTCTATATATCTCTTAAGAGTCCATTAGTGCCTTCATATCATGAAATTTATTCTTAAACTTTTCAGTGTTCACATTGAAGGATTGAAATTAGTTGATCCATTCACTTTGTCTCGTAAGCACTAGTTCGTATCCAGTGCATGCAGAAAATGATGAAGTGAATATTACATGAAATTTTGCAAGAAATATATATGCCGGAACGGTCCGGAATAGCAAATACAGATCCCACGTTGAAATGAGCTGAATATATGGTTAGTAGGCCAGAATAAGATCCCCATACTAAACTATTATTTAGTTTTGTGAGTTGAATAAAGGCGCAGAAAACAAAATGTTGGACCAAAGTGAAGACTCAATGACATACTAAAGTCGTCACTAAAACATTATACTCTCAATCCTGGTTGATGGGATTCCATTGCAACAGAATTCCTCAGACTGGCCTAAGAAGATTGTATTTAACATAGTAATCTATTGACAACAGTAATGAAAGGGGAAACAGGCAAATAATTGCAGTGTTGCGGTAAACCGGGTGATAATAAAGTAATAAAAAAAATAATAAATATATGACGTCATTGTACTTATTTAAACAAATACAAACTGTAACACATCATCGCCCTGTTCGTGAATTTATCAACTAATTTCAAGCCTTCAAGCCCTGTTGACCATCTATCTATCTATCTTTCTATCTATTGTCCTTTCGAGCCGAAGACGGCACATAGGGCAGAACCACAATCTCAAAACAGAAACCTTGCGTCCCAAAATGGCACATATTGCAGAGATCACTGCTATCTATGGCTCTGTTTCCATAACAACACATTTTACAATGACAGCTTGTCAAGCCATCGATCAAGCTCCTTAGTCGCCTCTTACGACATGCCTGGAAGGTCACAGTGTTACTATTCTTGATTTCCCTCATAATGATGCTCCGGTAACACACGGGAAAGTTGACTAGTCAAGAATTAAAACATTAATGTCATCATTGCGGCAGACTCTTAAAGGGTAAAAATACACATTAATAGAGAGCAATGGTATCATCATTACAACTGATAGACGAACAACGTCAATGAAATATTTTGGTTCCATTGTTTTACATTCTACTACAACATCACAATTTGTCACTCTTATTCACGTTATGTATATGTATTTGTTTATAATGTATATATTGTATATGTGATTAAAATATATATTTGAAATTCGTAATAAGAATATGTGACAATATTAACTATTTCTTACCTTCCCCTTTTGAGCTTTGGAAGGGAGGTATAGTTTGCGTTCTCTGGGTTTCTGTTGATCAGATGTTACTCTGCAGCTGATTTCTGCCATGCGACTAACACATTTAATTTCGTTGATGCTTATTTTTCTGATTGTTCTTGAGTATGGCGTCTAAGCCTAACACTGCTGGCACAACACTGGAATGGAGATTGTTTTACAGAGTGGCCGTTTTGGCACTATGGTTATTTCCCTGTAGAACAATAGAGGTGACATCTGGTTAACGCAGATTTCCTTGTTGATATGGTGGCCACTATGGTTATTTCCCTGTAGAACAATAGAGGTGACATCTGGTTGACGCAGATTTCCTTGTTGATATGGTGGCCACTATGGTTATTTCCCTGTAGAACAATAGAGGTGACATCTGGTTGACGCAGATTTCCTTGTTGATATGATGGCCTGTATTATTAAGTCTATTTAATTGTTCTAGCAGGTCTTCTATTCTTTTTCAAGTTCCGTCGGCGAAGAGATGTTCTTCTATCTCAGATGGGTTGGCTAACTTACATATCTAGTTCACGTCAATCATAAATCTGTGGGGAGGTTATAGTGGTCACCATTGTCTTGCTCTTGTTCTGATTTCAAAGCAATCTGTGTAACCATTTGCCGCTCCGACTGTGCAACACATCTTGATGTAGTTTGCATATATTTTTCCATGTACAAATACTTATATTGCTTGCAATGTAACATATTTTTAATAGAGGTAAAAGTTAAAAGACAACTTGTTGCAGAGATCAGCATTTATCAGCAATTGCATAAAATAGCACAGCTTAGAACTTCACCATAAACAACTGTCCTCATATTTTATAACAGCATAAGAACAATCTTGCTAAATGTTATACAAGGAAGAATTTAGAATAAAATCAATATTGAGTTAAAATAACAACAATTTGGACTGAAATAAACAGTGGAACTAATTTATATTCTGCATGAGGACATGATTAATGTAAAGACAGATCTTGGAAAGGTCCGCTCATCGTAATGGTTCCCTAGACCGGCCGTGCGCTAATCTTACGGTCTACTGTTTGATGTGCGACGGGATAGTTTGACGACTAACTGTGTGTCTATATGTTCGGAATTGGAGTCGGCAACGATGGCCTGGCATCATCAAGTGCTACGACGATCATCATTTTCAAGAGGACGTGAATTACCGGTATATGGGGATAGGCGGCGGGAATAATTGAAGGCTATGCATGAAGAGTGTCCCTTGTTGCAGTTTCCTCATATTCCAAGTCGCATGTTTGTGTTAGTCACCTCTAGTGATTCGGGCAGATCTTGCTCGTAAACCTGGGAGGGCCGACCATCTAAGGGCAGAATCCACCTACAGAAAAGATCATCTGCTGCCTTGCAGGCAGATTGGGGACAATCACAAGCTAAGGAAAGGAAACCTGAACAAAATGCTGGCTGAAATCGGATGCACTGGGCCACCACAGGCGCAGAACACAGTGCAAAGTTTTAACAGGTAATTAAGCGGAGTTGATCTAACAGGCTTAAACAGACAGCTGTCTTCGTGTGAGAGTCTGGAGTCCTACTCTGATTGAGTCCTGATCGCAGAGAGAGAGAGGGGGGGGGGGAAGGTCCTGGCAAAAGCAACATACAAAGAATGTAACAACAAAGTGAAAAGTTCAACAAGAAGAGATACAAGAGCTTATATAGACAATTTGGCAGAGAAAGCAGAGACAGCTGCAATTACAGAAGACAGCAGAACTCTCTATACTGTACAAAAGATGCTGACAAACACCCATACATCCAGTGGAACACCAATTCTAGACAAATCTGGATTAATGCTAACAACAAGTGCAGACATAAAAGCCCGTTGGGCGGAACACTTCAAAGAAATTCTTAGCTGTCCACTACCCCACAGTTTAATAGATTTTGAAGCTGAAACACCAGCGGCAGAATTAGATGCAAATTTAGATGACTTCACCTTGAGCGAAACAGAAACCACCTTAAAGCATATGACCAATAACAAGGCTGCTGGAGAGGATAAGTTAACAGCTGAGATACTCAAGGCAATTGATAGCCATAATCTAATACATCTCCAAAAAATGTTCAACATCATTTGGAAAGCAGAGAAGACGCCTCATAAACGGAAAAAAATGAATCATTGTTAAGATTCCAAAAATGGGCAATCTTAGAGATTGTAACATCTGGAGAGGCATGGTACTTTTGTCAGTTGCCTCAAGTTATTCTGCAAAATCTTCCTAAATAGAATAAAGGATTCAATAGATAAAGTAATGCGGGAAGAACAGGCATGGTTTAGAAAAGGGAGAAGCTGCCTTGACCACATTTTCACTCTACGACTTATATTGGAGGAACACATTGAAAAGCAAAAACCTTTTGTACTTAATCTCGTCGACTTCAAAAAAGCATTTGACAGTATTCATAGAGATTCTTTGTGGAAAATTCTGAAGCAATATGGCTTACCATAAAAAAATCATAAATATTATCAAAGACATGTATGATGGTTACACGTGTGCAGCTCGAACAGAGGAAGAACTGAGCGAATGTTTCCCAAAACAAGGGTTAAACAAGGATGTATTTTATCGCCCTTGTTATTTGGAATTGTTATGGACTTCATAAAGAAGAAATGCTGCACTGGTAATAAAGGCATCGAATGGATACAAGGAGACCATTTGGAGGACCTCGACTTTGCTGATGACATAGTTCTCATAAGCAGTCAGATAAAAACGATGCAGGAAAACACAAATGAACTATCATCAATAGCCAGCAAAATTGGGCTTGAGATCAATCATGAAATACTAAGTTCATGAAAAGCTTAATTCAAACAGACGACAAAATATACATGGAAAACAAACCAGTAGAAGAGATCAGATCGATTACTTTATCTATCTTTGAAGTCACATTGATCGAGAAGGGGATACAAGCAAAGAAATTAGAATAAGAATAGCTAAAGCAGCAATGTCTTTCAGAAGCCTTGAAAAGTTGTGAAAATCAAAACTCATTAGCACAAACACAAAACTTAGACTATTCAAATGAAATGTACTATCATCACTCACGTATGCGTGTGAAAGCTGGAAAACATGAAGAGATATAGAAACAAAGTTGAACGCATTCGAAAATAAATGTATTTAGAAAATACTTGGTATAGCGTGGAACGAATTCAAAACAAACGAGGAAATTAGAATTAGAGAAATCGCCAATCGACCACTAATATCTTCAGTAAAAAAAGAAAAGACGATGGTCATATGTTGGACATGATGAGAAGAGATAATAACCGAATAGCAAAGCAAGCCCTCACGTGGGAAACAACAGGTAAGAGAAAAAGTGGAATACTCAGAGAGACACTGAGAAGAACATAGATGAGAGAGGCAAGAGCAGCAGGAATCGGCTCCCTCAATGAGATAGAGTTGCTTGCACAGAACAGAGACAAATTGCGAGATTTGATAAAATATCTTTAAAAGAATTGAAAACTGCTAGAACAAAAAATTCAGATAAAAGAAGGAGTATCTTGGTCTACGCCCTACGGGCCGGCTACGGTTCGAAAGGTCAATAGATAGATAGATGAGGACATTAATCGAAAGCAAACTAACCAATAATTGTCCACTTCATAGACTACACCAACATTTTTGTTACAATACACCATAAACAACGTATAGGCTGTCTAAAAGATATACATCTAGATGACACAGACATACGACTAATATGTAATTTATACCGGGAGCAAACAGCAATAATAAAATATAACAAAGAGAACTCTACACCAATTAATACGAAAAGAGACGTAAACGGGGATGCATCCTATCACCAAGCTTGTTCAATCTGTACACTGAGCAAATCTTAACAAACATCACAGAGATGCGATGCATAAACATTAATGGAAGCGATAATCAGTAACCTAAGATATGTTGATGATAGTGTATTAATTGCAGAAAATCCAAAAGATAACCCCATTAATTACTTACTGAAATAAACTCACAAATGGATATCAAATTTAGAGAAATAGAAAAAAGCCAGTGGTGGGGAGTGTTAGACACTCCAAGGTTTGGTGACAGCTTTACAAAGAAGGAACACAACACAATACTGACGTTTCGGCCTGTGGTCTTCTTCAGAAAACAGGGACAACGACAACAAACGATGAAGCACAATTATCTATAACTACATGTTAGATAATCAGGTGAATGGAGGGATGGACAAAAAGAAGAGAAGAAAGTAGGATGTTGAATTAAGAAAGGAGGCTACATGAGGGGAGGTAGGATGAGAGTCAAGATCTGTAGAATAGAAAGATAGGAAAAATGAGGTAGAGATAGAAATGGCAATAGTTCAAAGTGGATAATGTATCGTAAAACGTATAAGAAAAATCAAAAACTTAGCTGGGATATCTTGACTGTCCGCCGTGAAGCAATTGATAGAATCGACACGAGGCCTAGAACAGGATCGTGGGGAAACGATAGAGAGGGGAGGATGGTTGTTAATTAGGGGGAATGGGGGAGAAGAAATGGCGTGTAGCCAGACTAGTGTGAAAACACTGGTAGAAATAAATAGAAAGAAACCACAACAGAGGCTCGGGTAAGGCATGTCAGCGACCAGACAAAGGGCGGAAGGAGAAGATAATATGTCCCATAAAATTAATGGGGCCTAACAGAGAGGAAAAATCCAAACAAAGGAATCGGAGAAGCAAAAGACAAGAGGGAGAACTGGGTGATGAGCAACAGAGGTAGTATTAGATGGGTTCAAAATAGCTGGATGGAGAGGTAAGATGAGGGAGGAAATAATAACCAAGGGAAGAGAAATAAAGAGGAAGACTAAGAAGGGTAAGAATAAGGTACGGGTAAAGTGGATAGGAGGAGAGGCGGTGGGTCAGGATTGAATAGATAGAGGGGGAGTCCAAAAGAAGTGGAGTAATAGAGGGAATTAATCAGCAGAAAGTAGTGCCTAGAGAGGTAGAGAGGTAGAGAAGTAGGGAAACGATGAGTCCTAGAAGAGGGCTGAGAGTAGACAAGCTAGAATAGTGAGGGTAGAGAGGTGGTGACACCAGAGAAAAGAGAATAGAGAATAGAGAATACTAGGTGTGTATAAATAGATGGGAGTAGTAAGTACACACCAGGGGAGGAGAGGTAATACGCAGGAGGAGAGGCGGTGGGTCAGGAGTGAATAGGTAGAGAGGGAGTCAGAAAGAAGAGGGGTAATAGAGGGAGGGTACGCAGGAGGTAGTGAAGTATGGAAGCGGAGGGATTAGGTGGATAAATACAGAGGTGTAGTAAGTGTAGCTGGAAACAGAGGTGGAGTAAGTGTAGCTGGAAAACAGAGGTGGAGTAAGTGTAGCTGGAAAACAGATAAGTGGAGGCCTAAGAGAAAGGGGTGGGTGGGATGGGTTTACGAATACTAAGGGTAGAGAAGTGGTGACACGAGAGGATAGATAATACTAGGAGTGTATATATAAGGGGGAGTATGAAGTATACACCAGAGGAGGAGAGATAATATAGTGATAAGGAGGAGATGGACACATATGTAGTAAGCAGAGAGGGGGGATTAAAAAGGCAAGATGGGGGATGACTACAATAGATGGGGGGGGGGAGGGATAGGAAAGGAGCAGACTAACATAGAGTTGAGATAGGAAGAAGAGTACACGGGAGGGAGAAGGGGTCAGAGGAAGAGGGGTCCTTAGAGGGATAGGGATACATTCATGCCACGGAGGGTGAGGCAACCCCAACGAGCGATCAGGCGGTTCTCAAGAGTGAGACGACTGTGGTGATCAGAAGAGTAAGATATAAGGCCAGTGACCGGGACATCAGCGTTCCCACGATGGCCCCTCGAGATGAAGTGGGCTGCAACATGAGTGCCCGCTTCTCGGGTGATGACATGTAAATGTTCACGGCACCGAACCCCGATACGTCAACCAGACTGACCGATGTAGGTCAACTTGTATCGCTTACAGATGATGGCATAAATGATGTTCCGCGATGTGCAAGTGGATCCCTCTCTGATCTCGAAAGGACCATTAGGAAAGAGGACGGTATCAGTCTGGAGAACGTGGTCACAAGTTTTGCATACTCTGCGGTTGCAGCGGATAGTACCCCGATGGCTAAGGAGGGTAGCAGGAAGACGGCCCCTGACAAGAAAGTCGCGGAGGTTCCGCTCACGTCTAAAGGCCACCAGTGGTGGGTCGGGAAAGAGCAGACGAGTAGTAGGGTCAGATCGAAGAATGGGGAGGTAGCGGTGGATGGTCCTAATCACAGCGTAGTGGTGATGGTGATAGGTGAGGGTGATAGGTGAGGGCGAGTAGTAGGGTCAGATCGGAGAATAGGGAGGTAGCGGTGAATCGTTCTAATCACAGCGTAGTGGTGAGGGTGATAGGTGAGGGCGAGTAGTAGGGTCAGATCGGAGAATAGAGAGGTAGCGGTTAATGGTCCTAATCACAGCGTAGTGGTGAGGGTGATACGTGAGGGCGAGTAGTGGGGTCAGATCGGAGAATAGGGAGGTAGCGGTGAATGGTCCTAATCACAGCGTAGTGGTGAGGGTGATAGGTGAGGGCGAGTAGTGGGGTCAGATCGGAGAATAGGGAGGTAGCGGTGAATGGTCCTAATCACAGCGTAGTGGTGAGGGTGATAGGTGAGGGCGAGTACTACTCTATCAGAGGGGGGATGAGCAGATGGGGTAAGAGCAGACTGACGTGAAGTGTGGAGAACTCGACGCAGGGCAGGGAGGAGAGCTGATTCCGGACAGAGGCGACGGCGGAAGAAATCAAGCATAAGGTGGGCGTTATGAAGGAAATCTTCATCGTCTGGGCAAAGACGACGAAGTCTGAGCAGCTGGGAATAGGGAAGAGAGTTCTTGCAGGATGTAGGATGAGAGGAGTCGTAGCGGAGGAAACTGTGGGAGTCGGTGGCCTTGTAGAAGACCGAGGTGAGAAGATGAGAGGTGCCCAAGGAGACTAGGATGTCCAGGAAAGATGCGGAGGAGGTGGAGATGTGGTAGGTGATGTGGATGGAGGAGTGAAAATGTCCGACATATTCGATGAAACGAGAGATCTCATCCTCAGGAAGGTCAGTCAGACCGATGCAATCATCGATGTACCTACGATACATAAGGGAAGAGGGCCCTGGTAGGTTTGGATGATTTGGTGCTCGAGGTAGCCCATGAAGAGACAAGCATAGCTAGGGCCCATTTTGGTGTCCATAGCCACACCGCTAATTTTGGTGAAGAAATTGCCATTGAACTCGAAAGAGTTGAGGTTCAAGACTAATTCCGCTAGACGAAGGAGGACTTCAGTGGCGATGGAAGGTTGGATCCTACGGTCCAGGAAAAACTGAAGAGATTGAAGGTCGTCGGAGTGGGGAATAGAAGTATAAAGGGAGCAGACATCCATAACGAAGAGGCGGTAGTGGCAATCAGGAAGGAGGGTGATAGAGGCGAAGATGTTGAGGGCGTCGTTAGTGTCCTTGACATACGAAGGGAGGCCCACAACTATGGGTTGAAAGACACTGTCAAGGAAATCATAAGTGAGAACTGTGGGACATGAGATGGAAGAGACAATAGGTCGTCCAGGAGAGCCAGGTTTATGTATCTTGGGCAACTTATAGAAAGAGGGTCTACCCAAGCAGTAGTCAGGAAGGATAATACGGGAGGAGCTAGAGAGAAGTAGTCCATCCTGAATGAACCGGAGGATGGTGCGACGCACCATGGTGTTGTTAGAGACAGTGGTGTCGTCGAGGGTGGGGAGGTAGAAAGTAGGGTCGGATAATTGTTTGTCCCCTTCCCGGATATAGAGGTCTTTCCTCCATACTACCACCGCGCCTCCCTTGTCAGCCGGCTTGATGACAATATCGTCACGTCGGCGAAGATCCTGTAAGGGTTTGTACTCATCACTACTAAGATTAGAGTGTCGAAGTCTCTTGGGACGAAGTGCCTTAATCTCCCGGAGATTATTCTCCCTGTTAATAATGGGACGAAGTGCCTTAATCTCCCGGAGATTATTCTCCCTGTTAATAATGGGACGAAGTGCCTTAATCTCCCGGAGATTATTCTCCCTGTTAATAATGGGACGAAGTGCCTTAATCTCCCGGAGATTATTCTCCCTGTTAATAATGGGACGAAGTGCCTTAATCTCCCGGAGATTATTCTCCCTGTTAATAATGGGAAGAAGTGCCTTAATCTCCCGGAGATTATTCTCCCTGTTAATAATGGGACGAAGTGCCTTAATCTCCCGGAGATTATTCTCCCTGTTAATAATGGGACGAAGTGCCTTAATCTCCCGGAGATTATTCTCCCTGTTAATAATGGGACGAAGTGCCTTAATCTCCCGGAGATTATTCTCCCTGTTAATAAACAGACCCAAGACCTGTGAGTCGCCTGAGGAGGGAGTCCAGTCAAATTTGCGGGAGAAGAAGTGGGCAAATTCGTCGGTAGGAGGAGGTTGAAAGGAAGAGTTCGGATGAAGAAAGTGACAGAGTTTGAGACGTAGTCGTCTGTGGTACTCCTGTATGTCCCGTAAGAGGGAAAATGAGTCGCTCGAGGGGCGAACTGGGACAAACTTAAGAAGAGAGCGCTCGTGGTCGGAAGGGGCAAATCGGGGGGGGGGGGATACAGACGACAAGGGAGCTAGAGAAATAGACCTAGGGACTATTCTGAGCTATATTTACCTTAGAGAAACTATAACCAGTGACACAAAAGGTAAAACTGAAATAAACGAAATAACAGGAATGACAAAATGTAATTTTAATGCATGAAAAATATACCAACTTTAAAACAAATACACCAGATATAAATCTAAGAATACATTACAAAAACAAGAAAAAACTATATCTTCAGAACAATCCTGTATGGTTCAGAAACATGGACATTAGACAAGAAAACAGAACAGAAAAGTGAATCATTTGCTGGTTATAATAGAATAGGAACAAATTTAATTGGATGGAAAGAAAAGAAAGCTAATTATGAATTTTAAACAACTAGAAGTGAATGAGAACTTCTAAAGACAAATCAAACAAGACAAATGAGATTTTTGGGGCATGTTAAAAGACACAGCAGACTACAAAAAGCAATCTTGGAAGGGAAATTACAAAGTAAAAAAGACAGATGCAGACCAAGACTAACATGGACGAGTAACATCAAAAGAAGTGAGTCTATGACAACCTACACTATGAAAGCAAGAGTGGAATGGCGCTCCATGGTAGCCAACCGTTGAGGCGGAGATGGCACTCAATGATGATGATGATCGAAATACAAAAGATTGAAGGTCTATGAAATATAGGTTAAAATATAAAAGATTAACTCTTTACGTCCGTGTGAGCTCTGTCATCGACGCTTGCTTAATCACATTTCTTCCACAAGAACGCTGACAGTCGCTTTCATTTGTTTTGTTACTATGAAAATTAAACATTTTAAACTGCTGCATCCGGAAGGGATATCTTTCTAATCGAATTTCCTGTCTTTTGACGAAGTTCTATTAATCCATCGTGTTGTTTTCTTCACAATATCATCGAAATTTGAGTTGTTTTTTTTTAAGTGTTCAATCAGCTGATTTGTGTTTACAAGTTAACAATGGCTAGCAGCAGTGAAGTATCGTTTGCTCCTAAACGCAAATTATTATTAACAGCAGATAAAGCTAGAGAATTATGTTATGAGGACTTTGAATATGATAGTGATCTCAATGATGTTAGTTTTAGTAGCTCTGACGAAGAAGCAAATATTCTTAGTAGTTCCAGCAGTTCTGAAGGGGAGCTACAGAAACCTGGACCCAGTGCCAAGCGTAGAAAAAAATTGCCTAAAGTGTCTTCTAGTGGTACTAGGGGCAGCTCTTGTGAGTGGAATTTAGTACCAAACAGTAACACTACCAACAATAACAATGATGAAACTGTTACTGTAAACAATTTTAGATTTCATCCTAAAGAAGGGTGCAGTCCTGGAGTCAATGAAAAGTCTGGCCTCAGTAAACAGTCATCACCCTTTGACTGTTACAAGGTATTGCTTACTGACAATACTGTTGATTTTATTGTCAATTCCATAAATGAATATGCTAGACATAAATAAGTATAACCAGAGATCTTGTTTCAATAATTGGAAGGAGTTTTCATGGTATGAATTTTTTAAATTTATGCCATCGGACTAGATGTCATGCCCTCTCTGTGTGACTATTTCTCAGCGGAGACTCAATGTTTCAGTACTTCCTTTTTATTTTAAAAATTTCAAACGAGATAGATTTTTTAGCATTTTCCAAACAATGCTGCATGTTGGTGAGCCTGTATATGAAGGAAAAAACAAAATAAAGCCTTTTGTTGATCTGCTCACAGCTAATTTCAAAGCTGCTTTTACTCCCTTTCAAAATATTTCCATCGATGAAATGATTATTCGATTCAAAGTAAAGTGGAAGTACAAGCAGTTCAATGCGACAAAGCCAAGACAAAACATATGATTTCTTACAGCGACAAGGAACGCAGATGTAAGGTTTGTAGCAAACCTAGTGCCCCAAGACAGACTAATTTTTTGTGTGAAGGATGTGATGATAGGCCGCATCTACATCCAAAACACTGTTTCAAACTGTGGCACACAAACGCCACATTCAGACTTGTCAATAAATTAATTAAAATGCTGCGGCGTATATTGTACATCAACTTTAAATTTAATCTATTTACCCGTGTAATATATTTAGTTGACTGCCACACCCCCCTTCTTAAGTAAAAAATAAATTTAACATAAAAATGACATACCATGAAGAATTGTGTGTATAGTGCAAACTAGTTTCCGTAGGATAGTGAAACTTTCCTAATTTGTTCAGAAGTGGATATATTTACTTGGAAACACATTTCCAGCACTGTTGGATTACCATATACACCCATTTTGGGTAGGTGAGTACCAATTTTTATATTTAAAAAATTATTTTTTTTTTAATTTTAATTATTAATTGCTTAAATTTTTATCCTTCAATTTTTTTCCCAAAATATTGTTTCTGATTATGAATCTGTGTCCTTTTCCCTTCAATTTGATGCCTAATTTATATGTCTATGACTTTTTATAGTGAAAATATGAAAGATTTAGTGAAAGAAGTATTTTTCAGGAAAAATAACTGTGGCAAAACAGTAGTGACTGTGTAGAAAAACTACGGTCATTAAAAATATATTCTTCATCATGCTTCATACCTGTTGGCGTAGGAGATCATGTCCTTCCACAATTCTTTATCCACAGTACATTGTATCAATTGTGTTGATTTTTTTTCCCGTGCCATGATACCAAACTATCCCGTTCTTCTCTCTTTGTCATCCGCGATCTCCCTGTATTTTGCCAATTGTAACCCAGTATTACAGAGACAAATGGCGAGATTTGATAAAATATCTTTAAAAGAAAACTGCTAGAACAAAAATTCAGATATGAGAAGGTGTATCTTGGTCTACGCCCTATGGGCCGGCAACGGCTCGAAAGGTCAATAGATAGATAGATAGAACCGAGTATTCCAACTTTCCACTTCTAATGATGTTCCCGAAAAATGTTGATTGTTTCTTTCTGATGTTTCACAGACGCTCCCTTTCTGAGAATGCCCTCGTTGATCTGTCCAAGGAACTCTTTAACATTTTCTGAGAAATTCCATATCTGTGACCTCTAATTGTATTCACATTTGTTTGTCTCTTTTCCATGATTCGCTTTCATAGGTCAGAATTGACCCTTAATATCACCGCTGAACTCTCTTTCCCACGTCTACTGACATAGACATGTTACACAAACTGTTTTTAATTTTCTGAAATGCTATTTTCGCCTGAGATATTCAACTTTTTATTTCTGTGGTGCATCTTCCGTTGATGTTATTATTGTACCAAGTATTATGTGCCCAAGTATTTGACGATCTACACTTTCTTCAGATGTGTCCCGTTTATTTTTTGTTGCATGGTGGTGGTGGTTATTTCTTCGATATTACGATTACTTCTGTTTACTTACTATTCAGACTGATACCTTTCTTATTGCTTTCTTCTACTATTATGTCCATCATTTCTTGCAATTTTTCTCATTAAGATTCTTATATCGTAAATTGTTTATGTTATGACCGTTTACTTCTGTTCCTTTGTTGTCTATAATGATGATACAAAATATTTTTATTAAAAACAGACACTATAGTCTGCTAATTAACGCGCACAGAACACATAAATAAAGATCTGTAGGACCTGTTATGTTTATTGTATATATACTATGATATTGTCACGATGTTATTCTCCTGTTAATATTTTATAATGTTATGTGAAATTATTGTTATTAATATCGAGTTTATTTATTTCAATTTAAAAACACAAAGTCCCATAGCAAGATCTTTTAACTGTGAACTTGTCTATTCACCCAGATCAAGCAAATCCTTACACGGAGAAGAACAACAGTGATCATCATCTGCGTATTCATTATTTTCCTCTTTACGACAGCTCCAGTTTATGTCGTCAACAGATTAGGGTATAAATTTTATCGGGGAACAGGCAAATAATTGCAATGCTGCGGTAAAGCTGGTAGCAAGGAGCCAATGGTGGGGTGTGCTAAACACTCCAAGGTATGGTGACAGCTTTACAAATAAAGAAAACAACACAATACTGACGTTTCGGCCTGTGGCCTTCTTCAGAATACAGGGACAACGACAACAAGCGGTGAAGCACAATTACTACATGTTAGATGATCAAGTGGAGGGCGAGGAAAGTAGGATGCAGAAATAAGAAAAGAGAGAAATGAATTTTACATGATGAGAGGTATGATGGGCGTCAAAATATATAAAATAGAAAAAGAGAGAAAAAAATGTATAATAAATTGTACTTAGCTGAGCTCAGAGCAGGAAAACTGTAATCCGTGCTGAAACAAGTCGGAATGACTAAAAGCGCAGAGAACGTGTATAGAAAGCAACACGTGACAAAGACAGGTCAGTAAAGAGGGCAAAAGGATCTAATATCGGGAAAACCAAAAAGGGGGGGGGGAAGGGGGGATAGACGAGGACACTCCTGGGACACAACAAGCAATACATATAAATCACTCAACAATGGAAGTGAGAGATCACGCGAGAGGTTAAGAGAAAGAAATTGAATGACACGACAAAGTAGTAAACTAGGCAGTGGGTGAGAGAGATGGACTCTACAGAATGGATGGCCTCGAACTGAAAGAGTTGAGAGGTAGGTCAACGAAAGGAAGGATTGGATACGGGAGGAAGAGATACGGTGAGGAAGAATAATAAAGCCGGTATAATGAGAAGGGCGATAGAGGGGTGGTCCGGAGGAAGTTAGTCTATCGGGAGGTAGGGAAGTATTAGAGGAGGAGGTATGGAGAGGAGGGATAAGAAGCAGGTATGTGAAAACTGGATAGGGGGAGAGGCGGTAGGTCAGAAGTGAATGGAAAAAGAGAAAGTCTGGAAGAAGTGGAGCAATAGGGGATGGTGTGCATGAGGTATGAACCATAGGAGGTAAAGAAGTAGGGAAATGATAGAACAAAGGGGGAATGAAAGTGGGCATCAGGATAAGGGGGATACTGGAATAGTAGGTATAGATGAGTAGTGACTACAAGTGAATAGAGAGGAGAGGGGTGAGCTAGGAGTAGATCAGCAGAGGGGTGGTAGGAAGGACGAGGGACAATAGAGGTGGGCAGTGAGATCGTACGTACAGTCCAGGTGGAGAGGTGATATAGTGATAAAGAGGTAAAGGACATGAAGGTAGTCAGAAGAGAAAAAGGTGTAGGGAGGGGGGGTTTTAGGAGGAAGAAGGCAGGATGGGGGTTACTCAAAGAGGATATGAAAAGCAGGGATGGACGAGGAGTAGAGGACCCAAGAAGAGAAATAGGAAGAGAGGTCCATAGGTGGGAGGGTGGAGTCGGAGGCCGGAGGGTCCTCAGAGGGACAGGGATACATTGATGCCACGAGGGGTGAGGCAGCCCCAACGAGCGATCAGACGGTGCTCAAGAGTGAGCCGACTGTGGTGATCAGAGGAGCATGATACTAGACCAGTTACCAAGACATCAGTCTTACCTCGATGGCCCCTAGAGTTAAAGTGGGCTGCTACAGGAGTGTCGGCGATAGGTGCCGTGAACACTTGAATGACATCACCCAAGAAGCGGACACTCCTGTAGCAGCCCACTTTAACTCGAGGGGCCATCGAGGTAAGACTGATGTCTTGGTAACTGGCCTAGTATCATGCTCCTCTGATCACCACAGTCGGCTCACTCTTGAGCACCGTCTGATCGCTCGTTGGGGCTGCCTCACCCCTCGTGGCATCAATGTATCCCTGTCCCTCTGAGGACCCTCCGGCCTCCGACTCCACCCTCCCACCTATGGACCTCTCTTCCCATTTCTCTTCTTGGGTCCTCTACTCCTCGTCCATCCCTGCTTTTCATATCATCTTTGAGTAACCCCCATCCTGCCTTCTTCCGCCTAAAACCCCCCTCTCCCTACACCTTTTTCTCTTCTGACTACCTTCATGTCCTTTACCTCTTTATCACTATATCACCTCTCCACCTGGACTGTACGTACGATCTCTCTGCCCACCTCTATTGTCCCTCGTCCTTCCTACCACCCCTCTGCTGATCTACTCCTAGCTCACCCCTCTCCTCTCTATTCACTTGTAGTCACTACTCATCTATACCTACTATTCCAGTATCCCCCTTATCCTGATGCCCACTTTCATTCCCCCCTTTGTTCTATCATTTCCCTACTTCTTTACCTCCTATGGTTCATACCTCTTGCACACCATCCCCTATTGCTCCACTTCTTCCAGACTTTCTCTTTTTCCATTCACTTCTGACCTACCGCCTCTCCCCTATCCAGTTTTCACATACCTGCTTCTTATCCCTCCTCTCCATACCTCATCCTCTAATACTTCCCTACCTCCCGATAGACTAACTTCCTCCGGACCACCCCTCTATCGCCCTTTTCATTATACCGGCTTTATTATTCTTCCTCACCGTATCTCTTCCTCCAGTATCCAATCCTTCCTTTCGTTGACCTACCTCTCAACTCTTTCAGTTCGAGGCCATCCATTCTGTAGAGTCCATCTCTCTCACCCACTGCCTAGTTTACTACTTTGTCGTGTCATTCAATTTCTTTCTCTTAACCTCTCGCGTGATCTCTCACTTCCATTGTTGAGTGATTTATATGTATTGCTTGTTGTGTCCCAGGAGTGTCCTCGTCTATCCCCTCTTCCCCCCCCCCTTTTTGGTTTTCCCGATATTAGATCCTTTTGCCCTCTTTACTGACCTGTCTTTGTCACGTGTTGCTTTCTATACACGTTCTCTGCGCTTTTAGTCATTCCGACTTGTTTCAGCACGGATTACAGTTTTCCTGCTCTGAGCTCAGCTAAGTACAATTTATTATACATTTTTCTCTCTCTTTTTCTATTTTATATATTTTGACGCCCATCATACCTCTCATCATGTAAAATTCATTTCTCTCTTTTCTTATTTCTGCATCCTACTTTCCTCGCCCTCCACTTGATCATCTAACATGTAGTAATTGTGCTTCACCGCTTGTTGTCGTTGTCCCTGTATTCCGAAGAAGGCCACAGGCCGAAACGTCAGTATTGTGTTGTTTTCTTTATTTGTAAAGCTGTCACCATACCTTGGAGTGTTTAGCACACCCCACCATTAGCTCCTATAAATTTTATCCACTAAGAAACAGGACTCTGATAGGTCTTATTTCTACCGAACAGCGGGAACACGTTGAGATGATATCTTTTTCCATCAACAGTTTTTTCATCCCAAATAGCGCCTTTATAATCATAGTTGTCTGTACGGCAGTACTTTCATTTAAACTACGAAGACAAACCAAATGGAGAAAGACTATCATGAACAGCGTTCAAAAAGATAGAGTTTCCAGCCGCAACCAGAAGACAGCCAAAATGGTAGTGATGATTTCAACTTTGTTTATTGTTTGTTTTATTCCAGTTAGTGTCATTCTTTTGGCAATAGCATTTGTGCCAGAGATGTCACTAAATGGTGACTATTTTAGCATGACATTATTTATTGTTGGGTTTGGCTATGTCATGGAATGTGTTAATTCTGCAACTAATATTTTTATCTATTATCACATGAGCAGCAAATACAGAGACACATTTTTGCAACTTTTCAAAGCGGTATGCAATCACATGACACGGTCATCATTATCAGACTAGTTTATGTAGCTAGATGAATACTCAAGTTCAAACAACAAGACAATTTGTTTATGTTGGGATTTAACATAGGACACTTTACTCTGATATTTTCCAGTCTACGACAACACCATCATGACAAGAGGTGTAATGGATTATAAACAAGGCAATCCGGTGATTTACCCGCATCATAGAACTCAATAGATATACTTATATAAATGGACGATTGTAAAGATCATCATAAAGACTGAACAAATAACAGTAGCACTGTCATGAATATAAATAGACTCGAGATCCAGTGTGGAGTCTGGACCTTAGTTTAGTTTAATTTAGTGTAGTTTAATTTAGTTTAGTTTAATTTAGTTTAGTTTAGTCGACGGATCATCCTCATTGCACTCCGGACATGTCCGTCCCTGCGCTGTCGGGGATAAAAGGGGAGTAAAGAATTATAGCGTTGTTACTTGCCAGGCATGTTCTTAAAAGGCGACTAAGGAGAGTTGGGCATGGGACTGGCAATCCTGTACTGTAAAAAAATAAACCGCAAACACTTCACAAACATGCTCACAACAGCTGTGACTGAAAATAAAAAGAGATAAGATAAAAATCATCAGAATTAATGCACTTGGCAATAAAAGAGTGACAATAGGAGAAATTCCTCTACAATCTTACATATATATGCACAGTAATATAGATAAAGAGGGAGGAACAGAGAATTATACCAAAATAAGGATATCAAAAGCAAAAGGAAAATTGGTTGCACAAGGAAACATATGAAAATTCAAAGAAATTTGGTTAAATACAAAAATAACAATTTTCACCTCCAATGTTCATTCATTCCTATTATTTAGCTGTGGAAAATGGAGAGCAACAAAACTAAAAATCATGAAGATACGTACCTTCGTTAATGGATGCTTGGTCAGGATAAAGGATGGAAATGGCACGACAAAATCACTAATATAGAATCAGAGAGATTCAAATGTCATGGGTAAAGAAATACAGCGAAGACGATGTGGCTGGATAGGACAAACACTGCGGAAGCCAACTGAGGGTATTAAACAACAGGCCATTTTGGAATCCTCCCCCAAAAAAAGACAAAGAGGAAGACCAAAATATTCTTTGAAAAAATAGATGGAGCAGAGATGAAGATAATGGGGAAGATATTGAATGATTTTAAAAGAATGGCTTATTATTATTTTTATTGTTTATCATTAAGTTGATCTTTACAATCGTCCATTTATAAGATACATTATAACAGTGCATACATTTAAAATCAACAGAATATAATTTGTCAAAAGTCAGTCTAGTGACAAGTTAACCAAACTACAGCACATCTTTTACTTATAGATGACAGAAGGAAAAGGGTGTAGGAAGAATATGAAATGAATAGTAAATATTGACTTCATGCTGTCTAATTTCTTGCCTCTTTATCATGTCAAGCATATTAGTTTATGTAGCCAATAGTGTTGTGTAACAGACACTCTTTCAAGGTATGGTGACGGCTTTACAAAAAAGGAACAACATAAAATACTGACATTTCGGCCTGCATGATGCTTTCTTCCGAAAAAGAGAACAATGACAACAAATGATGAAACACAGATAAATATTACTACATCTAGAATGATTGAGACATGTAAGTTAGTGGGATAAGAGATAAAACACAGATAAATATTACTACATCTAGAATGATTGAGACATGTAAGTTAGTGGGATAAGAGATAAAACACAGATAAATATTACTACATCTAGAATGATTGAGACATGTAAGTTAGTGGGATAAGAGATGAAACAAGATAGGGAGGGAGATGTGCCACATGTTGGAGGATAGATAAAATGTGGAAATATGAAAGTATATATTGACAAATGATTATATTGAACTTCCGGTATATGGTGGATAGGCGTCAGAATCCATTGAAGACTATGAATGAAAAGTGTTCCTTGTTGCAGTTTCCTCATATTTCAAGTCCGACTTGTTGCAAGCGCTAGAGTTAAGTGTTCTGTGCATACCGTGAGCTGTGTGTCTCATCCGTTTTGATCATGTTTCGATATTCCAATTGTTTACGATGAATGATGATATCGTATGACAGGGATTAGTCGGCTGTGTTCACTTTCTGCGCGGTTTCGCCTTCTTTTGGCGTGTGCTGAGACTTCTACGATGTGGACTACAGTTACCTTTCTTTGTTTGGGAGATGAGATATTAATTCGGATGATTGCGCTGACATGGGCGGATGAGCAATTATGGATTTTAATTCGTTTGCAGTGATACCGAGGCCTTCCATAACCAAATAACCAAAAGAATGTCAAGAAACGGAACGACTTAGAAAGTGTTTGTTGAAGACCTATGCTCCACAGGGAGCTGAAAGGTAGAAAAAAGGACGATTGTAAAGATTAGCATAAAGACAACCAGACAAGTAACAACAGCAATGTCATGAACATAAATAGACACGTGACCGATTGTGTAGTCTGGATTTAGTATTATATCGCTGTTCCAATTTAATTTACTTTAGCTTAGTTTAATTTAATTTAGTTCACTTTAGCTTAGTTTAATTTAATTTAGTTTACTTTAGCTGCCGTGAACACTTGAATGACATCACCCAAGAAGCGGACACTCCTGTAGCAGCCCACTTTAACTCGAGGGGCCATCGAGGTAAGACTGATGTCTTGGTAACTGGCCTAGTATCATGCTCCTCTGATCACCACAGTCGGCTCACTCTTGAGCACCGTCTGATCGCTCGTTGGGGCTGCCTCACCCCTCGTGGCATCAATGTATCCCTGTCCCTCTGAGGACCCTCCGGCCTCCGACTCCACCCTCCCACCTATGGACCTCTCTTCCTATTTCTCTTCTTGGGTCCTCTACTCCTCGTCCATCCCTGCTTTTCATATCATCTTTGAGTAACCCCCATCCTGCCTTCTTCCGCCTAAAACCCCCCCTCTCCCTACACCTTTTTCTCTTCTGACTACCTTCATGTCCTTTACCTCTTTATCACTATATCACCTCTCCACCTGGACTGTACGTACGATCTCTCTGCCCTCCTCTATTGTCCCTCGTCCTTCCTACCACCCCTCTGCTGATCTACTCCTAGCTCACCCCTCTCCTCTCTATTCACTTGTAGTCAATACTCATCTATACCTACTATTCCAGTATCCCCCTTATCCTGATGCCCACTTTCATTCCCCCCTTTGTTCTATCATTTCCCTACTTCTTTACCTCCTATGGTTCATACCTCTTGCACACCATCCCCTATTGCTCCACTTCTTCCAGACTTTCTCTTTTTCCATTCACTTCTGACCTACCGCCTCTCCCCCTATCCAGTTTTCACATACCTGCTTCTTATCCCTCCTCTCCATACCTCATCCTCTAATACTTCCCTACCTCCCGATAGACTAACTTCCTCCGGACCACCCCTCTATCGCCCTTTTCATTATACCGGCTTTATTATTCTTCCTCACCGTATCTCTTCCTCCAGTATCCAATCCTTCCTTTCGTTGACCTACCTCTCAACTCTTTCAGTTCGAGGCCATCCATTCTGTAGAGTCCATCTCTCTCACCCACTGCCTAGTTTACTACTTTGTCGTGTCATTCAATTTCTTTCTCTTAACCTCTCGCGTGATCTCTCACTTCCATTGTTGAGTGATTTATATGTATTGCTTGTTGTGTCCCAGGAGTGTCCTCGTCTATCCCCCCTTCCCCCCCCCCCTTTTTGGTTTTCCCGATATTAGATCCTTTTGCCCTCTTTACTGACCTGTCTTTGTCACGTGTTGCTTTCTATACACGTTCTCTGCGCTTTTAGTCATTCCGACTTGTTTCAGCACGGATTACAGTTTTCCTGCTCTGAGCTCAGCTAAGTACAATTTATTATACATTTTTCTCTCTCTTTTTCTATTTTATATATTTTGACGCCCATCATACCTCTCATCATGTAAAATTCATTTCTCTCTTTTCTTATTTCTGCATCCTACTTTCCTCGCCCTCCACTTGATCATCTAACATGTAGTAATTGTGCTTCACCGCTTGTTGTCGTTGTCCCTGTATTCCGAAGAAGGCCACAGGCCGAAACGTCAGTATTGTGTTGTTTTCTTTATTTGTAAAGCTGTCACCATACCTTGGAGTGTTTAGCACACCCCACCATTAGCTCCTATAAATGTTATCCACTAAGAAACAGGACTCTGATAGGTCTTATTTCTACCGAACAGCGGGAACACGTTGAGATGATATCTTTTTCCATCAACAGTTTTTTCATCCCAAATAGCGCCTTTATAATCATAGTTGTCTGTACGGCAGTACTTTCATTTAAACTACGAAGACAAACCAAATGGAGAAAGACTATCATGAACAGCGTTCAAAAAGATAGAGTTTCCAGCCGCAACCAGAAGACAGCCAAAATGGTAGTGATGATTTCAACTTTGTTTATTGTTTGTTTTATTCCAGTTAGTGTCATTCTTTTGGCAATAGCATTTGTGCCAGAGATGTCACTAAATGGTGACTATTTTAGCATGACATTATTTATTGTTGGGTTTGGCTATGTCATGGAATGTGTTAATTCTGCAACTAATATTTTTATCTATTATCACATGAGCAGCAAATACAGAGACACATTTTTGCAACTTTTCAAAGCGGTATGCAATCACATGACACGGTCATCATTATCAGACTAGTTTATGTAGCTAGATGAATACTCAAGTTCAAACAACAAGACAATTTGTTTATGTTGGGATTTAACATAGGACACTTTACTCTGATATTTTCCAGTCTACGACAACACCATCATGACAAGAGGTGTAATGGATTATAAACAAGGCAATCCGGTGATTTACCCGCATCATAGAACTCAATAGATATACTTATATAAATGGACGATTGTAAAGATCATCATAAAGACTGAACAAATAACAGTAGCACTGTCATGAATATAAATAGACTCGAGATCCAGTGTGGAGTCTGGACCTTAGTTTAGTTTAATTTAGTGTAGTTTAATTTAGTTTAGTTTAATTTAGTTTAGTTTAGTCGACGGATCATCCTCATTGCACTCCGGACATGTCCGTCCCTGCGCTGTCGGGGATAAAAGGGGAGTAAAGAATTATAGCGTTGTTACTTGCCAGGCATGTTCTTAAAAGGCGACTAAGGAGAGTTGGGCATGGGACTGGCAATCCTGTACTGTAAAAAAAATAAACCGCAAACACTTCACAAACATGCTCACAACAGCTGTGACTGAAAATAAAAAGAGATAAGATAAAAATCATCAGAATTAATGCACTTGGCAATAAAAGAGTGACAATAGGAGAAATTCCTCTACAATCTTACATATATATGCACAGTAATATAGATAAAGAGGGAGGAACAGAGAATTATACCAAAATAAGGATATCAAAAGCAAAAGGAAAATTGGTTGCACAAGGAAACATATGAAAATTCAAAGAAATTTGGTTAAATACAAAAATAACAATTTTCACCTCCAATGTTCATTCATTCCTATTATTTAGCTGTGGAAAATGGAGAGCAACAAAACTAAAAATCATGAAGATACGTACCTTCGTTAATGGATGCTTGGTCAGGATAAAGGATGGAAATGGCACGACAAAATCACTAATATAGAATCAGAGAGATTCAAATGTCATGGGTAAAGAAATACAGCGAAGACGATGTGGCTGGATAGGACAAACACTGCGGAAGCCAACTGAGGGTATTAAACAACAGGCCATTTTGGAATCCTCCCCCAAAAAAAGACAAAGAGGAAGACCAAAATATTCTTTGAAAAAATAGATGGAGCAGAGATGAAGATAATGGGGAAGATATTGAATGATTTTAAAAGAATGGCTTATTATTATTTTTATTGTTTATCATTAAGTTGATCTTTACAATCGTCCATTTATAAGATACATTATAACAGTGCATACATTTAAAATCAACAGAATATAATTTGTCAAAAGTCAGTCTAGTGACAAGTTAACCAAACTACAGCACATCTTTTACTTATAGATGACAGAAGGAAAAGGGTGTAGGAAGAATATGAAATGAATAGTAAATATTGACTTCATGCTGTCTAATTTCTTGCCTCTTTATCATGTCAAGCATATTAGTTTATGTAGCCAATAGTGTTGTGTAACAGACACTCTTTCAAGGTATGGTGACGGCTTTACAAAAAAGGAACAACATAAAATACTGACATTTCGGCCTGCATGATGCTTTCTTCCGAAAAAGAGAACAATGACAACAAATGATGAAACACAGATAAATATTACTACATCTAGAATGATTGAGACATGTAAGTTAGTGGGATAAGAGATAAAACACAGATAAATATTACTACATCTAGAATGATTGAGACATGTAAGTTAGTGGGATAAGAGATAAAACACAGATAAATATTACTACATCTAGAATGATTGAGACATGTAAGTTAGTGGGATAAGAGATGAAACAAGATAGGGAGGGAGATGTGCCACATGTTGGAGGATAGATAAAATGTGGAAATATGAAAGTATATATTGACAAATGATTATATTGAACTTCCGGTATATGGTGGATAGGCGTCAGAATCCATTGAAGACTATGAATGAAAAGTGTTCCTTGTTGCAGTTTCCTCATATTTCAAGTCCGACTTGTTGCAAGCGCTAGAGTTAAGTGTTCTGTGCATACCGTGAGCTGTGTGTCTCATCCGTTTTGATCATGTTTCGATATTCCAATTGTTTACGATGAATGATGATATCGTATGACAGGGATTAGTCGGCTGTGTTCACTTTCTGCGCGGTTTCGCCTTACTTCTTTTGGCGTGTGCTGAGACTTCTACGATGTGGACTACAGTTACCTTTCTTTGTTTGGGAGATGAGATATTAATTCGGATGATTGCGCTGACATGGGCGGATGAGCAATTATGGATTTTAATTCGTTTGCAGTGATACCGAGGCCTTCCATAACCAAATAACCAAAAGAATGTCAAGAAACGGAACGACTTAGAAAGTGTTTGTTGAAGACCTATGCTCCACAGGGAGCTGAAAGGTAGAAAAAAGGACGATTGTAAAGATTAGCATAAAGACAACCAGACAAGTAACAACAGCAATGTCATGAACATAAATAGACACGTGACCGATTGTGTAGTCTGGATTTAGTATTATATCGCTGTTCCAATTTAATTTACTTTAGCTTAGTTTAATTTAATTTAGTTCACTTTAGCTTAGTTTAATTTAATTTAGTTTACTTTAGCTGCCGTGAACACTTGAATGACATCACCCAAGAAGCGGACACTCCTGTAGCAGCCCACTTTAACTCGAGGGGCCATCGAGGTAAGACTGATGTCTTGGTAACTGGCCTAGTATCATGCTCCTCTGATCACCACAGTCGGCTCACTCTTGAGCACCGTCTGATCGCTCGTTGGGGCTGCCTCACCCCTCGTGGCATCAATGTATCCCTGTCCCTCTGAGGACCCTCCGGCCTCCGACTCCACCCTCCCACCTATGGACCTCTCTTCCTATTTCTCTTCTTGGGTCCTCTACTCCTCGTCCATCCCTGCTTTTCATATCATCTTTGAGTAACCCCCATCCTGCCTTCTTCCGCCTAAAACCCCCCCTCTCCCTACACCTTTTTCTCTTCTGACTACCTTCATGTCCTTTACCTCTTTATCACTATATCACCTCTCCACCTGGACTGTACGTACGATCTCTCTACCCTCCTCTATTGTCCCTCGTCCTTCCTACCACCCCTCTGCTGATCTACTCCTAGCTCACCCCTCTCCTCTCTATTCACTTGTAGTCAATACTCATCTATACCTACTATTCCAGTATCCCCCTTATCCTGATGCCCACTTTCATTCCCCCCTTTGTTCTATCATTTCCCTACTTCTTTACCTCCTATGGTTCATACCTCTTGCACACCATCCCCTATTGCTCCACTTCTTCCAGACTTTCTCTTTTTCCATTCACTTCTGACCTACCGCCTCTCCCCCTATCCAGTTTTCACATACCTGCTTCTTATCCCTCCTCTCCATACCTCATCCTCTAATACTTCCCTACCTCCCGATAGACTAACTTCCTCCGGACCACCCCTCTATCGCCCTTTTCATTATACCGGCTTTATTATTCTTCCTCACCGTATCTCTTCCTCCAGTATCCAATCCTTCCTTTCGTTGACCTACCTCTCAACTCTTTCAGTTCGAGGCCATCCATTCTGTAGAGTCCATCTCTCTCACCCACTGCCTAGTTTACTACTTTGTCGTGTCATTCAATTTCTTTCTCTTAACCTCTCGCGTGATCTCTCACTTCCATTGTTGAGTGATTTATATGTATTGCTTGTTGTGTCCCAGGAGTGTCCTCGTCTATCCCCCCTTCCCCCCCCCCCTTTTTGGTTTTCCCGATATTAGATCCTTTTGCCCTCTTTACTGACCTGTCTTTGTCACGTGTTGCTTTCTATACACGTTCTCTGCGCTTTTAGTCATTCCGACTTGTTTCAGCACGGATTACAGTTTTCCTGCTCTGAGCTCAGCTAAGTACAATTTATTATACATTTTTTTCTCTCTTTTTCTATTTTATATATTTTGACGCCCATCATACCTCTCATCATGTAAAATTCATTTCTCTCTTTTCTTATTTCTGCATCCTACTTTCCTCGCCCTCCACTTGATCATCTAACATGTAGTAATTGTGCTTCACCGCTTGTTGTCGTTGTCCCTGTATTCCGAAGAAGGCCACAGGCCGAAACGTCAGTATTGTGTTGTTTTCTTTATTTGTAAAGCTGTCACCATACCTTGGAGTGTTTAGCACACCCCACCATTAGCTCCTATAAATGTTATCCACTAAGAAACAGGACTCTGATAGGTCTTATTTCTACCGAACAGCGGGAACACGTTGAGATGATATCTTTTTCCATCAACAGTTTTTTCATCCCAAATAGCGCCTTTATAATCATAGTTGTCTGTACGGCAGTACTTTCATTTAAACTACGAAGACAAACCAAATGGAGAAAGACTATCATGAACAGCGTTCAAAAAGATAGAGTTTCCAGCCGCAACCAGAAGACAGCCAAAATGGTAGTGATGATTTCAACTTTGTTTATTGTTTGTTTTATTCCAGTTAGTGTCATTCTTTTGGCAATAGCATTTGTGCCAGAGATGTCACTAAATGGTGACTATTTTAGCATGACATTATTTATTGTTGGGTTTGGCTATGTCATGGAATGTGTTAATTCTGCAACTAATATTTTTATCTATTATCACATGAGCAGCAAATACAGAGACACATTTTTGCAACTTTTCAAAGCGGTATGCAATCACATGACACGGTCATCATTATCAGACTAGTTTATGTAGCTAGATGAATACTCAAGTTCAAACAACAAGACAATTTGTTTATGTGGGGATTTAACATAGGACACTTTACTCTGATATTTTCCAGTCTACGACAACACCATCATGACAAGAGGTGTAATGGATTATAAACAAGGCAATCCGGTGATTTACCCGCATCATAGAACTCAATAGATATACTTATATAAATGGACGATTGTAAAGATCATCATAAAGACTGAACAAATAACAGTAGCACTGTCATGAATATAAATAGACTCGAGATCCAGTGTGGAGTCTGGACCTTAGTTTAGTTTAATTTAGTGTAGTTTAATTTAGTTTAGTTTAATTTAGTTTAGTTTAGTCGACGGATCATCCTCATTGCACTCCGGACATGTCCGTCCCTGCGCTGTCGGGGATAAAAGGGGAGTAAAGAATTATAGCGTTGTTACTTGCCAGGCATGTTCTTAAAAGGCGACTAAGGAGAGTTGGGCATGGGACTGGCAATCCTGTACTGTAAAAAAATAAACCGCAAACACTTCACAAACATGCTCACAACAGCTGTGACTGAAAATAAAAAGAGATAAGATAAAAATCATCAGAATTAATGCACTTGGCAATAAAAGAGTGACAATAGGAGAAATTCCTCTACAATCTTACATATATATGCACAGTAATATAGATAAAGAGGGAGGAACAGAGAATTATACCAAAATAAGGATATCAAAAGCAAAAGGAAAATTGGTTGCACAAGGAATCATGAAAATTCAAAGAAATTTGGTTAAATACAAAAATAACAATTTTCACCTCCAATGTTCATTCATTCCTATTATTTAGCTGTGGAAAATGGAGAGCAACAAAACTAAAAATCATGAAGATACGTACCTTCGTTAATGGATGCTTGGTCAGGATAAAGGATGGAAATGGCACGACAAAATCACTAATATAGAATCAGAGAGATTCAAATGTCATGGGTAAAGAAATACAGCGAAGACGATGTGGCTGGATAGGACAAACACTGCGGAAGCCAACTGAGGGTATTAAACAACAGGCCATTTTGGAATCCTCCCCCAAAAAAAGACAAAGAGGAAGACCAAAATATTCTTTGAAAAAATAGATGGAGCAGAGATGAAGATAATGGGGAAGATATTGAATGATCTTAAAAGAATGGCTTATTATTATTTTTATTGTTTATCATTAAGTTGATCTTTACAATCGTCCATTTATAAGATACATTATAACAGTGCATACATTTAAAATCAACAGAATATAATTTGTCAAAAGTCGGTCTAGTGACAAGTTAACCAAACTACAGCACATCTTTTACTTATAGATGACAGAAGGAAAAGGGTGTAGGAAGAATATGAAATGAATAGTAAATATTGACTTCATGCTGTCTAATTTCTTGCCTCTTTATCATGTCAAGCATATTAGTTTATGTAGCCAATAGTGTTGTGTAACAGACACTCTTTCAAGGTATGGTGACGGCTTTACAAAAAAGGAACAACATAAAATACTGACATTTCGGCCTGCATGATGCTTTCTTCCGAAAAAGAGAACAATGACAACAAATGATGAAACACAGATAAATATTACTACATCTAGAATGATTGAGACATGTAAGTTAGTGGGATAAGAGATAAAACACAGATAAATATTACTACATCTAGAATGATTGAGACATGTAAGTTAGTGGGATAAGAGATGAAACAAGATAGGGAGGGAGAAGTGCCACATGTCGGAGGATAGATCTTCTTCTTCTTTTCTCTTTCACTGATACCTAAAAGGCGTCGTGATTTATATCATTTGTCGTTCTTGTGCTGCTCGAATTGTCTGAATTAGTGATTTTCCTTTGTTGTTACATGTCTCTGTCACTGCATCTACCCATCTTCTTCTGGGTCTTCCTCTTGGTCTTTTCCCATGCATTCTCGAGAAGAACGCCCTTGATGGTGATTGGTGAGGATTCATTCTGACCAGGTGGCCGAACCATTTAAGTTGTTGTTGTTCTATATATTCTTGGCAGGGTTTTGTTCCTACCATTTTTCTTATGGTTTCATTTGGTATTCTATCTCTTCTTGTGTTGTTTGTTACTTTTCTCAAGCATCGCATCTCACATGTATTGATCTTTCTTAAATGGGATTTAGAAAGGGTCCATGTTTGACTTTCATAGCACAAAGTTGGTATGAAGATGCTATTTATCATTTGTTGTTTAGCTGGCATAGAAATGTTTGGATGTCTTAACAATGGTGAAAGCTGGTATGTGACAGCATTTGCTTTTTGTATTCTCATGTCAATTTCTCTGTCTAGTTTTCCATCTTCTGTGAACATTGCGCCTAAATACTTGAATTCCTCTACTTGTTTTATTTCTTTGTCTTTGATCTTGATGTTTAATGGGTGTCTCAATTTGCTTATTCTTATAGCCTCTGTTTTTGCTGTGTTAATTTTCATACTGTAGTTTGTGCAGCTTTTATCTAGAGATGTTAAATGCTGTTGTAGCAGGTTTTCATCCTCATATATTAGGCATTGGTCATCTGCGAAGAGTAGCTCATTGATGTGGGAGTTTTCTACCTCTATGTTATTATTTGATTTGTCCTTGTTGTTGGTTGTTTCCTGATTTATTTTGTCCATATATATGATGAAGAGGAGTGGTGAGAGGACACATCCTTGTCTTACTCCTGTTGTAACCTGAAACCATTCTGACAGACCTTCCGATGTTCTGACGGCACTTTGACTGTTTTTATATAGTGCTATTATATTTTCTAGTAGTTGTCCTGCTACCCCGTATGTTTCTAAAGTTTGCCAAAGTTTGTTCCTGTCCACACGATCAAACGCTTTTTCCTGATCTATAAACACTATATTTAGGTTTCTGTCATATTCTATTGTTTTTTCACATAGTTGTCTCAATGTAAATATAGCATCTGTGCAGCTTTTGCCTTTTCTGAATCCGAATTGATTATTACTTAATTGAGGTTCTATTATGTATCTTACTCTCCTCTCTAATATTTTAGCAAACATTTTACCAACTTGACTCAATAGGGATATTCCTCTGTACATTTCACACTCCCTTTTACTTCCCTTATTCTTCCAAAATGGGACAATGATAGCTTTTTGCCAATCGTCTGGGACTTTTCTTTCTTCCCAAGCCATATTGAATATGATAGTAAGCCAATCTATAGCTGTTTCCTTGCAAGCTAGTAGCATTTCTGTTGTTATTCCATCTATACCAGCTGCTTTGTTCTTTTTATTCTGTTTCAATGCCCATTCTACTTCTGCTTTAAGTATATTCGGTTCCTGTTCATCATACTGCCTATGTATAAACTCTGTATTTCCGTTTGTATTTCCCTGGTTTAATAATTCCTTAAAGTATTCTCTCCATCTGATTATTATGTTTTTCCTGCTGCTGATTGGTCTACCTTTCTTGTCGTTTATTATAGTGGTTGGGTTATAATCATTATTTCTTACTCTCATTGCTTTTACACTTTTGAAAAATTCTCTGGGTTCTTCTCTACATGTTTTGGAGGATAGATAAAATGTGGAAATATGAAAGTATACGAGTATATTGACAAATGATTATATTGAACTTCCGGTATATGGTGGATAGGCGTCAGAATCCATTGAAGACTATGAATGAAAAGTGTTCCTTGTTGCAGTTTCCTCATATTCCAAGTCCGACTTGTTGCAAGCGCTAGAGTTAAGTGTTCTGTGCATACCGTGAGCTGTGTGTCTCATCCGTTTTGATCATGTTTCGATATTCCAATTGTTTACGATGAATGATGATATCGTATGACAGGGATTAGTCGGCTGTGTTCACATTCTGCGCGGTTTCGCCTTACTTCTTTGGCGTGTGCTGAGACTTCTACGATGTGGACTACAGTTACCTTTCTTTGTTTGGGAGATGAGATATTAATTCGGATGATTGCGCTGACATGGGCGGATGAGCAATTATGGATTTTAATTCGTTTGCAGTGATACCGAGGCCTTCCATAACCAAATAACCAAAAGAATGTCAAGAAACGGAACGACTTAGAAAGTGTTTGTTGAAGACCTATGCTCCACAGGGAGCTGAAAGGTAGAAAAAAGGACGATTGTAAAGATTAGCATAAAGACAACCAGACAAGTAACAACAGCAATGTCATGAACATAAATAGACACGTGACCGATTGTGTAGTCTGGATTTAGTATTATATCGCTGTTCCAATTTAATTTACTTTAGCTTAGTTTAATTTAATTTAGTTCACTTTAGCTTAGTTTAATTTAATTTAGTTTACTTTAGCTAAGTTTAATTTAATTTAGTTCACTTTAGCTTAGTTTAATTTAATTTAGTTTACTTTAACTTAGTTTAATTTAATTTAGTTTACTTTAGCTTAGTTTAATTTAATTTAGTTCACTTTAGCTTAGTTTAATTTAATTTAGTTTACTTTAGCTTAGTTTAATTTAATTTAGTTTACTTTAGCTTAGTTTAATTTAATTTAGTTTACTTTAAGTTAGTTTAATTTAATTTAGTTTACTTTAGCTTAGTTTAATTTAATTTTATTTACTTTAGCTTAGTTTAATTAAATTTAATTTACTTTAACTTAGTTTAATTTAATTTAGTTTACTTTAGCTTAGTTTAATTTAATTTAGTTTACTTTAGCTTAGTTTAATTTAATTTAGTTTACTTTAGCCTAGTTTAGTCGACGGATCATTCTCATTGCACACAAGACATGTTCATAAGTGTTTAGATCTCCATCTCAGCGTGTCCCTCAGTGTGTGGAGACTGACTCCAGTTCTGTGTTGATTTAATATTTGTCTGTGTTTACCAGCATAGTACTCCATTCTGGCATCAGAAGGACTGACCCAGGTTTGACTTGATGCTCATATATTCTGGACATGGTTGTAGATTCATGATCTGGAGCGGTTTGTTAGAATGCTCTAGAACTTGTAGAAACTCATTGTAAGTACCTCACAGAGAGGTGAGTTTCTCTTCCATTCTCAGACACCGGTAGTTGCGCCCTTCTAATTTAGACGCTTGTATGTAGCAGACTTTGCTACTTTAATGAATGAAAGTTGTAGTATAGACGTAGCTAATTCAAAACCACATTAAAATATTAGTCAGTAGTTACGCCAGGGAGCCGCGATAGCTCAGTGGTTAGTGAACTGGACTACAAAGGCCAAGAGGTAGGGTTCGATCCCAACCGACAGCTTCCGGTTCATCCAGTCTTTAATGGGTACCGGAATTTTTCTGGGAAAGTTTAGTGACACGGGCGTAACATCGACCACAATACCCCAAAAATCATGTGCCGAGGGTCTGTAAAATGTATGGTCACTAACACCATATTCCCTGTACGCCACTTGGTGTGACGGGGGTACTTTACTTTATTTTACTTTACAGTATTTATGTCAAAGAGTTGAAGTTAAAATGAAGCATTGTCGTAGATAGAGATAGAGACACATTAAGTAAGAAATTGTGTTAGTGTTAAGACATATGATGCCATTATAAAAGTGAAAGAGTGTTGTTATGTTTCCAGCGGCCTGTGTTAAGGCGTGAGAGAGCATTGATCGAGCGGGATTGTGTTAAGATGTTGGACAAACATTGTTCCAATGGGATTATGTTAAGGCGTAGGATATCATTGTCTTTGTGGGGTTGTATTAAGGCGTAGGATATCATTCTCTTAGTGGGGTTGTATTAAGGCATAGGATATCATTGTCTTAGTGGGGTTGTATTAAGGCGTAGGATATCATTGTCTTAGTGGGGTTGTATTAAGACGTAGGATATCATTGTCTTAGTGGGGTTGTATTAAGGCGTAGGATATCATTGTCTTAGTGGGGTTGTATTAAGACGTAGGATATCATTGTCTTAGTGGGGTTGTATTAAGGCGTAGGATATCATTGTCTTAGTGGGGTTGTATTAAGGCGTAGGATATCATTGCCTTACTGGGGTTGTATTAAGGCGTAGAATATCATTGTCTTAGTGGGGTTGTATTAAGGCGTAGGATATCATTGTCTTAGTGGGGTTGTATTAAGACGTAGTATATCATTGTCTTAGTGGAGTTGTATTAAGACGTAGGATATCATTGTCTTAGTGGGGTTGTATTAAGACGTAGGATTTCATTGTCTTAGTGGAGTTGTATTAAGACGTAGGATTTCATTGTCTTAGTGGGGTTGTATTAAGACGTAGTATATCATTGTCTTAGTGGGGTTGTATTAAGACGTAGGATATCATTGTCTTAGTGGGGTTGTATTAAGACGTAGTATATCATTGTCTTAGTGGGGTTGTATTAAGACGTAGGATATCATTGTCTTAGTGGGGTTGTATTAAGACGTAGTATATCATTGTCTTAGTGGGGTTGTATTAAGACGTAGGATATCATTGTCTTAGTGGGGTTGTATTAAGGCGTAGAATATCATTGTCTTAGTGGGGTTGTATTAAGACGTAGGATATCATTGTCTTAGTGGGGTTGTATTAAGACGTAGGATATCATTGTCTTAGTGGGGTTGTATTAAGACGTAGGATATCATTGTCTTAGTGGGGTTGTATTAAGACGTAGGATATCATTGTCTTAGTGGTGTTGTATTAAGACGTAGGATATCATTGTCTTAGTGGGGTTGTATTAAGACGTAGGACATCATTGTCTTAGTAGGGTTGTATTAAGACGTAGGATATCATTGTCTTAGTGGGGTTGTATTAAGACGTAGGATATAATTGTCTTAGTGGGGTTGTATTAAGACGTAGAATATCATTGTCTTAGTGGGGTTGTATTAAGGCGTAGGATATCATTGTCTTAGTGGGGTTGTATTAAGACGTAGGATATCATTGTCTTAGTGGGGTTGTATTAAGACGTAGGATATCATTGTCTTAGTGGGGTTGTATTAAGACGTAGGATATCATTGTCTTAGTAGGGTTGTATTAAGACGTAGGATATCATTGTCTTAGTGGGGTTGTATTAAGACGTAGGATATCATTGTCTTAGTGGGGTTGTATTAAGACGTAGGATATCATTGTCTTAGTGGGGTTGTATTAAGACGTAGGATATCATTGTCTTAGTGGGGTTGTATTAAGACGTAGGATATCATTGTCTTAGTGGGGTTGTATTAAAACGTAGGACACCATTATTCCAGTAGGATTGTGTTCAAACATAGGACACCATTATTCTAGTAGATTTGAGTTAAAACGTAGGACACCATTATTCCAGTAGGATTGTGTTAAAACGTAAGACACCATTATTCCAGTAGGATTGTGTTAAAACGTAGGCCATTATTGTCTCATTGGGTTATGGTTGTTATGGTTATAGAAGGCCCCGGTATCACTGCAAACAAATTAAAACCCATAATTGCTCAACCACCCGTGCCAGTGGAATCATCCGAATTACTAACTCGTCTCCCAAACAAAGAAGTGTAGCTGTAGTCCCCATCATGGTAGTCTCAGCACACGCCAAAAGACATGAGGCGAAACCGCACAGAAAGTGAACACAGTCAACTGTTCCCTGTATTACGATATCGTTCATCGTTAAAAATTGGAGTATCCAAACACGATCAAAACGGATGAAAGACACAGCCAACGGTGTGCACAGAGCACTTAACTCAGTAGCTACTGCAACAAGCCGGGCTTGGAATATGAGGAAACTGCAACAAGGAACACTTTTCATACATAGCCTTCAATGGTTCATGCCGCCTATCCACCATATTGACTGGAAGTCTGTCTCAGTGGGATTGTGTTAAAACGAAGGACGTCATTGTTCCAGTAGGACTGTGTTAAAACGTAGGACGGGTAGGACATCATTGTCTCAGTGTGGTTGTATTGAAACGTAGGACATACATATTCCAGTGGGATTGTCTTAGATGAACGGGTCTTGTGTAAGAATTGTTAATCGATTGAGTGAGGCAGAGCAAGAACCTAGAAGAACAATTGAGCAACTCAACTAAAGAATAAAAAATAAACAACTGTGAAGCAATGTTACTCTTGCGAGCGTTTTCTCACATGCTTTTGAAATTTAAAACTTGCTGTAAACCATATCACCATCATCATCGTGTGCCTTCTCCGCAACGAAGGTTGCCTACCTTGGATCGCCATTCTACTCTGTTTATTGCTTTGATGGTGCAGGCTGACATAGATTGACTTGTCCATCTTTTGATGTTACTCGTCCATGTTAGTCTTGGTCTGCCTCTGCCTCTTTTGCCTTGTATTTTTCCCTCCAATATTACTTTTAGTAGGCTGTTGTGTCTTTTAACATGCCCCAAAAATTTAATTTGTCTTGTCTTAATTGTGTTCAACAGTTCTCTTTTTATTTTCAGTTGTTTTAAAGCTTCATCGTTTGTTATCTTTTGTTTCCATCCAATTCTACCTAGTCTTCTATAAATCCACATTTCAAAGGCTTCAATTTTCTGTTCTGTTTTCTTGTCTAATGTCCATGTTTCTGCACCATACAGGAATATTGAGAAGATGTAACATTTTGCCATTCTTAGTTTCAGCCCTGCTGATATTTGTTTTGTTGTTAGTATATTTTTCATGGCATTAAAATTACTTTTTGCCATACCTATTCTTTTGTTTATTTCAGTTTTGCATTTTCCATCATTGGTTATAGTATGTCCTAGGTAGTTGTAACTCTAGTTTGTTCTTGTATAGATTGAACAAGCTTGGTGATAGGATGCATCCTTGTCTTACTCCTCTTTTTATGTCCATGGGTGTAGAGTTCTCCTTGTTATATCTTATTATTGCTGTTTGCTCCCAGTACAAATTACATATTAGTCGTATGTCTGTGTCTAGATTTATATCCTTTAGGCAGTCTATAAGTTGGTTATGGTGTATTCTATCGAAAGCTTTGGTGTAGTCTATAAAGCAGGCATATATTGGTTTGTTTACTTCTGTGTACTTTTCAATCAATGTTCTCATGCTGAATATGGCTTGTTTTGTCCCACTGTTTTTCTTGAATCCAAATTGTTGCTCCTCTAATTCAGTATTGATTTTATTCTGAATCCTTCCCTGAATAACTTTTAGTAAAATCTTTGTTACCTGGCTCATTAGGCTTATTGTTCTGAAGTCACTGCATTCAACTGCACCATTCCTTTTAGGCAATGCAATGAAAGTTGATGTTTTTAGATCGTTTGGTATGTATCATGTATGGTATCTGTCATTGCATATGTCTGTGATCACTTCGACGCCAAACTCTTCTAGAGCATGTATCATCTCTATTTGTATATTGTCAGGCCCTGCTGCCTTTCCCTTTTTCATTGTTTTTATGCCTTTTTCTACTTCGGATTTCAGGATTTTATAGTTGTATGTACATTGTATGTCTGGCTTTTTGTCCCTTTTGTCATGAAATAATTATGTTATATATTCTTGCCATCTATCTATTATATCTTTGCTGTCTGATAGCATTCTTCCCTCTTTGTTTGCTATACATCCGATTCCTGCAGCTTTTTTGTCTTTATTCGTCATTCTCTTTATTTCTGTGTGCATCTCTCTTAGGTTTTGTTTCCTTTCCATAGTTTCGATTTCTAGACATCTTTGGTTGAGCCAGTCTTCTTTTGCCTTTTTGCACATTCTCCGTATTTCATTGTCTATATCATTGTATCTGGCAGTGTTTTTCGCTTGTCTTCTTTCTTCCATTTTTTCTAATATTTTGTCTGTTATCCATTTTTGATTTTTGTTACTTTCCTTTTTGGGCAAGGTGATGCAGGATTCTTGTATGCTGTTTTTTATGCATTGCCGTTTTGTTGTGACTTTTTCCTCAGGATTTTCTCTTCTGTACTCCTCAATCCCCTCTTCTAGTAGCTTCTGATATGTGTTCTTTACTTGTAGAGTATAAGTTTCTTGTACATCTTTCTTGTTTAACGCTGTTATATCTATTGGTGTTGCTGCATTAGTTTTTTGCTTGTTTCTCTTTAATTTGATTTTCATATTTATCATTACAGGATTGTGGTCTGAATTTATATCTGCTCCTGGGTAGGTTTTGGCTTTCTTGACGCTGTTCCTGAAACCATGTATATAAACCATATACTATACACATAATAAATGTAAGGTTTCTTTCATGCATGTGTCTGTCCATGTGTATACGTGGGAGTGGATAAATGTTCCCACTAGTTTACAATAAAAAAGCGATTTAAGACTTCCGGTCAATGACCTCATTTGAATACTTTCTATACACACGTCTCTGTTATACATTTAAGTTGATTAGAAGAAGCTGTATACTAAGATTAAAAAAAAACGTTTATGGTTTGATTGAATATTTTAGCCCTGTAGCTCGCAAATTTGTTAAACTTTGATTTTTTTGTTGCGAGCATTAATAAGTTAAATGCTAAGTAATTGATGTACTACAATTACAGTAGTAATCTACTAATTATGTAAGAACAGAAATACTGACTTTAGTCAAACAATTATACGCTCTGTGTCTGGTGTCACAGGCTGGAACTACTTAAAAAAATCAAATTAAAATATCAGTAAGAATAAGGTGAATGTACTAGGGACTTCTTCACCCTTAAATGCTGCAAACTCTCTAAGATGAGAAATAATATGTTACTTTAAGATAAAAACAAACAACTGTGGCATACAGGATTTATGTTGGAGAATGTTCATTAAAAGTTCCAACTTTATTATAGAAACATACGCTCAACAATAAAAAAAAAGATAGACTGTTGTTTAATAGAATACCATACAGGAAATGATTTGATCACAGTGTGTTGTAACAGTTTTACAAAGAAAAACAATATTAAAACTATTGACTTTTCGGCCAACATCCACCCTTCTTAAAAATACAACAGACAGATGGCACACAGCATAAATGTAATATATTCTAACTACATTATAGGAAATATATAAAACTAGTGAAAATAAGGAAGAAAAATATGAGGAAAAACGTAGCTTTTTGTAGCGGTCTAAGGTCCTCACTGCGCGAGTGCCAGACGAAGAATGAGAAATGATAGTTGGTCGATTGACAGAAAAATTAGGGAATATAAGAGAGGGGAGGATAAGTAAGAAAAAAAGTAAAGAGCCCCATCACGTCAAATGACGTTTAAGGAATATGGTTTTAGTTTCTGTCATTTTTATAGACCTTCGGCAAGCTATTTTTAGAGTAATATGGTTACTATTACGCCCGTGCCGATTTACGTTCCCAGAAAAAAATGTCCATACCATTTTAACACTGGGTGAACCCGTAACCTCTTGTCCTTTGTACTTCAGTTCACTAACCACGGAGCTATCGCGGCTCAAGGCGGAAAGAGCATTTGCACGATGTCAGGTGTAATGAATGAAAAAAATGTCCATACCATTTTAAAACTGGGTGAACCCGTAACCTCTTGTCCTTTGTACTTCAGTTCACTAACCACGGAGCTATCGCGGCTCAAGGCGGAAAGAGCATTTGCACGATGTCAGGTGTAATGAATGAGGATATCCAATTGCAGATAACTATTTTTATTGAAGGATTAAATAACAGTTGGTTAAGGTTGCATTTTCTTAGAACGGAGCTGAAGATAATCAATGAAACATAGATATAGCCATTATAGTCGAAAACCATTTGAATAAAATGTGCGGTTGGAGACAATCAAAACATTCAGAGGTGCACAAGACTTGAGGCAACCAGGAATATAGGTCCAACAAGAGAATTGAGACATCCACCAGTGGAGATAACGATAGACATGTTCAGAATAGATGGGATAGAGAAGTAGGACACATATCAATGGAAATAATTCATGCTAGACACAGTTGGGATAGAAGAAGAGTTAGAAGATCAACGCAAAGAACAGAAGATTTCCTAGAGAAATGTTTTAATTACGTTAAACTTAGTCATATTGCTCGGAAACCTGGAATGTATGTTAGTACTATTTACAAACATTTACATATATAAATGCTTGCAAAAGTCTGTTATAAACTTTTTACAAATTTTTCTGCGTTTACCAAGGGGTCATCCACATTACTAAGAACTACAGCAAGCTATGCTACCTCAACTTTCAGGGCTGTGAGTCTTTCTCAGCCATTGGCTTAGATTTTCTGGCACAAAACTGCTCAACACTTCGCTCGTTGGACATAGGTAAATGTGACATAACTGATGATGGAGTGTATGCCTTATCTATGTATGCACTGTCCAAATCTATGTAAACTTGGGATAAAGTCATGTGATGCGACAATAGACAAAGGAATAGTGATGATTGCTTATATGTGCTCTTCATTTCAGCAGTTGCATGTCCAGGATTGTTGTCTGTCCCCTGATGCATATGCTATGGTTAGAAAGTACTGCAAGAGAGCCATCACAGAACATACAAATCCAGTAATTCTATAAAGCAACTTTTTATACTAATTTTGTTCTATTGAGTTGTGTCCACATTTTGTAATAGTTAAGTAACAGTGATAGATAAAATTAGAAGTGAAGAATTAAGAAAAAAGCTAGAAATAATTCCTGCCATTGAATTAGATAAAGAAACAATTATAAAATGTTTGTTCCTTGTGTTGTGGTAAAACATATCAATATTTGATACAATGAGCCTTCAATAAATCTATGAGAACACAGAACAGAGGCCTGACCATGAAAGATATTGAATTTTAGAAACACTAGGAAACGAGGTAGGGGAGGTCAAGAGAACATAGACCACCAGTTGTAGTTGTAGTAAGTCGAAGGCCCCAGTATCACTGCAAACAAATTTAAATACATAAGTGCTCAACCGCCCGTGCCAGTGGAATCATCTGAATTAACATCTCATCTCATTGAAGGATCCAGAAAAATAAAGGTAGCTGCAGTCCCCATCATAGCAGTCACAGCACACGCCAAAAAATATAAAGTGCAGCCGCACTGAAAGTGAACATTACCGAACTGTCCATCGTCATACAATATCATTAATTGTAAATATCAGAATATTGAAAAAATGATTCAGATGAAAAATACAGCTTACAGTGTGCACAGAGCACTAAACTCACTAGCTCCAGCATCAAGCTGGACTTGCAATTTGAGGAAACTGCAACAGGGAACACTTTTCAAACAGAGCCTCAACAGTTTTTGATACCTATCGGCTATATTGACCGGAACTTCTCATTTGGCATAGTAAGATCTTCTAAATCATGTTAAGTAATTCATTTCACAAAGTAAGATCATCATAGAAACAATCAACAATTTAAACATGGGTAGTAAAAATTTCATAAAAGTATATGAGATGTACTGGCAACAGAAAACAGTCATGAGAAATGGAAACCAGGAATGTTTCAACAAATAAAACAATGTGTTAGGTACGTGTATGTGCTGTCGCCAGATCTATATTAATACATATGGTGAAATTGCAGCCACCTATAGAAATAATAAGCTAAAAATGTCATTTTTCAATTGCAAGATTTTCTGAGGTTTCCTTTCAGCCCCCAGGTTTACTTCTATAGATGGTGATGGATTATATCACAATCCATTAAAATCATGCAGCTGGCAGTAACCAAATAGAAATTAGGAGAAATACCTCTACCAGACGTACAATCTTACATATATCTGGGCTGTAATATAGACAAAGCGGGAAGAACCGAGAATGATACCAAAAAAAGTATCATAAAAAAAAAGTATCATAAAAAAAAAAGCAAGAGGAGCATTCATTGCACTGGGAAACATATGGAAATCCAAAGAAATTAGGTTAAATACAAAAATAAAAATTTCAACTCCAATGTTAGGTCAATCCTATTATATGGCTGAGAAAAATGGAGAAGAACAAACATGACAATCATGAAGATACGGTCTTTCATTATTAAATGCTTGCACAGAATAAAAGGATAGAAATGGCAGGACAAAATCACTAACATAGAATTATGGGAAAGTACCAGTCAAATACCAGTGGATATAGAAATACAGCAATGACGATGGCACAGGGTAGGACATTTATTGCGGAAAACAACTGGGAGTATTACACAACAGGCTCTTTTTTGGAATTCCCAAAGAAAGAGACACAGAGGAAGACCAAAATATTATTGGAGAAGACAGTTGAAAGCAGAGATGAAGATAGTGGGGAAAGACATGGAATGATCTTAAAAGAATTGCAAGAAACAGGTTGTCTAGGAAAATGTTTGTTGAAGACTTATGCTCCACAGGGAGTTGAAATGTAGAGGAAAAAGAAGATAAAGGTCATAGCTGAAGTTTCAGTCATGGTCATAATATAAACACAATGAGATATGCTGATGACACAGTCTTAATTGCTAAGAGTGACAATGGGCTTTATTGAAATAATTCATATTATAATGATGGAAAGCAAAAATAAAGGCCTTAATCTCAATAGCAAAAAGCCTCCTAAGGAATTGTAACAGTGAAAGAGACATCTAAACAACACTAACATATACTTAAATGGGTTAATGAATATAAATAGCTGTGGACAACGTTAATTTGATGCATGGATGTGAATTGTGGACAATCGGGACAACAGAAAAGAAATATGTTAGAGGTGACAATAATGTGGTTTTACAGAAGAATGTGGAGAATACCATGGACAGGTAGGAACGAGCAATGAGACTGTTATAAAATAGCAATGAGGATGTTCTAAATGAGTAATGAGGTGTTTTAAAAGAGTAACGAGAGTATTCTAAAAGGGTAACAGGGATATTTCAAAAGAGTAATGCGGATATTCTAAGAGAGTAAAGGGAATGATCTAAAAGAGTAATGAAAGAGTAATGAGGATGTTCTAAAAGAGTAATGAGGATGTTCTAAGAGAGTAAAGGGAATGATCTAAAAAAGTAATGAGGGTATTTTAAAAGAGTAATGAGGGTATTTTAAAAGAGTGATCAGGATGTTCTAAAAGAGTAATTAGGATGTTCTAAAAGAGTAACTAGGGTGTTCTAAAAGAGGCCAAATAAAAAAACAAAGGCTAATTTCCATCATCAGGAGACATGCTTCAATTGGAGTCATGACAGGAGATAGGAGCAGCTGGGATATTTTGTGACAACTAGGATATTTTGTGATAACTGGGGTATTTTGTTACAACTGGGGTATTATGATGTCAGGTTATATATGATTTTATTGTTGAATAGTTTCCTCTATTATGATGTCAACTTATATATCATTTTATTGTTGAATAGTTTCCTCTATTATGATGTCAGGTTATATATGATTTTATTGTTGAATAGTTTCCTCTATTATGATGTCAACTTATATATCATTTTATTGTTGAATAGTTTCCTCTATTATGATATCAGGTTATATATGATTTTATTGTTGAATAGTTTCCTCTATTATGATGTCAGGTTATATATGATTTTATTGTTGAATAGTTTCCTCTATTATGATGTCAGATTATATATGATTTTATTGTTGAATAGTTTCCTCTATTATGATGTCAGGTTATATACGATTTTATTATTGAATAGTTTCCTCTATTATGATGTCAGGTTATATATGATTTTATTGTTGAATAGTTTCCTCTATTATGATGTCAACTTATATATGATTTTATTGTTGAATAGTTTCCTCTATTATGATGTCAGGTTATATATGATTTTATTGTTGAATAGTTTCCTCTATTATGATGTCAGGTTATATATGATTTTATTGTTGAATAGTTTCCTCTATTATGATGTCAACTTATATATGATTTTATTGTTGAATAGTTTCGTCTATTATGATGTCAGGTTATATATGATTCTATTGTTGAATAGTTTCCTCTATTATGATGTCAGGTTATAATTGATTCTATTGTTGAATAGTTTCCTCTATTATGATGGCAGGTTATATATGATTCTATTGTTGAATAGTTTCCGCTATTATGATGTCAGGTTATATATGATTTTATTGTTGAATAGTTTCCTCTATTATGATGTCAACTTATATATGATTCTATTGTTGAATAGTTTCCTCTATTATGATGTCAACTTGTATATTATTTTATTGTTGAATAGTTTCCTCTATTATGATGTCAACTTATATATAATTTTATTGTTGAATAGTTTCCTCTATTATGATGTCAGGTTATATATGATTTTATTGTTGAATAGTTTCCTCTATTATGATGTCAGGTTATATATGATTCTATTGTTGAATAGTTTCCTCTATTATGATGTCAGGTTATATATGATTCTATTTGTCATCCTCTGCCATTTTTTGCATGGAATTTTGTGAAAGGTTCTCAAATGCAGATTTGGCGTCCGTGACCGTTTGTTGTCACAGTAATCAAGAACTTGGGTTGTCAAATAAATGAATTTCCTCTGATGATTCTCAATAAAATAGGGAAGACAGTAAAGTTAGAGAAAGGGTGTGTAGTGGCTGAAGTACAAGAGACTACTGGAGTAGCAGCAAAATACGAAAGAAGAGGAAAGGGGGCAAACTCAAATTGATTATAGGTCATATCATAGTTATATCCGAAACAAGAATAGGTTTACAGGAAATAAAGGCAAAGACAATTGTAGACAGGCGGCAAGGGATGAGTACATAGGAAGGGATAGAAGTAAAAGTGGATATTATAAGGAAATTGACAGGCAATGTAGATGTTATAAACGATGTTGGACTAATTCAACAAATGTGGATAATAATAAGACTAATCGTAATGGGGGTTTGTCAAATAACATAGTGTTGACCAATGAGCGCAGGGCCAATCTAAAAAGTGCGGAAGAGAAAAGAGATAAACAGTCAAAGGTAAAGCAAACACCTACTTTTGAGGTGGGTGAGAAAGTGTTGTAGAGGAAACCACATACAAGTTCAAAACTAGAATCTCGTTGGGAGGAAGGATACCGAGTATTCAAGAAAACAGGACCAGCTAGTTATGTAATAAAACACCAACTAGGTAATAAAGTCATCAGAACTTATGTTAAATCCTTGAAAGCGGATACAAAGATATGGAATGAAACGATCGGTGAAAACAATACAGTTAGGGAACCACGTCAAACTACCTATGCTGCTCCCAGAACAAATGATAGTGAGTTTATAGGACGAAATGAAGTGACGAGCCGTCAATATTATTCAAGAGGCGAATCAGAACAGTTAGTTATAGAAGATTCCACTTTACCAGAGTCATCAGACGAACCAGAACAGTTAGTTATTGAAGATTCCACTTTACCAGAGTCATCAGACGAACCAGAACAGTTAGTTATGGAGACAAATAATAATAAATGAATATTATTATAGAGGGAAACTCCGAGGCGATAATCAGTGAATCAATTCAGAGGAAGAGGTATGTTTACAGCACTCGGAAAAATGACAAATAATCAACAAGAGAAAAAAATATGGACCAAGGCAGGATCGAACCCGTACTCAGTGGCACAGCGCCTTGCCACGAAAAGCCAAACGCTTAGGAACTCTGCCACTCAGCTAACTAAAAAATTAGCTTCGTAGGCAAAGTCCTTTCGCGAAGGCTTTCCTATGACTATAGCATAAGGCTGCGATCACAGCTCGGAAATATTTTTTCCTGTTAAGACAAGTATCTCCCGGATAGGGTAGGGCTGAATACTTGCGTAGTTATAGAAGATTCCACTTTACCAGAGTCATCAGACGAACCAGAACAGTTAGTTATAGAAGATTCCACTTTACCAGAGTCATCAGACGAACCAGAACAGTTAGTTATAGAAGATTCCACTTTACCAGAGTCATCAGACGAACCAGAACAGTTAGTTATAGAAGATTCCACTTTACCAGAGTCATCAGACGAACCAGAACAGTTAGTTATAGAAGATTCCACTTTACCAGAGTCATCAGACGAACCAGAACAGTTAGTTATAGAAGATTCCACTTTTAGAGTCATCAGACGAACCAGAACAGTTAGTTATAGAAGATTCCACTTTACCAGCGTCATCAGACGAATCAGAACAGTTAGTTATAGAAGATTCCACTTTACCAGAGTCATCAGACGAACCAGAACAGTTAGTTATAGAAGATTCCACTTTACCAGAGTCATCAGACGAAGCAGAAACGCAAGCTCCGTTTCAGAACACGAGATTAGCCAGTAGGAAAAGAGAGGAACGACAAAAAGAAGACTACGTGGGGTAAGAACCCACTCATCTAATGAAAGTGATGTACCTAACCTGAAACGAAGACAACGTTTAGCGGATAGAGAAGCGAGATTGGTGCAAGAAAATAGGGGAGAAACAGCTATACAAACCGAAGTACAAACTGGAGAGTCAGGAACTGATAGATTAGGAGTAAAGAGGGTGAGGAAATACTCATCCCACGACCAAGACACAAGTCCGGAACGAAAACGGATAGGTCAAGGACAACCAGCGGCATATTATCAGTATGGAAGTGAGTCAACCACATCAAGTGATGACGAAACTGAAATGCCACAGTCATCAGATCATTATAAGACTGGTGATGAAATGAGGGAGCGGGTTACTAAAAGACCATATGAATTGTCATCGGATGAGACACCGAGTAATAAGAGAAGGGAGATAGGTAATTGTAGTTTGGAAGGGAGTACAGAATAGTAAGGGCTACTCGAGTCAAGAAGAGAAATAGAACAAATATCGATATAGGATGTTCTGTATTAATTGACTAAATGGGGTCATTGTAGTCCCTGGAGATGAGTGTGATGAGATGTGTGTGATGAGATAGGTGTAATTAAACATGTGTGTAATGAGATATGTATGGGATGAGACATGTGTAATTAAACATGTGTGGCATGAAGCATGTATGTCATGAGACATGTGTAATTAAACATGTGTGGAATGGAACATGTGTATAAGGAGACAAGAGTAATTGGACATATGTGATTAGACATGTTTATTGTCTGTAATTAGACATGTTGTGTTATATGGGTTCAGACGGCATAGTAGCGGAATGGAGGCACTATGGTGTTAGGTGTGAAATACCATGGGTGGCCTGGGTTCAGGTATCCTGGTGTGGTGGCTAGACACCAAGAGGGACGAATGAAAATTGTTGAGACAATTGTCAAAGAGAGGACAACTGTTACTATTACGTTAAGTTAGAAGTTTTTTTTTTGTTAGCAGGTGTTAGTTGAAAGAAAAAAACTAAAGGCCAAGGGAGGAAATGTAATAGTAATTGGCCAAAGTGTTGAAATGTAATTATAATAGTAATTGGCCAACGTGTTGAAATGTAATTATTATAGTAATTGGCCATGGTTGATATGTAATCATCTTTTGTACAGTTCAGTTGCTAAATATAGTAAAAGACCAAGTAGGCAAGCGTTGAGTGCAATTGGGGGGGGGGGGGGGAACGAGGTATGATAGAAATAGACTATAGGCTGTATCGTCAAGAGAGCGTGCAGTTAATGGCAAGCATGAAGGGCACTGAGGTGGGCCACTATGCTAGAAACAGACCTAGATAGGGTCAAGGTTAATTGGGAACGAAGACAAAGGGACCTGGAAGATTCTAGGTGTGACGTATTAAGTATGCGTAGTAAACAAGGGGTCGATTAAAAATTATTGGTTACAGAGGATTCTGGGATAGCTGTAATATCTTCATTTCCTGCTTCTCTACTGTATCGTTTTGTATTGTGGCTATAATGTAAAACGTCGTATCCTCTAATATACACTATGATGCCATGACATGAAGATCTGATAACTTGGCATGACGCCACAGACCATATGCTGTGACAGCTGGGTTATGAACTTGACAACCCGTCTGCTGATCCGCCGCCTCTGCCACGTTGCCCCGGACTCACTCACGGAGCCCAGCCATGACCGGGTTGGCCAGCCTCCCGCTGGTGTTCTAAATTGCTGATGAGTGACAGGTAGAGGACCAATGGCAGGTTAGTCTCCCACCAGACCAAAGACAGCCTTGCCGCCTTGTTACTGCTCCTTGAGCCAGCTGAGTTGTCCCCTAGCGTGCGCAGATCTTATTGATGGCCGGAGTGCTCTTATTCAGCACTCAACCTCTTGTGGGAAAGCTCGCAATGGCCGAGCCCTCACCAGTTGGCCTTCATGAAGGATTGATAGCCAAATTCCGTGCGCTGCCTCACTCGCTTGCACGTGATCGATTCTTCACTGACTTCACGTTGTGATATCTTTATTTCTCCGCGACCCCTGCATTCGTTCATCGCTAGTGCTATCAGGATTCTGCAATGTACTCTCAACACCTATGAGTTGCACATAGAACAGTTTAATTGTCGCATGAAACATTTTCGGTTCATCCATCACCATTCACAAATACACAGCATAAGAACCAACATTATTTAGCTCCTGCCCTGCTCCTCTACCCGCAGAGCTGCAAGACCATGTTGTCTTCCTCCCTCACCTATGTCAGATTCAGCTGACACACAGTTTCATGCCAGCACCAAATCACTAAGCTAGGCTACTTGCGTTGTACTGGTTTCCACTATAATAACTGTATGACTGTCTATTCAGACTTACACTAAGTCTCCGTCTGTGTACGATCCCACAGGATCTGAATAATGTGCTACACATGTGGTAAGCTCTCCAAGCTCTGCTAAATGTCTCTGTGAAACAACTTATATTCAGTCTTCCGATGTAGGCGATCACACAGGATCGTAATAACGTCTCTACACATGGTGTGAGCTATCCAAGCTCTGCAAATGTCTCTGTGGAACAATTTATATTAAGTCTTCCGAAGTAGGCGATCACACATGATCTCCTAAATCTCATAATGCTGTACCCACCTGATTCACAATCAAGTCCTTGCAAATATTGTAACATGAACATTTATCTTCCATTCATAGTACAGCTCTACTGTGCCTAGCTTAACCTAGTATCACAACTATTCACACCTAATTGTCACATCTCCAGGAAATTCACACAACTATATTGAGTGGCTGTCACCCTCCTACTAACGTAACTACTAACTTTCTAAACTAACTCCTCCAGTTCACGGTACCGACAGTATTTCTACAGACGTCCGCATCGAACCACTACTCGTTTACTACTGATTTGTTCTCCCCCTTTGTTTCTCAACCTATCCTTTGTTTCCCATTTCTCCCGCCTTCCTTCTGTTTCTCGTGCTCTTTTGCTTCGTTCACCTATTTCACGCACACCTGAACACCTATCATTCACCCCTCTTTATCCCCCCCCCTTTGTTTACCATTTAGCTCCCCTCTAACTCACTTAACTTATTGCTGCTATACCCTGTTTCATAGCGAATGAGAGGGAGGTATAAATGGTTGGGAGAGAGAAATCTCTCTCTCTCTCTCGCTGGTCGCCAAGAGTGATAGACGTGTTACCAATTGATGGTTTGTTTTCATATGGAAGAATTGAGAATGAAATCAACATATTTTGTACAACCAGGTCGACAGTTTATGTGGAAGAATTGAGAATGAGATCAACATATTTTGTACAACCAGGTCGACAGTTTATGTGGAAGAATTGAGAATGAGATCAACATATTTTGTACAACCAGGTCGACAGTTTATGTGGAAGAATTGAGAATGAGATCAACATATTTTGTACGACCAGGTCGACAGTTTATGTGGAAGAATTGAGAATGAGATCAACATATTTTGTACAACCAGGTCGACAGTTTATGTGGAAGAATTGAGAATGAGATCAACATATTTTGTACAACCAGGTCGACAGTTTATGTGGAAGAATTGAGAATGAGATCAACATATTTTGTACAACCAGGTCGACAGTTTATGTGGAAGAATTGAGAATGAGATCAACATATTTTGTACAACCAGGTCGACAGTTTATGTGGAAGAATTGAGAATGAGATCAACATATTTTGTACAACCAGGTCGACAGTTTATGTGGAAGAATTGAGAATGAGATCAACATATTTTGTACAACCAGGTCGACAGTTTATGTGGAAGAATTGAGAATGAGATCAACATATTTTGTACAACCAGGTCGACAGTTTATGTGGAAGAATTGAGAATGAGATCAACATATTTTGTACAACCAGGTCGACAGTTTATGTGAATGGTACAAACATTTTGTACATTCATTTCGACGTTTTCATATGAAAGAACTGTGAGTAATAACCATATTTTGTACGACGGCCATGTAATGTGAATGATATCATACTTTGTACAGCCAGGTCGACAGTCATGTCAATAAAGTTGCTATTCAATATATGACAACTGGTTGATTGATTGCACGTTGTTACAAGCCATCGCGGCGGTAAGCCTATAACAGCACGCAATTTGAATACAAACGATTATTTATTGTCTTTCCTTCCTTTCAAATAACTCCGGACCTGAAGAGAGCTATGTCACACTCTAATCCACGGTAAGTCAAGTAAGTACCTCATTGAACGGATAGATGTGTCTCTGGTGCCTCTTTGCTCATCTGTGAGTAGACTCAGGCCTCATTGATGACATCGTTAGTTCTAGGGCATGATGTTATCTTCATGCGAGCATAGAGAGACCAAACGTATAGAGTTTTATGCTGCCACCTCCCTCATGAACCGAATCCACCGCTCTCTCTTAGCCTCTATTGCCAGCTGTTGGAAACTGTTGATGGCCTTTTCATTGTCTCGTGCAAGATCCGTCATCCGACAAAGGTCACAAAGGTTCAATATTCGACAAGATTACCAAACCTTCAGCGTGCGTCTCTTCTCAAGCTAAACAAACTTTACCTCCTGTGTCAAACCTTCAGTGTTGGTCTCTTCTCGAGCTAAACTAACTCTACCTCCTGTGTCAAACCTTCAGTATGCGTCTCTTCTGGAGCTAAACCAAATCTACCTCGTGTGTCAAACCTTCAGCGTGCGTCTCTTCTGGAGCTAAACCAACTCTACCTCCTGTGTCAAACCTTCAGCGTGAGTCTCTTCTCGAGCTAAACCAAATCTAGGGAATAATAGAACGAAGAAGTATGCGTTAGCACTCGGAAATAATGACAGACAAACAACAACAGAAAAAAACAAAGAACAATATATGGTTCGAAGCGGGATCGAACCCGTACTCAGTGGCACCGCGCCTTTCCACGAGAAGCCGAACGCTTGGTGCACTGCCACGCAGTCAACTAAACAATTGGCTATTGTAAGCAGTGTCTTACACGAAGGCGTTCTCATGACTGTAGCATAGGGTTACGATCACAGATCGGAAATAAATTGTATATCTGTACTTTCCTATTAATGCAAGTATCTACCTCGTGTGTCAAACCTTCAGCGTGTGTCCCTTCTGGAGGAAAAACAACTCTGCCTCCTGTGTCAAACCTTCAGCGTGCGTCTCTTCTCGAGCTAAACCAACTCTACCTCATGTGTCAAACCTTCAGCGTGTGTCCCTTCTGGAGGAAAAACAACTCTACCTCCTGTGTCAAACCTTCAGCGTGCGTCTCTTCTCGAGCTAAACGAACACTACCTCCTTTGTCAAAGCTTCAGCGTGCGTCTCTTCTCGAGCTAAACGAACACTACCTCCTTTGTCAAACCTTCAGCGTGCGTCTCTTCTCGAGCTAAAATTACTCTACCTCCTGTGTCAAACCTTCAGCGTGCGTCTCTTCTCGAGCTAAAATTACTCTACCTCCTGTGTCAAACCTTCAGCGTGCGTCTCTTCTCGAGCTAAACGAACACTACCTCCTTTGTCAAAGCTTCAGCGTGCGTCTCTTCTCGAGCTAAACGAACACTACCTCCTTTGTCAAACCTTCAGCGTGCGTCTCTTCTCGAGCTAAAATTACTCTACCTCCTGTGTCAAACCTTCAGCGTGCGTCTCTTCTCGAGCTAAACCAACTCTACCTCCTGTGTCAAACCTTCAACGTCCGTCTCTTCTCGAGCTAAAATTACTCCACCTCCTGTGTCAAACCTTCAGCGTGCGTCTCTTCTCGAGCTAAAATTACTCTACCTCCTGTGTCAAACCTTCAGCGTGCGTCTCTTCTCGAGCTAAACCAACTCTACCTCCTGTGGCAAACCTTAAACGTGCGTCTCTTCTCGAGCTAAACCAATTCTACATCCTGTGTCAAACAAACATTCAACGTGCGTCTCTTCTCGAGCTAAACCAACTCTACCTCCTGTGTCAAACAAACATTCAACGTGCGTCTCTTCTCGAGCTAAACCAACTCTACCTCCTGTGTCAAACAAACATTCAACGTGCGTCTCTTCTCGAACTAAACCAACTCTACCTCCTGTGCAAACCTTCAGCGTGCGTCTCTTCTCGAGCTAAACCAACTCTACCTCCTGTGTCAAACCTTCAGCGTGCGTCTCTTCTCGAGCTAAACCAACTCTACCTCCTGTGTCAAACCTTCAGCGTGCGTCTCTTCTCGAGCTAAACCAACTCTACATCCTGTGTCAAACCTTCAGCGTGCGTCTCTACTCGAGCTAAACCAACTCTACCTCCTGTGTCAAACCTTCAGCGTGCGTCTCTTCTCGAGCTAAACCAACTCTACCTCCTGTGTCAAACCTTAAACGTGCGTCTCTTCTCGAGTTAAACCAACTCTACCTCATGTGTCAAACAAACATTCAGCGTGCGTCTCTTCTCGAGTTAAACCAACTCTACCTCCTGTGTCAAACCGTCAGCGTGCGTCTCTTCTCGAACTAAACCAACTCTACCTCCTGTGTTAAACCTTCTGTGTACATCTATTCTCGAACTATATTAACAGTATAAAGTCTGATATTGTATCTAACTTACGCTTACGAAGTAAATCAAGTAGCAAAAAAAAGTCACGTTCAATGCAAGGAATAAGCAAGTTATATACATATATATATCCAAGTTAACTGATCAATAACTCAAAATAGCAATTTATTCTGATAGCTCAAGACAAAGCATGCTTAAGTTGTCGAGACAAGTCAAATTGATGTAAACAAGAAGTTAACAACTAGAGATTCAAGCTACTTCAGAGCGTCGTTTCACGAGAAACTCCCGAATATTGCAAGACAACACAGAACATTCAAGATTGAAATCGTCAATTGTCAATTAGTCGTACAACAAATCCTGGTTAACTAGGGAACAGTGTGACATTGTGAGATCGTCGAACTTAAAACGTAGTGTCTGGAGAGACATCCGTGTAATCACGTGACCGTGTGAGTGTAACCTACTTCTGGCTCAAGAAGCATAAACGTCGCGTGTGTTCTTCAATTTTCCAAGGATTATTAAGGATGAATTACTTAGTTAATTATATTTATGAATTAATTCTCCTTTTGAATTGATTGTTGAAATGGAACTTACTGTATTGTTTGGTAGAATACAAGTGTTATAAAATAGTATTTAATTGAAATATATTTTCAAGTTAAAAAAAAAGGAATTGAAATTTGTTCAGAGCAAGTATTATAAACTTTGTTTTCCTTCCAGAGAGACGAACCAAGACTGTTGTATTATGAATTGAATATACGTTGTTAAATTATATTAAATTATCAATCGCTTCATGCACATTGTGACAGAACACAAAAGGCAAATCTTAATTGCATAATTATATAAAAATGGAATGGAACAAATTCTTGCACATATAGAATCAACAGTTAGATATAAGCAGAAAAAAGAAAACTTTTTTTACAGCCGTGTCAATCGATCGAAGTGAGAAATTGTATTAGTGCTAAGGTTAACACGGTAAACCATGGCAACAACCTTAGATCCCGACAATGAAGCGATGAGACTTGCAACTAAATCGGTAGGTGAGTTGAGGATAGCAATGAAGCGATGAGACTAGCAACTAAAACGGTAGGTGAGTTGAGGATAGCAATGAAGCGATGAGACTAGCAACTAAAACGGTAGGTGAGTTGAGGATAGCAATGAAGCGATGAGACTTGCAATTGAAACGGTATGTGAGTTGAGGATAGCAATGAAGCGATGAGACTAGCAACTGAAACGGTAGGTGAGTTGAGGAAAGCAATGAAGCGATGAGACTTGCAACTAAAACGGTAGGTGAGTTGAGGAAAGCAATGAAGCGATGAGACTAGCAACTGAAACGGTAGGTGAGTTGAGGATAGCAATGAAGCGATGAGACTTGCAACTAAAACGGTAGGTGAGTTGAGGAAAGCAATGAAGCGATGAGACTAGCAAATAAAACGGTAGGTGAGTTGAGGAAAGCAATGAAGCGATGAGACTAGCAACTGAAACGGTAGGTGAGTTGAGGATAGCAATGAAGCGATGAGACTTGCAACTAAAACGGTAGGTGAGTTGAGGAAAGCAATGAAGCGATGAGACCAGCAACTGAAACGGTAGGTGAGTTGAGGATAGCAATGAAGCGATGAGACTAGTAACTAAAACGGTAGGTGAGTTGAGGATAGCAATGAAGCGATGAGACTTGCAACTAAAACGGTAGGTGAGTTGAGGATAGCAATGAAGCGATGAGACTTGCAACTAAAAAGGTAGGTGAGTTGAGGATAGCAATGAAGCGATGAGACTAGCAACTGAAACGGTAGGTGAGTTGAGGATAGCAATGAAGCGATGAGACTAGCAGCTGAAACGGTAGGTGAGTTGAGGAAAGCAATGAAGCGATGAGACTTGCAACTAAAACGGTAGGTGAGTTGAGGAAAGCAATGAAGCGATGAGACTTGCAACTAAAACAGTAGGTGAGTTGAGGATAGCAATGAACCATCCAAATATAAGCAATCGCACTGCCACGTTCAAAGGAGAACCATCGAAAATTAGAGAATGGATAGAAAATATAGAAGAAAAAAAATTTAGCTCACTTAACGAAAAATCAAGAACTAAGGGATATAGCATTTCAGACCTGTTCAAATGAAGTGTCTGCGTTCATAAGAAGAAGGTTAGAATCAGTTATCATCGAGTGCTATCTCCGCAACGAAGGTTGGCTACTATGGAGCGCCATTCTGCTCTGTCTCTTGCTTTGATGGTGCAGGTTGTCATAGGCTGGTTTGTCCTTCTTTTGATGTTACTCGTCCGTGTTAGTCTTGGTCTGCCTCGGCCTCTTGTGCCTTGTATTTTCCCCTCCAGGATTACTTTTGTAGGCTATTGTGTCTTTTAACATGGCCCAAAAATCGCATTTGTCTTGTTTGAATTGTGTTTAGTAGTTCTCTTTTCATTTTCGTTGTTTTAAGACTTCATCTTTTGTTTTCATTTCCTTCCATCCAATTCTACCTATTCTTCTATATATCCACATTTCAAAGGCTTCATTTCTCTGTTCTGTCTTCTTGTCTAATGTCCATGTTTCTGCACCATATAGGAATGTTGAGAGAACATAACATTTGGCTATTCTTAGTTTTAGCCCTCGTGTTATTTGTTTTGATGTTAGCATGTTCTTCATGACATTAAAATTATTTTTTTGTCATTTCCTATTCTTTTGTTTATTTCAGTTGTACACTTTCCATCTCTGGTTATAGTATGTCCAAGGTAGTTGTAGTTTTGAACTGTCTCCAGGTCTATTCCTTCAATGTTGATATCCACTGGGGGGTTTTGAGTATTTTCTTTGTTTATGATCATAGTTTTAGTCTTTTTGATATTTATATCTAGTCCATATTTTTTAGAATCAGTACCCGAGGAAAACGTTGGAAAGTGCGAAACAAATATTAACCTTGAGGTATGCAGAAGAAAGAACTCCACAAGATTTATTTGTAAAATGTGTGCGGTGTCAGATTCAATAAACAAATTCTTCGTCAAGAACCATGCCTGTTGGCGTAGGTGATCATGTCTCTTCACAACTTCACAGTTATTCATCATTTCTGTTTGTTGACATGCTGCCAAGCAGTCTGGTATCTTTTCACTTTGCCTCCCTCTATCTCTTCGTCCCTCAATTGTTCCTGTCGTTACACTATATTCTAGCTGTTCCATTTCATTACATGGCATTAAAATGATAATTGTTTCTTCCTAATATTGGATATTAGCTCTCTTTCTGCTTTGGCCTCTTTCAGAACGTTTTCATTGCTATTCTTAACTGTCCATGGTTTTCTCAACATTCTTTGTAAAACTATATTTCTATAGCCTCCAGTCCTCCTACAGCCTTATTTTTTGGGTCTGTTGTCCTATGGTTCCCATGTAACAGGTTTGAAACGATGTTAGGCAGTGACAATGGTATGAATATTGGTAATGGTATGATAGGCCATTGAAAATGACCTGCCAGCATCATTTGAACAGCCTTTAATAACAGTCCAGTGTAGTACACCGCTTATGACAACAGCGTTCTTTCTTTGCTTGTGTCGATAGTATATACTCACGCCCCGTGATGGATAATGTTACTGTTCAGGCGATGATGACGTTGACAAGGTACAAAAACGTGCAGTGGTCAACGTGCGCTCAACTCTCGTCTCAGCTGTCAGGTTCTCACATCCTCAACTAGTATTTCGGCTGTAATCTGACGGAACTGACTTGTTTAACCTCCGTCTTGTATGTGCCGCGACAACTCTCAGTTAGATTCACGCCCTGGCCTGGCATAGTGACAGTTATCGCTAAATCAATGTTATCAATAAATGTCTGCACACTGCTGATGTTGAAAGATCATGTATCTTTAATCCAACAGCCCTAACAATGGCAACTATGTACAATTATTCACAGTGGCCAGCAATCACACATCTCGCTCGGCCAGTCACACTCTATATCACAGAAGTCACATCTGTACTGTATACTTTCGCTTCTGTGCGTCTGCCTACTCAGGCTTACTTTACTTAATGCTTCAGAAATAGATTATAACGAATAAGACACCAATAATTCTAATAAGAACATATGTCATCAAACAAGCCTGAGGATTTACCAACGCTGGCGAGTAGTAGTTTACCTGTGCCTTCTCGTGGCACATTCTCGAGGAAATGTGGGGAATAGAAGCTAAGGGGATAACCATTCATGTCATTTGTGTAAATGGAAGGGCTGCTGTCCCCAGGATCCCCACCTCACTAGGGCTGATGCTCTATGCTAGAGCTGCCTAGCTAGTGGAAACTAGCCCAGCTTCAACAGCACACAGCCGTGCGCGATTGCAATCTCGGCACTAAGGACGTCAGGTGTTACCTTGGTCCGACCACGCATCTTCCACCCCTCTGATGTTGCGTTCAAACAATGACATAATGGGAGGTATCAGCACAGTACCCAAAGACTACTATGCCATGTAGCCGACATGACACAGTCTGTGCTGCTAGAGCAGGCAACACAGGAGCTGAACCTAGGATGACACGAGCAGTCACGTCTTAATCATTGGCAACAATCAGACAGTTCCTTCTCAAAATCTGCACTAGCAGTTCTGAGAGGGCGGCCACTAGAATGTCATAAAACTAATAAATAGTATATAAAGCACTTGCTAGTGTAATATTATAAGAGCACCATAAGTTTGCATATCACTTCAAAAGAACATTTTCTTAAAAGTACGTATGATTAAATATAAAAAAAAACTATTATACAATGTGTCTCAAAATGCACTAGGATTAAATATTATCAATCAAAGTTTATGTGCCTTTAATTTACGATGCAAATGGGAAATATTATTTTATATGCAATCTTTAAAAAGTATTTTCCTTGTTTATTGGGGGAAGTCACTGCAAAAATTTAATTTTTCGTAAAGTACAAGTTAGTGTTCGTAGGGGTAATTCCTTTAACTTTTTAGACAGTTCATGGCATTCTGCAATATATTAATTATTAGACATGTTTAGCAATGCATATAGTTTTAAATTCATGCGATAAATAAATGTACTTCTAAGTTTTGTGCAAATTATATTTAATTAATTTGTTTTAAATGTTAGCAATTACAAATTATCTAGTATGCATACTAATCAATTAGAACTCAACGATTCTTCTCAAAATGGCGCCCAGTTTGTAAACAATATATTAATCATTAGACAATCATGTTTAGCAATTTAAATTAATGCCATAAATAAATGTGCTTCTACGTTTTGTGCAACTTATTGAAAATTAATTTGTTTTTAAATGGTAGCAATTTAAAATTATTCAGTATGCATAAAATTCAACAAGAAATCCACGATTGTTCTTAATTAAAATAATGTAAACAATATATATTTATATATATTTTATTTTCATCTTATCCCCACAAAATGCAGAGTGGGTAGTCAAAATTAAATTATATTTTCAGGAACATCGAGGCCATATCATTTCAGGTTCTCTAACAGAATAACTTAGAATATCTTCAAGTGCTGATTAAGATGGATTTATAAATAAATTTGCACAGTTCAAGGTACTTCAATCTTTTTATTTAAAATGAATGAATATTCATTCATTATTAATCATTGTTTATTTTTTATGAATCTAACTTACAAAAGAATTTAGTAAGTTTGCCGCAGGCAAAAGTTATATATATATATATATATATATATATATATATATATATATATATATATATATATATAACGATTATATATACGATTATAATATCATTATAATATTACAAATAATAATCAGAATTACCTTAAGCTACCAATTGTTATTTTTAAATTAATCAAATTAAACGAGATTATTAATTGCTCTCTCACACACACATTATTTTTGCAGTCACAATAAAATACAGTTCTGGATAAAAATGGATTACAAGTTGTACCTTAATAGACATTCTTATTAAGTTATAGCTAGAGTATTGTGTAGTGAATTAATATTTATTCATTATTATTCATTGTCTTGGCATGATTCTAATTAAATAAGATTTAAGTAAGTTTGCCGCAGGTAAAAATTATATATTAATATGATTATAATGTCATTCTAATATTACAAATAATAATACTTACCTTAAGTTACTAATCTTTGCTGGCAACTTTTACGCCTTCTAAAATTGTGATTATTTCATGGTGCTTTACTTTATCAAATGCTTTGGTATAGTCTATGAAACAGATCTGTTTTCACCTCTGTGGCTCTTTCTTTTAAAGATCCTATGATGTATATAGCATTGTTCATACATTTACCTCCAACAAAACCTCACTGTTCATCACTAATTTTTAGACTGCTTTTGTTTCGCACTCTTCGCGTGATGATTCCTAGTAATATCTTAGACGTGTGACTCATAAGGCTTATTGTGCGATGATCATCACATGCAATCGCACAAGATTTCTTTAGTAAGGCTATGAATATTGATTTTAATAGGCCATCTGGTATATGTCACCTGTTATAGATTTGCATTCACCTGGAGCATAAAATAAATAAATATTCAGTGTATTGGTTTAACTGTTTAAAACGTGTTTTCTTTGTAATTTTAATTAAAGCCTCTTTATGTCAGGCCATTAAACAATTTAATAAAATTATTTCTTCGACAGGCTGATGTGAACTGAGACTGAGTGATTGCAAAAGTGTAACTGAACTAGGCATGCAAGAGCGGCCAAATTATGTGAGACTCTACGTTACCTCAGAGTGGCCAAATGTAAAAAGGTAATGGAGGATTATACATTCTAATGCCTCTTTATTTTTAAAAGTTGTGGGGTATTGGGAAAAGTATGTTAGTACCCATATATTTCCATGACTTTCTTACCTCTAATGCCCTGCAGTGCCATCAGATACCACACAGGGTTTTTAGTGTACCTTGTCATATGTCCATATTCTGGCCGAGCTTCTCAATCTTCGCTAAAATTCTACCTTACTCAACTCTGAAGAAAAGTGTAAACCCAAGGTAGTATAGCTATTATTGAAAAGACACCACCTTGAAAAAACCACTAGTCCTGAATTTAATGTGAGTAAGCAGCCATCTTGTACCAGCTCACCAACCACCTGCATCTACAAGTTTAACAGCCAAATATTTGTAACAAAAAATGTTGATCTACGTGTAATGTGTATTATGCTATTTTTATCACCGCAAACATTTGTACTCAGATTTTTTTCTTTAAAATGATTTACTACATTAACCCAAAAAGTACAGTATAGACTAATATTTTTTCTTTAAAATGATTTATTACATTAACCCAACAAGTACAGTATAGACTAATATTTTTTCTTTAAAATGATTTACTACATTAACACAACAAGTACAGTATAGACTAATATGTTTTCTTTAAAATGATTTACTACATTAACCCAAAAAGTACAGTATAGACTAATATTTTTTCTTTAAAATGATTTACTACATTAACCCAACAAGTACAGTATAGACTAATATTTTTTTTTTAAAATGATTTATTACATTAACCCAACAAGTACAGTATAGACTAATATTTTTACTTTAAAATGATTTACTACATTAACCCAACAAGTACAGTATATACTAATATTTTTTCTTTAAAATGATTTACTACATTAACCCAATAAGTACAGTAAAGACTAATATTTTTTCTTTAAAATATTTACTACATTAACACAACAAGTACAGTATAGACTAATATTTTTTCTTTAAAATGATTTACTACATTAACCCAACAAGTACAGTATAGACTAATATTTTTTCTATAAAATGATTTACTACATTAACACAACAAGTACAGTATAGACTAATATTTTTTCTCTGCGTTCACCACCATTCACCTAAGGCGAAGTCCCTATAGCCTAGGAACTGAATTTTGCATGTTAATTCATTTGACCTTGGCAGTCATGTACACAGGGGCCCCTCGCCACCCAGGTAGATCTCCATCTTCGGAGGTACTCATAGTTTTTCTGTTGATGTGTAATTGACGTTTCAAGCCGGACCTCACTGTTGAGACCAGGGGTGGTTGCTGCAGAGAGAAATCACAAATAACAATCTCAACTGGTGCAGTCGGATTTAAACTCACAATCTCTCTGGCTCGAGACTGGCATAACTTGCGATTGAAAACTTCCTCTTCAAGCAAATTCCACAGAGAATTGTGAATTGCTTTAGGCTCAAAACTTTCCACTGTGAGAATTTCAATCACAGCTTATAGCTTCTGTTCTGACACATTTTGGCAGAGCAAAAAAAAAATCTTTCTTTACATTGGAAACAATACATTTGATAAAACTTTTACAGTGCCGATACAGACTTTCACAGCATATCAGTTTAAAATTGTTTCTTTAGAGAGTTAAGTATAAATTTTATATGACATTTTCATTTGTCATTCATTTGTCTCCGCATCCAAAGTTGGCTACCATGGAGCACCTTTCTGCTCTGTCTCTTGCTTCGATGATGCAGATTATCATAGGCTGATTTGTCCATCTTTTTATGTTACTTGTCCATATTAGCCTTGGTCTACCTCTGCCTCTTTTACATTGCATTTTCTCTCCCAAGATTACTTTTAATAGACTGCTGTGTCTTTTAACCTGCCCCAAAAATCTCATTTGTCTTGTTTGAATTGTGTTTAGTAGTTCTCTTTTCATTTTTAGTTGTTTTAAGACTTCATCATTTGTTTTCTTTTCTTTCCTTCCAATTCTTCCTATTCTTTTATAAATCCACATCTCAAAAAAGCTTCAATTTTCTGTTCTGTTTTCTTGTCTAATTTCCATGTTTCTGCACCATACAGGAATGTGGAAAAGATATAATAATTTGCTATTCTTAGTTTTAGACCTGGCTTTATTTATTTTGATGTTAGTATATTTTTCATGGCATTAACTCTTTCCATACGTTTCGCCGTACTGTGCGTCACGCCGATTTCGGCCGCGTACATTTCACCACATATTGTGTCACTCAAATTGATTAGTGTAAACCGTCATCAAACCATATTCTTTTTACATGTCTTGTATCATCCTGGTATTGGTGAAATCTAATACCCTGTTCAATTATCTACAAATTCATATCTAATATGTTATATGTTAGATAAATATAAATATGTAGGTTGATTCTTAAAACCATGACAAATTTTGTCTCAGAAATCTCTTCCATTGCATCGATAGAAAGCTTCCGTACGGAAAGAGTTAAAATGACTTTTTTGCCATTCCTATTCTTTTGTTTATTTTAGTTGTACATTTTCCATCACTGGTTATAGTATGTCCAAGGTAGTTGTAGCTCTGAACTGTCTTCAGGTAGTGAAGCATTGATTCTGGCCATTACATTATATAAAAGCTATGATGGTCATAAAAAAATGTAATCACTAACACCATTATTCCTCCATATATCAAAAGGGATGATGAGTTTAATTTATACATGTTTACTAGTGTTGTTATGTTTATGTACAATGTTTAAATATTTACAGAAGCATATTATAATTGTTGACAGATATTTATATATCTACCATTGTTTTTAATTATCTACACATTTTAGAAAGTATGTTAGTACTATTTACAAACATTTACATATATAATTGCTCAAAAAAGCCTGTTATAAACTTTTTACACATTTTTTTACCAAGGTGTCAGACCAAGGGGTCATCCACATTACTAAGAACTACAACAAGCTATGCTACCTCAACGTTCAGGGCTGTAAGGATATCTCAGACACTGGCTTAGATTTTCTGGCACAAAACTGCTCAAGACTTCGCTCGTTGGACATAGGTAAATGTGACATAACTGATGGAGTGTATGCCTTATCTATGCACTGTCCAAATCTACATAAACTTGAGATGAAGTCATGTGATGCAACAATAGACAATGGAATAGTGATGATTGCTTATAGGTGCTCTTCATTTCAGCAGTTGCATGTCCAGGATTGTTGTCTGTCTCATGATGCATATGCTATGGTTAGAAAGTACTGCAAGAGAGCCATCACAGAACACACAAATCCAGTAATTCTATAAAGCAGCTATTTATACTAATTTTGTTCTTTTGAGTTGTGTCCACATTTTGTAATAGTTAAGTAACAGTGAGAGATAAAATTAGAAGTGAAGAATTAAGAAAAAAGCTAGAAATAATTTCTACCATTGAATAGATAAAGAAACAATTATAAAAAGGTTTGTTCCTTGTGTTGTGGTAAGACATATCAATATATGAGAACACAGATCAGAGGCCTGACAATGAAAGAGATTGAATTTTAGAAACACTAGGAAACGAGGTAGGGGAGGTCAAGAGAACATAGACCGCCAGTTGTAGTTGTAGTAAGTCGAAGGCCCCAGTATCACTGCAAACAAATTTAAATACATAAGTGCTCAACCGCCCGTGCCAGTGGAATCATCTGAATTAACATCTCATCTCATTGAAGGATCCAGAAAAAGAAAGGTAGCTGCAGTCCCCCTCATAGCAGCCACAACACACGCCAAAAGATATAAGGTGCAGCCGCACTGAAAGTGAACACAGCCAAACTGTCCTTCCTCATACGATATCATTCATTGTAAGTATCAGAATATTGAAACATGATTCAGATGAAAAATATAGCTTACAGTGTGCTCAGAGCACTAAACTCAATAGCTAGACTTGGAATTTGAGGAAACTGCAACAGGGAACACTTTTCAAACAGAGCCTCAACAGTTTTTGCCACCTATCGGCCATATTGACCGGAAGTCCTCATTTGGCATAGTAAGATCTTCTAGAAATAATCATTTTAAACGTGGGTAGCAAAGATTTCAGAAAAGTATATAAGATGTACCGGCAGCAGAAAACAGTCATGAGAAATGGAAACCAGGAATGTTTCAACAAATAAAACAATGTGTTAGGTAAATGTATGTGCTCTCACCAGATTTATATTAATACATATGGTGAAATTGCAGCCACTTATAGAATTAATAAGCTAAAAATGTCATTTTTCAATTGCAAGATTTTCTGAGGTTTCCTTTCAGCCCCCAGGTTTACTTCTATAGATGGTGATGGATTATATCACAATCCATTAAGATCATGCTGCTGGCAGTAACCAAATAGCAATAGGAGAAATACCTCTACTAGACGTACAATCTTACATATATCTGGGCTGTAATATAGACAAAGTGGGAGGAGCCGAGAATGATACCAAAATAAGTATCATAAAAAAAAAAAATCAAAAGCAAGAGGAGCATTCATTGCACTGGGAAACATATGGAAATCAAAAGAAATTAGGTTAAATACAAAAATAAAAATTTTCAACTCCAATATTAAGTCAATCCTATTATATGGCTGAGAAACATGGAGAACAACAAACATGACAATCATGAAGATACAGTCTTTCATTAATGAATGCTTGCACAGAATAAAAGGATAGAAATGGCAGGACAAAATCACTAACATAGAATTATGGAAAAGTACCAGTCAAATACCAGTAGATACAGAGATATAGCAAAGACGATGGCGCTGGATAGGACATTTATTGCGGAAAACAACTGAGAGTATTACACAACAGGCTCTTTTTTGGAATCCCCAAGGAAAGAGACAAAAAGGAAGACCAAAATATTCTTTGAGAAGACAGTTGGAAGCAGAGATGAAGATGGTGGGGAAGACATAGAATGATCTTAAAAAAATGGCAAGAAACAGGTTGTTTTGGAAAATGTTTGTTGAAGACCTATGCTCCACAGGGAGTTGAAATGTAGAGGAAAAAGAAGATAAAAGTCATAGCTGAAGTTTCAGTCATGGCTATAATATAAACAAGGGGTAGGGTTCGATCCCAACCTGCGGCTTCCGGGTTCACCCAGCCTTAAATGGGTACCGGATTTTTTTCTGGGAAAGTAAAGTGCCATGGGCATAATACCGACCACATTACTCCAAAAATTATGTGCCGAAGGTCTGTAAAATTTATGGTCACTAACACCATATTCCCTATATGCCGCCACTTGGAGTGACTGGGGTACTTTACTTACTTTTTTTTACTTTATAAACAAATATAGGTGTCAGTGTTAATATGAAAGATTAAATGTTGCGAATTAAGCTGATCATAAAATATTATTAAATCACTTATGGTCATTTGCGTAACAAGTATAAAAACACAAAAAGTAAAGGTTCCCTCCATGCCTTGCTAGACATTTGGAGAATATGGTGTTAGTGACCACATTTTTCTATGACCACGGCACATTTTTGGGCAATGTGGTTGGTATCCTGCCAGGCCACTTTTACTTCCCAGAAAGATCTCTGGTATACATTTTTAGAGGCTGGGTGAACCCTGGAGCCTTGTCAGTCCAAAATAAAATCCGACACTGCTGAGGATCAAACCTGGACCATTCTGGTCAGGAAGTGAGCACACTAACCACTCAACCACCAATGCTCCACAAAATCATAGACCTACTCCAAATACAAATTTAACAAAATTGAAACGGCTAAAAAAATTATGACTTTCACTTCTACACGCAGAAATTATGAAATTGTATTTCTGTATAAACAAATATAGGTGTTCAATGTTAATTAGAGAAATTAAATGTGAATTAGGCGGATCATAATATAAAATATATAGTCATCGTGTAACTTTTTCTGGGAGTGGCAGACTAGACAAATATTCTGGTCAGACTTTGCAGAAGGGAATTCTGTATTTGACGTCACGGCTGAATAAAACTACTGTGGTAGTTTTAAGAGCAGCAATTCAGATGTGGACAAATTGTCGCTCGCAAATATTTCCCTCTGTCGATCCTGATGCATGCAGTCAGCTGTGGGTCACTTTCCGTACTTAGGTCAGTTGCTGGATCAACGTCTTGGGCCCTGTTGACGAATGTAATGTAGAAGTATTAAAGAAAATGAGATGGTGGTGGGCACCAAGTTGCTCATCCAGTAACTGAGTTGAGAGCAGACAGTTCCTGCATCAGGATCAGCAAATGACAGAGCTGATCAAGAACCTACTCCACCCCCTAGTAGTGTTTGTAGAAATAAACTAACCAGTTTGGCCAAGCAAAAAGGGATCAAAGAGGGTAGGCAACCCAGTGCTCAGAAATGCTGTGTTGATGTCAGATGTGTTAGGCTGAAACGTACAGATATCAAAGCCTGGCTGTAAAGCTCAAAATAATACATCTATGCCCACTTAACTTTAGATTACGAGACCTATCTGTGAGTGAAATCAAAAAGACTAAAACTATGATCATAAACAAAGATAATACTCGAAACCTACAAGTGGATATCTAATTTGAAGGAATAGACCTGTAGACAGTTGAGACCTACAACTACCTTGGACATACTATAACCAGCGATGGAAAATGTAAAGCTCAAATAAACAAAAGAATAGGAATAGCAAAAAGTAATTTTAATGCCTTGAAAAGTATATTAACATGAAAACAAATAACATCCAGGCTAAAACAAAGAATAGCAAAATGTTATATCTTCTCAATATTACTGTATAGTGCAGAAACACGGACATTAGATAAGAAAACAGAACAGAAAATTGAAGCCTTTGAAATGTGGATTTATAGAAGAATAGGTAGAATTGGATGGAAAGAAAAGAGAACACAAGATTAAGTTTTAAAACAGCTAAAAATGAAAAGAAAACTACTAAACACAATACAAAGTAGACAAATGAGATTTTGAGGGTAAGTTAAAAGACACAACAGCCTACTAAAAGTAATATTGGAAGGGAAAATACAAAGTAATAGAGGCAGACCAAGACTAACATGAATGAGAAACATCAAAAGATGGACAAGACAGCCTGTGACAACCTGCACCATCAAAGTAAGAGAAAGAGCGGAATGACGTTCCATTATAGCCAACCTTCGATGTGGAGATGGTACTCGATAATGACGATGATCTGTAAGTGATGTTTTCATGATAATGTTGTAAATAAAAAAATTACTACCATTTAATTATTACATTTGGACTTTTTAAAATAAGTATTTTCTTTGAACTTTTGCTACACAGCTTTGTGTTTACCCAAGCAGAGACATGGGAATTGGAAGCTGTAATCATTTCCTGGGTTACATTAGATTTATGGAATAAAATTCAACTCCATCGTGCTGTGGCTACTGGAGGTGTTATGTTGTCTATTCATGCAGCTGCCGTAAGTCCATGATACCATACACATGTGAACATTTAAAACATCTACCATAGTTTTATGCAGTTGTGACATCAAATACGTAATTCCTTCCCACTAAGTCTAACCAGAATGTTTTTAGCCCACCGCTGCTGGAAAAATGACACCTGGACTATATATTTTATATTATGATCTGCTTAATGCACGACATTTAATCTCTCATATTAACGTTTTTAATCTAGATTTTTGTATACAGCAGTCAAGTTTAATCATTTCTGTGAGTAAAAGTAAATGTCATAATTTTTTTGACCACTCCAATTTTGTTAAACATGTATCCAGAGAAGATCTATGTTTTTGTGTTCATTAATATTATTTTTTATAATATTTGTAATATTAATAATATTTTACAATCCGCTTAATTCACGACATTTAATCTCTCATATTAACATTTAGAATCTATACTTGTTTATACAACAATACAACCTAATAATTTCAGTGAGTAGAAGTGAAAGTCATAATTTTTGTGACCGCTTCAATTTTATTAAATTTGCATTTGAAGTTGAAACATAATTTTTGTGCTCGTTGCGTCGGTGAAAGTGAAAGTCATCAACACTGGGCTATTAGGTGGCAGTTGTTATTTTAGCAAATTTGTGAGATGAACTGAAACAACAGACAGGACACTGTTGACAGCATTATATAAACAATTATTATTTTTACAGCAGGAAGGTGGCGGGGAAAGGTCCTGAATGTAGGTTAGAAACAGCGGGATTGTTGTCAGAGGAAGGGTCTCATTTGTGTCATCACTACTTAGGTCATTTCAACTGCAAAGCATGTCCCGAACAGACGTACATAATACTTTTTATTGTGAGCATACTTATGTCTGATCCAAAATCAAGGGAAACAAATCAATACTCAAGAGTCACTGGAAGTAGTAATTAGGAGGGGGGATGTTTGCAGGCAGCAAGTTGTCAAATTTCAAGACTTTTTATTTTGAGGTGGTAATTTTAACGGCTGTATCATAATATAGGGTTAATGTCTATCTAAGGGGTAAAGGACTGACAGCTCATTTGAGCAATGGGGTAAAAACAAGAAAGAATGAGAAAGAAAGATTGGCGTATGAATAGATGGAAAAAAGTAAGGCAGGTGTTTGAAAGTAAGATTTCAAAAGATAGCCAGTGTAGATTTGAGAAAAAAAAACTATCTTTATGACACATATTACCATTGCTGGTGTATGTTGGGGCGGGCTCATGACAGGACTGGAGAGATAAAGGCCGCTTGGCCAAAGCAATCGCCACGATGTGTGAGAATCACAATTTTTATTTCACTCCTGATAGACAAAATCCTTTCTATCTACTGCAGGTATCAAACACAGCACACAGGCTCAGCCAGTGAAATAGTGGATTTTGATGCACAGCCACGTGCTTCTCAGGACTGAATAGGTAAATCTGGAATAGAAAGACAAGGTAGATCAAAGAGAATATTTGTAAGAAATCTAAAAATGTTCTAATTGTTGATGATTACGAATAGACTCAAGATGTAACAAAGCTTGTCAGATCATCAGTCGCATATCACCACTATTGTCCAACATGGAAATAACTCTAGAGGCAAAACGGGCACTCTAAATACAATCTTCATCCCAACGTTGTGCTACCAATGCCAGACCTGGATGTAAGACACAAGAACAATTAGAAAAATAACCTCTATAGAGATGAAATGTGTTGAACAAATGACAGGAAATAGCATGAGAGATAAGATCAGAAATGAAGAACTGAGAAAAAAGCTAGGAATAATTCCAATAGAGTACATAAAGAAACAACAGATACAATGGCTTGGCCATGCGATATGATAGAAAGACCAAAATACAGCATATCAAGCCTTCAATAAAAATTACAAGAACACAGACCCAAGGGCTGACCTCGAACAAGATGGATTGATGGAATATTAAAAGCACTGTTAAACTAAACATCATGAGAGACCAACAGAGGAGGAAAAGATGGATTGATGGAATATTAGAAACACTAGGAAACATAACAGCAGGAGAGGCCAACAGAGGAGGAAAAGATGGATTGATGGAATATTAGAAACAATAGGAAACATAACAGCAGGAGAGGCCAACAGAAGAGGAAAAGATGGATTGATGGAATATTAGAAACACTAGGAAACATAACAACAGGAGAGGCCAACAGAAGAGCAAAAGATAGATTGATGGAATATAAGGAACATTAGGAAACATAACAGCAGGAGAGGCCAACAGAAGAGGAAAAGATGGATTGATGGAATATTAGAAACATTAGGAAACATAACAGCAGGAGAGGCCAACAGAAGAGCTAAAGATGGACTGATGGAATATTAGAAGCACTAGGAACATAACAGCAGGAGAGTTCAACAGAAAAGGAAAAGATGGATTGATGGAATATTAGAAACATTAGGAAACATAACAGCAGGAGAGGCCAACAGAAGAGCTAAAGATGGACTGATGGAATATTAGAAGCACTAGGAAACATAACAGCAGGAGAGGCTTACTGAGAGCTGGGGAATCTAAGACAGATATAATACAAACTGTTAAAATGGATGTCAGCAGAAGTAATTATATCAGAAAAGTGGTGCAAGTTATTCAATAAAATTAATGTCAATTAGGCTGTAGAGGATTGAAGTTTTAAACTTTACCATAAATGTGGGAAATTAGTAGCCTCCGTCAGTCATAGTTGACTATAGTAGCTTCCGTCAGTCATAGTTGACTGTAGTAGCCTCCGACAGTCATAGTCGACTGTAGTAGCCTCTGTCAGTCATAGTTGACTGTAGTAGCCTCCGTCAGTCATAGTTGACTGTAGTAGCCTCCATCAGTTATAGTTGACCGTTGTAGCCTCTGTCAGTCATAGTTGACTGTAGTAGCCTCTGTCAGTCATAGTTGACTGTAGTAGCTTCCATCAGTCATAGTTGACTATAGTAGCCTCCGTCAGTTATAGTTGACTGTAGTAGCCTCCGTCAGTCATAGTTGATTATAGTAGCCTCTGTCAGTCATAGTTGACTATAGTAGCCTCCGTCAGTCATAGTTGATTATAGTAGCCTCCATCAGTCATAGTTGACTGTGGTAGCCCTTGTCAGTCATAGTTGACTATAGTAGCTTCAGTCAGTCATAGTTGACTGTAGTAGCCCTTGTCATTCATAGTTGACTATAGTAGCCTCCATCTGTCATAGTTGACTATAGTAGCCTCTGTCAGTCATAGTTGACTGTAGTAGCCTCCATCAGTCATAGTTGATTATAGTAGCCTCTGTCAGTCATAGTTGATTATAGTAGCCTCTGTCAGTCATAGTAGACTATTGTAGCCTCTGTCAGTCATAGTTGATTATAGTAGCCTCCATCATTCATAGTTGACTGTGGTAGCCTCCGTCGGTCATAGTTGACTGTAGTAGCCTTTGTCAGTCATAGTTGACTATAGTAACCTCCGTCAGTCATAGTTGACTATAGTAGCCTCCATCAGTCATAGTTGACTATAGTAGCCTCTGTTAGTCATAGTTGATTATAGTAGCCTATATCAGTCATAGTTGACTATAGTAGCCTCTGTCAGTCATAGTTGACTGTAGGAGCTTCCATCAGTCATATTTGACTATAGTAGCCTCCGTCAGTTATAGTTGACTGTAGTAGCCTCCGTCAGTCATAGTTGATTATAGTAGCCTCTATCAGTCATAATTGACTATAGTAGCCTCCGTCAGTCATAGTTGATTATAGTAGCCTCCGTCAGTCATAGTTGACTGTGATAGCCCTTGTCAGTCATAGTTGACTGTGGTAGCCCTTGTCAGTCATAGTTGACTGTGGTAGCCCTTGTCAGTCATAGTTGACTATAGTAGCCTCCATCAGTCATAGTTGACTATAGTAGCCTCCGTCAGTCATAGTTGACTATAGTAGCCTCCGTCAGTCATAGTTGACTGTAGTAGCCTCTGTCTGTCATAGTTGACTATAGTAGCCTCCATCAGTCATAGTTGACTATAGTAGCCTCTGTCAGTCATAGTTGACTGTAGTAGCCTCCATCAGTCATAGTTGATTATAGTAGCCTCTGTCAGTCATAGTTGACTGTAGTAGCCTTTGCAGTCATAGTTGACTATAGTAGCCTCCGTCTGTCATAGTTGACTATAGTAGCCTCCGTCAGTCATAGTTGACTATATTAGCCTCTGTCAGTCATAGTTGACTATATTAGCCTCTGTCAGTCATAGTTGACTATAGTAGCCTCTGTCAGTCATAGTTGACTATAGTAGCCTCCGTCAGTCATAGTTGACTATAGTAGCCTCCATCAGTCATAGTTGACTGTGGATTTTTCAACTGCCCTAGAAATGTTATTTTTCTTTACTTTCTCTGTGGTATTCACTTTTTCTATGAACCTGTCTGCTTCATGTTTGAGTTGCAAGGTTTAGAGTGTGTTTCCAAAGATTGCGGTCTGCAGCTATGTCTTCCCAGGCTGCATGGTTTATGTCATGTTTACACACAAATCAAAGTTTTGGGCACCACCCAGGCCTTTTGCCATCTGCCAGTTGTCTGTAGAGTATATATTTTGATATGTGGCCATCTTTCATACGGTGTATGTATGTGTGAAATTAACAACCTTGATTCTTGATCCTACACCTATGTCCATCATCTGTACTTAATTGTCGATGAGATCTTTGGTTGCATGACCATTTCTCTTATTTCAATATTAGTCTTGAATTCATTCCATTGTACACAGAGTATTTTTCTTAGGCATTGTCTTCAAAAGCATTTAGTTTTCTCTCAATCTCTTTTGATGTTTTCCAGCTTTCACATGCATAGATAAGTGTTGATAATACGTTTGAGTTGAATATTCTAAATTTGGTTTTCTCGTTTCGTATTTTTTATTTCCATATTTTGTCCAGGATATACATGTATATCTTACGTATATCTTAGAGAAGATTATTGTTTGATGTGTATCTTACAGAAGATTCCAGTGACGTTGTGTATACCACCAAGGACATGACCAGAATGTTGAGGCAGCTGAGACTGAGGCAGTACTCCCTGTTGCATGTCGCTGTTGTTCATGGGACAATGGGGGTATGTATTAGATAAACAGAAATAAAGTTGGTGTATTTAACTCTAAATAAAATCTTTAGGTAATAACAACCTCTTCGCAATACATTTTTCTTGGAATTGGACACATGCCAGTTCGGGACACGTTCTTTAGCTGAAATGACCTAAGTCACAATGACACAAATTAAGCCATTCCCCTGATAAAAATTCAGAAGTTTCTAACTTACATTCAGGATTGCTGTCTATGCAGCTTTGATTATCTTTTCCCGCCTTTCTGCTATAAAAATAGTTATTGTTTATGTTACGCCACAGACATTGCAGTGTCTGTTGTTTCGGTTCATCTTGCAAATTTGCTAAAATAACAATTGCCATCCTTATAACTCAGTGTTTATGACTGTCACTTTTACTGGCCCTGTGAGCACAACCATATAGTTCAACTTCCAAGACAAATTTGACAAAATTGAAATGGTAAAAAAAAAAATGATGACTTTCACTTTTACTCACAGAAATTATCAAATTATATTATTGTATAAACAAATATAGATGTTGAGTGTTAATATGAAAGATTAAATGTTGTGAATTAAGCTGATCATAAAATATTATTAAATCAGTTATGGTCACCAGCGCGGCGAGCACAATAGCATAACAAGTTAAAAAAAAAGATACAATTTTTCTATGACCACGGCACATTTTTGGATGATGTGGTCGGTATCCTGCCAGGCCACCTATACTTCCCAGAAAGATCTCTGCTATCATTTTTAGAGGCTGGGTGACTCCCAGAGTCTTGTCAGTCCAAAATAAAATTTGCCACTACTGGTATCAAACCTGAACCATTCTGGTCAGGAAGTGAGCACACTAACCACTCAACCACCAATGCTCCACAAAAACATAGACCTACTCCAAATACAGGAGCCGCGATAGCTCAGTGGTTAGTGAACTGGACTACAAAGGAAAAGAGGTAGGGTTTGATCCCAGCCGACGGCTTCCAGGTTCTATCTATCTATCTATTGTCCTTTCGAGCTGAAGACGGCACATAGGGCAGAACCACAATCTCAAAAACAGAAACCTTGCGTGCCAAAGTGGCACATATTGCAGAGATCACTGCTCTAAAATGTATGGCGCTGTTTCCATAACAATTCTTTTTACAATGACTTCCGGCTTCACTCAGCCTCAAATAGATACCTGGTTTTTTCTGGGAAAGTAAAGCGGCACAGGCATAATACTGACCACATTACGCCAAAAATAATGTGCTCAAGGTCTGTAAAATTTATGGTCACTAACATCATTTTCACTATCCGCCACTTGGCGTGATGGAGGCTCTTTACTTTTACTGACTCCAAATACAAATTCATCAAAATTGAAATGGCCAAAAAAATTATGACTTTCACTTCTACCCACAGAAATTATGAAATTGTATTTCTGTATAAACAAATATAGGTGTTCAATGTTAATGAGATAAAATTTGGTGAATTAGGTGGACTGTAATATAAAATATATAGTCATGGTGTAATTTTTCTAGGAGTGGCAGAGTGACAAATATTCTGGTCAGACATTGTAGGAAGGAATTCTGTATTTGACGTCACGGCTAAATAAAACTTTGGTAGAGGTTTTAAAGATCAGGCATTCAGATGTGGATTGTTTATCACTCGCAAATTTTTTCCTCCATTGATTCTGGCGCATGAAGTCAGCTGTGGGCTGCTGACCGTACTTAAGTCAGTTGCTCGATCAGTGTCTTGGCCCCTGTTGATGCATGTAATGTAAAAGTATTAAAGAAAATGAGATGGGGTGGGCACCAAGTTGCTCATCCGGTAATTGAGTTGAGAGCAGACAATTACTGCATCAGGATCAGCAAACAATGGAGCTGATTAAGATCCTACTCCACCCCCCAGTGGTGCTTGTAGAAATAAACTAACCAGTTTGGCCAAGTTAAAAGGGATCAAAGAGGGTAGGCAACCCAGTGCTCAGAAATGCTGTGCTGAGGTCAGATGTGTTAAGCTGAAAGGCACAGATATCAAAGCTTGGCTGTAAAGCTCCAAATAATACATCTATGCCCATTTAACCTTAGATTACGAGGCCTATCTGTGAGTGAAATCAAAAAGACTAAAACTATGATCATAAACAAAGATAATACTCGAAACCTACAAGTGGATATCAAAGTTGAAGTAATAGACCTGTAGACAGTTCAGATCTACAACTACCTTGGACATACTATAACCAACAATGGAAAATGTAAAACTCAAATAAACAAAAGAATAGGAATAGCAAAAAGTAATTTTAATGCCTTGAAAAGTATATTAACATCAAAACAAATAACATCAGGGCTAAAACTAAGAATAGCAAAATGTTATATCTTCTCAAATACCTTCTCAATATTACTGTATAGTGCAGAAACACGGACATTAGATAAGAAAACAGAACAGAAAATTGAAGCCTTTGAAATGTGGATTTATAGAAGAATAGGTAGAATTGGATGGAAAGAAAAGAGAACACAGGATGAAGTTTTAAAACAACTAAAAATGAAAAGAGAACTACTAAACACAATTCAAAGAAGACAAATGAGATTTTGGGGGTAAGTTAAAAGACACAACAGCCTACTAAAAGTAATGTTGGAAGGTAAAATACAAAGTAATAGAGGCAGACCAAGACTAACATGTATGAGTAACATCAAAAGATAGACAAGACAGCCTATGACAACCTGCACCATCAAAGCAAGAGACAAAGCGGAATGACGTTTCATTGCAGCCAACCTTCGATGCGATGGCACTCGGTAATGATGATGATCTGTGAGTGACGTTTTCATGATACCGTTGTAAAAATTACTACCATTTAATTATTACATTTGGATCTTTTAAAATAGTATTTTCTTTGAACTTTTGCTACACAGCTTAGTGTTTACCCAAGCAGAGACATGGGAATTGGAGGCTGTAATCATTTCCTGGGTTACATTAGATTTATGGAATGAAATTCAACTCCATCGTGCTGTGGCTACTGGAGGTGTTATGTGGTCTATTCATGCAGCTGCTGTAAGTCCATGATACCATACACATGTGAACATCTACTCTTTAAAACATCTACCATAGTTTTATGCAGTTGTGACATCAAATATGTAATTCCCTCCCACTAAGTCTAACCAGAATGTTTCTAGCCCGCCGCTGCTGGAAAAATTACACCTCAACTATATATTTATATTATGATCTGCTTAATTCATGACATTTAATCTCTCATATTAATGTTTTTAATCTAGATTTTTGTATATAGCAGTCAAGTTTAATCATTTCTATGAGTAAAAGTAAATGTCATAATTTTTTTGACCACTCCAATTTTGTTAAACATGTATCCAGAGAAGATCTATGTTTTTCTGTTCGTTATATTATTTTTTATAATATTTGTAATATTAATAATATTTTACAATCCGCTTAATTCATGACATTTAATCTCGTCATATTAACATTTAGAATCTATATTTGTTTATACAACAATACAACCTAATAATTTCAGTGAGTAGAAGTGAAAGTCATAATTTTTGTGACCGCTTCAATTTTGTTAAACTTGCATTTGAAGTTGAAACATGTTTTTGTGCTCGCTGCGTCGGTGAAAGTGAAAGTCATCAACACTGGGCTATTAGGTGGCAGTTGTTATTTTAGCTAATTTGTGAGATGAACTGAAACAACAGACAGGACACTGTTGACAGTGTTATATAAACAATTATTATTTTTACAGTAGGAAGGTGGCGGGGAAAGGTTCAGAATGTAGGTTAGAAACAGCAGAACCACAGCAGAATTGTTGTCAGAGGAAGGGCCTCTTTTGTGTCAATGCGACTTAGGTCATTTCAGCTAAAGAGCATGTCCCGAACAGACATGCATTATATTTTTTATGGTTGCTACATTTATGTCTGATCCAACATCAAGGGAAACAAATCCAATACACAAGTTTCACTGGAAGTAGTAATTAGAAAAGGGAGCGGGGGGATGTTTGCAGGCAGCAAACTGTCAAATTTCAAGAATTTGTATTTTTGAGGTGGTAATTTTTACGACGGTATCATAGTATAGGGTTAATGTCTATCTAAGGGGTATGAAACAGGTAAATGAATTTAAATATTTGGGAAATTTGTTAACCTCAGATGGAAGATGCACGAAAGAGGTGAGATGTAGAATGGCTCAGGCAAAAGCAGCGTTCCAAAAAATGAGGAAATACTATGCAATCCATTTTTGACAATAGAAACAAGAAAAGAGTTCTTAAATGTTACGTAGAGCCAGTCTTAACATACTGATGCGAATCATGGACAATAGGACAACAGACAAGAAAATCACTAGAGTCTGTAGAAATGTGGTTTTACAGAAGAATGTTGAGAATACCATGGACAGCTAAGAAGAGTAATGAAGAGGTTCTGAGAGAGGTCAAAGCAAAAAGAGAGCTAATTTCCAATGTTAGGAAGAGACAATCATCATTTTTTTTTCCATGTAATGAGAAGAGAACAACTTGAATATATTGTAACAACTGGAAAAATTGAGGGACGAAGAGATAGAGGGAAGCAAAGAGAAAAAATAATAGACAGCTTAAGAGAATGGCTCGGCAGAAGGTCAACAACAGAAATGATAAATAGCTGCCAAGAACGAGTGTTGTGGAGAGACGTGATCACCTACGCCACTAGGCCCGGTACTTGATGATGAAGG